>JAVJGI010000014.1:111336103-111348535 GCA_035590275.1 Ibycter americanus | reverse complement strand
CAGTCCTCAGGTACCTCTCCTGTCCTCCATGACCTTTCAAAGATGATGGAGAGTGGCTTGGCAATAACATCTGCCAGGGAATGGCAAACTGGAGGGTCAGCCTTAGCAGTGAAGACTGAAGCAAAGACGTTCAGTAACTGTTTTCTCTGCGACCCTTGTCACCAGGCTACCCATCTCATTCAGCAGCGGATCCACATTTTCCCTCATCTTCCTTTTGCCACTGATACTCTTGAAGAAGCCCTTCTTATTTTTCCTTGTCATACCTTGCCAAATTTAATTCCAAATGGACCTTAGCCTTCCCCATCACATCCCTGCATACTAGGACAATGTTCCTATATTCCTCCCAAGTGGCCTGTTTCTTTCACCCTATTTTATAAACTTACTTGTTCTGTTTGAGGTTTGCCAGAAGGTTCCTGCACATCCATGCAGGCCTTCTGCCCTCTTTGCTTGATTTCTTACTTGCAGAGATGTCCCAGTCTTGAGCTTGGAGGAATACATTTCCTATTAATAACTTTTTTTCCCAGCGATTCTGGGGGCTAGGTTGTTTTTCTTGATTTTCTATAGATGGATGGATAAATTCTCTCAACGGCTACAATGTAGATTAAAAATAATTACACTGAGGTAAGTGGGTTATTACATGGAAGGGAAGGGTAGATTTCACCTTGCTATGCCACAGATAAGGAAATACAATTCTGTTGTTGCCAGATGTTTTCCAACATCTTTTGCAAGAGGGAAGCTGTTCAGACTGATTCTAATTTGATGACTATTTCCTTTGGACTTGTTTGACAGATATATATTGATTTGCTTTTACTTTAGTTTCTTCTATTTTAAATATATAAGCAGTATAATGAGATGTCTATTTTTCAATGACCTGGGGTAGTAAAATATATAGGTCAGAATTAAAAACCAAAATCACAAATATTTGATAAAAACTTCACAAACAATCTGATGACAGCATAATTCCGCCTTTTCCCATAAGACTTCTCATCAGCAATATTCATAGAATATGTAAACACTTCACCTTAAGTAGGGAGGAAGCAATAATCCCTGGTCAATTGGTCCACAATCATCATTGCACTATAAACAGCTGGTGGTGAATAACTATCATCCTTGCTGAGAATTCTAGCATGCACAGAACACAATGCTTGCCAACTGTTGTGTGTATCCCTTTGTTAAAATATAAAATAACCATTTTCAGTTATAGTGATGTATCTGTGTGTTTATAAACAGTTTCTTAAATAAAAAGGAAATAAAAATGTAAAAATGAAATGGATTAAAGGTCAGTAAATATTCTGGCAACTCAATTTTAAAGGGAGACATGAAATAATTATTTAAGACATGGGAGGGAATAGCAAATCAGAAATAAGGCAATTATATCTATGGAAGTAGGAAAGTTTGAGAGAGTAAAAATAGACAATGATACTTCTAGAATTACAGGGAAAGAAGGGGAAAAAGTGAGATGAAATGCTATCTGTAAGAATAAAAATATTAGTATTTTCTATTATAGATAATAAAATATTACAAAATTACTTGATTGTTGTTATGACAAAATTACCCAAATAATCGCAAACCATTAGGGGCCCAGTTCACCCAGGCTAAGACACCTAATACCATGTGAGACTGACAGAGCCCTGAGTACCCCAATAGGCTTTAACGGCTGTGACAAGCCTTACCTGGGGCTGCCACCCACACCCCTACCCGTGGGCCCGTTTCAGCTCAGGCCAGGGCTCTAGTCTTGCTCTGCCTATGTTGTTCTTGTTCATGTTGCCTCTTGGGTAAGCCCTAACTCTGACTCTTGCCTTTGACTGGTGTTCTTTGGGCTGTTGGTGGGACCTGTTACTGTCAGCACATGGCTATGCCCATCTTGCTCAGGTACTGTGCCCTGCAGCGGAGGCATTTGTGTTGGGGTCACCCTTGACTCCTGGCTTGTTCTCCCCTTACGGAGCAACCCTGCTCTTGCTGCTCCCTGACAGAGATATCCTAGTTCCCACTTGACCCATGCAGTTTTCTCAGATATGGCATCAGACCTACAAATGTTCTGTGCCCTTTCATAGTAGTAGTTAGAGGCAAGACGGGATAACTGATGGTATCTCAACTAGCACCAGATGCGGGTGTGGAAACAATTGATTTGACCCCTAGCTGTGATGTCTTTCCAGAAACTTTTCCATTGAGATTGTTCACTGTTGTGATTGAATGCTTGCTATGTCCCTTAAGCAGAAACTCGGTCTTCATTTGAACACTTCCATTAATAGATAAGTAAGTTCGTTATTTTGTGTTTATGGCTTTTTGCACGTCATATGTTCTATTTGAATGTTTCTTCTCTTACAATTGTATCTTTGTGGGTTTTTTAATTTCAGACCTAACAGAGAAAAACATGCCTTTATTTCATTGGAACAGTGGAGAAGCAAAATGTAGTTAAGGACAAAATTTGCTCCTGGTATCAATTATCTACTCTGAACTTGCACCACCTTTCCCCCACACACACCCCCCCTACTCCCCACACCCCCCTTTCTTAAGCATTTAGTGGTCAAGCTTTTAGTTTTGTTTCTTCTTTTGGGGGGAGAGGTCGGGGTTTTTATTCAAGAGACGGTATCTTCAAGGGTAAAATGTTTGATTTTTAGACTAATTCAGAAAAAGTGTCAGAAAGGTGTATTTGTGATTCATTTCTAGTTTATATGCTTCATGGACAATGAATATGACAGTCAAGGACTTTCGAGTGTTACCTTTGCTTCATTTGCTGAAACAATTTCTGTAAAGTCACTAACTCAAGATGGGAAGTAGTTAAGATGATAAACTTTCCCCCGTTGTTACAGTTCTTAGCCTTCTAGATTCACTTAGGGTGTTTTTAGCTTGAGTATTATATCTTTCTTGTGGTGACAAATAGGGATTTCTCAAGCAAGTACACGCACAATTATATGTACATTTTTATCCCTTTCAATGAAGTGATAAAATATCTTGAAGAAATCGATATTTCCCTCTTTCTATAATTACATTACATTTAACGGGTTGCTTTTCTTAGTTGTGTGTGGTGCTGATGAGATTCAAGTGAAAATGTTTCTGTTTATTTCTCTCCAGCAGTAAAATTAGCTTCAAATATGCCTTTCTAGTTCAACTTCATTTTCCTAAGAGGGGGGAAGGAGGGGGGGGGGGGGGCGGAGGGGAAGAGAGAAAAAGAAAAAGCATTGGTTCTTATTGTCAGTGTTACTTACTTGGTGTTTACCTTTCCCAGATTTTGTCACAGCCTCAAACATAAGTCAAACTGCTTTGAAGAGCTGTTTATTGGCAGGGATTCCTAAACCATTCTAGGTAACTAGTTATGCTCATATGTGTGAAAGACTGTTTTTCTAGCAATTTATATTCTCTTGGAGGCAAATCTCATTACTCCTTGACCAAATCTCCCTGAATCTGGCGGAAAAACTATTCACATTTTCTATAAAAACATTTTACTCACTAGGACAGTGCTATCATTAATCACCTTTTCCATCCCCTGCCTGTCCCTGCAGTCGTCAAGGACAGTAATACTATGGTATTCAAGAATAAACACATCTACTTTTGTACCTTTTCTAATGTATTGTCTTTTAAATCTCTTGTTTCTTTTGCCTTTATCTATGCTCCCTCCTGTTTGCCTATGTTTTTAAAGTATGATGCCCAAAAAATAGACAAGCTGAAGTGTCATAGGAAATAAGGAGAGTGGAATAGCAAGCTTGTGCATCTTACACGAGATGAACGCTTAATAGGCCACAGAATGAGATTTGCTCACTTGTTTCCAAAGTTTCATGCCACACAAATGGCATAGTCTGTACATCTGAAGCATCTGCTTGCTACTTAGAGCTAAGTCTTATAAACTATTGACAAGCACTGAACCCAGAGCAGATCTCTGCAGAACCTTGCCTGATGTCAAACTGAGAAAACTTAATAAAAGATTACTTGTGCATGACGTTTTGATTAGTGTTTTGGGCTTTCTTTTTTTCTGTTTTCTTTTTTTTTCCTAGATGTGCACACAGCATATAATAATTTCATCTTCACCATGTTTTCCTAATTTCTTTGATGTCATGTAGAACACTTTATGACTTCTTTCCTCTTATCCACTTAGCCTGTCAAAGACAGAAATTCTATTGGCTTAACACAGTTTGTTTCTTGGCACTTTGTTATTCTTTCAAGGCTTTGTAAATGGATTGTTTAATTTGTTCCAGTATCTTTCTGGATACTGAAATGAGGCTGACAGGTCTATAATTTTCTCGTACTCTTTTCTTTTCCCCTTCTTTAAAAGTTAAAGACTAAGTTTTGTCTTTTACTGGCCTGTGATGCATCACCTACACTCCAAGTCATGGGAAATAATCACTAAAGACTTGGAGACTACTTTTACCGCTACTTGAAATTCTTGAGAAAGCCCCGGTTACCTAGATATTTCCATCTTCTTCAAAAATTGCTTAATCTCTCCATAAATAGGTGAATGCTGGCTATAAATGACCATTTAACTTCTATTTTCAGCACTATGAATGACAGGGATATATTATTGAGGAAGTAGAGACGGTATTAAAAAGGTGTGTGGAGGAAATAATTTAGAATTTAAGGAGTTACTAGCTCAATTAAATCTTAAGTCATGAAAGAGTTATAAGCTCAGGTCATATGCAAGAAGTTTTCTTTACTTAAAAAAGAAAAAACTTAGGGTCATCAGTCTAAGCCTTCTTTAAAAGTTGTACATTTGTCCTTAAAATCTTTTATAGTTATCTTAAGTTCAGTGAGATTCAGTTTTGCCTCTGTTCGTATAGAATCAAGAGCTGGACTTTAACTCAAGAAGTATGTGAGCTGTAGATTTTTAGAATCACTTTGCACAGTTAAGTCTAGGAAAACATTTAGAGGATGGTGTACCTAATTACCTGAGAATTAAATAACATCTTACATTTTTTATATAATTTCTTTACTGAATTAATTTCTGTAGGCTTTTTCCTACTTTTGTAATGATTTTAAATCTACAAGGATAAGATGCTTAGTTTGAAATTCCAACTAATTAAAGGAATTCTGTATTTTATTGATTTCTTGCCAGAAGAGAACAATTTAAAACCAAGAAAGATTACACTAGGGGAAGCAATAGCTACTAGCATATTTGATAGTGTATTTCAACATTTGTGTTTAAGAGAGTTTTATATGATTTTACTTAATGCATTATATACTTACAGTTTTATCTAAGATCTAACTCCTACCTAGATTTTAAAGTAAAAGGTACCAAACTTAGGTTTCAAACACAAAGGCAAATCTTGCACAAAGTTAAAAACCAGAATAAATAAATTAGAGATCCTATTCATTCTGATATATATTTTAAACACGTACTCATGATGATACTCTTAAAGGTCACACGTTATCTGAAACTGCAAGTTATCTTTCAGATAAAAATGTTGATTATAATAAAAGTGATTGTAAAATTGGTTTAAATTGTTCTTTTCTTTGAGAAGCATCTCTTGCCTTCTGCTCTTTCTTGTTAATTACTGTGTGCTAGCAGAAGAGAAGCCTCTGCTACAGTTGTGTAATAGGTGACATATAGTAGTACACTGTACAGACAATAGTAGTGAAACTACCTTCATCATGCATTTACATATACTTCGAAAATAGGTTTCATATGGCCAAATGCATTTTTGGCTCCCTATTCTTACAATGCAACTGTTACAGGCAAGACACAGGTCATCTGTAAACTGAACCTTTCAAGGATATTTCTGAGAGGACACTGATTTAGGCATCTGCAAAACATGAATGCAAAAGGCGTCATACACTTACTGCATTTGCCCTAACTGCAGCTAGAAACCCTATGTCCTACAAAATACATCAGAGCTTCAGGGAAGTAAAGAAAGATTAAAACACGGAACTCATGGATTGCATACTGTAGACCTATTATTATGTGATTTTAACATTTCTGTGTATTTCACAGCAGTTATTAATCACTAGCCCCACTTTCCAACTTAAAGGGAAAGTTATTAACACAAATGAGGCTTCCTAAAGTTACTTAAGGTAGGGCTGAAGACCAGAATGAAAGATCTATGATTTAACACAGCCTAGTTTTTATTTTTCCAGCACAGTACTAATGAACATTCAGATCTGGACACTGAGTTTAAGTTTTCTTTAAAGCAATTGGTGTTTTTTTTTTTTAAAAAAAAAACCAAACCAAACCAAACCAAACCAACCAAACAAACAAAAAAAACACAAAAAACCAAGCTCCACTCTGAGATAAATTTGCCAATCTGCACCTGAAATTTATTGTCCTAATTTGAAGCCTAGCTGTTTTGGACCAGATTCTTGATCTAATTAATGTTGGACTATTTCCTATTTTGACATGGGTGTTTCATGGAATATTGAAATTCTTCTGATGACATAACTTCTTGAAACAAAAAAAGAACTTTTTTTTCCAAGATAATTTTCTAGAGCATTATCTATATCATCAAAGTAATCTTCCACTATGATAAAATATGAATTAAAATATGCATTTTGTGCAAACCAACCATATTTACATGTTTTTTCATGTGGAATTTTGTACATAGCTTCTAAATCTTTAATCTCTCTATGCTGAGCACTGGAAATTTCAATGCATTTGTACTGATGCACTTGTATTTCACAACTCTAATGCTTCAGTACCTTTAATTTTTTGTATAATCACTTAGAAGAAATATGGGAGAGAACAGATACCTTCCTTTCAAGAAAAAAGGGGAAAAAAAGAAGAAAAAAAAAAGTGCTTGTGGTAGTAATGTTTGAAACTGAACAGCTGAGATCCACACCAAGCCAGAGCCTTTTGCTGCACCTAGCAATCCTGGCTTCATCCTATACAGAAAGTTACATCCCCGCTACAGAAAACGGATGAGGAACAGTGCATCTCTCAGTCCTAATATCCAGGCATCCCCATTTGGGAAATGAATGAAATAAAGAGTAGTTGCTGCTCTACTGTAACATACAGGAGATTCTTGGAAGGAAAACCTGAAGCATGGAGCAATGGTGGCAGCGTAGTGGTATTGGAAGCCTTGCAGAAGACATTTCATTTGAGGAGTTAGTGATCTTGAGCAGACCCTGTTTGCTCTTTTGGGCCTTGTACTCAGGGCTTGAGAAGCCATTATATTAGCATGACTAACCACGTTCAGTGAATCTTGGAGTGTCCCATGCTGTTCTGTACTGCATGCTAGTGGATGTTATAAGAGAGACGACATTCCGGCTTGCCAGCAGAAGAGCTGTGGTTTTGCTTCTTACACAAAATAAAAAACCACCACTGCATGTGAGGAGGAAGGAAGCTCTGTGCAGATAGAATCTGTGCAGCGTGCCATGGGAAAATCCACCCAGGGCCTGCCCAATATCCCACTAAAGTGGGGTTCCCAGCATCTAAAGGGACATAAGAAGTACTTGGTACATAAATTCTTCTTTTTATTCTACCTTATTAAAACAGGTATTTTATTGTTTGTAAGAACTTTCTTTATGAGATCCAGAAAGAACTCTGCTCCATCTCTTTCTTTCTCCCCCACCGGTCCCTACTGAAGTGGTGTCAAGGTGCAATAAGGCTATAGTTGGATATAAGGTTTGTAAGACATGCTATGGAGCATTTCTGGGCAATAGTGCAGACTCCTTACTTGTTGATATGGGCCGGCAATGTTATGTATAGATTAGTCCAGACTGACACTGGCAAGAAGTGACCTACTAGCTTCTTTGGATTGGATAATGTCATTGACTTCTCTCTAGATTCAGCTCTGTCCAGTCCATGTTATTGACTTCTCTAGATTCAGCTCTGTCCAGTCCTTCAATGAAGCCATAGGAAACATAGTGAGTCACTGTCTGCCCCTGCCTGCAAGCTATTACCAAATCTTCCTCCTGTATAAACTCTTCGAGACATAATGTACTTATTACGGAGTCTTAGGCTAATGATATTTTTGCTATGAATGTACAATGTAAGAGCCTGATGGTCTGGGGAAGGCAAATGTAGGCAAATAACTGGGGATGCTCTTAGGAACATTTTGAACTCTTGTTTTTACAAAAATACTAACACACACATTTGCAGGAATGAGGCTATATTGATACGTACTTTTAGGGACTTTCTTAGACCCTGAACCAAAATTACATCCTTTGGTCTACAAATAGGTATGTACACTTGCCAATGACAACTGCATGCATCATGCTATTTTGTGGTCACACAATCCAGTTTTGCAAGCAGGATTTAGATACTCTAACTTGTACAGAATTGTGGAAAACTGAATTCAGTTCAAAGTGTGAAACTTTGGTGTATCCAAACTACTTTAAACTAAAAGTGTTATCTCACCTAAATAACCAGATCCTGTTTCTACTAAATGAATCGCAAAGTAGTTGTAAATACATTTAGATTTCTTTTTTGTTTAATTCCTTAGAAGAAATGCATAAGAAAATGTGACAGCTAAAATGAATTACTGATGCCAAGTTTTTGTTTCTGTTTTACATTATTTTACATTGTATTTTTTTAAATTAAGAAATCAATGAAGGATACAGCCAATATGGTGTTTCTGTAAAAAAACAAAAATCTCATCTGTAAAATAATTAGAATATAGATAGATGTTCCAGATGGTACACATGCAAAAAGAAGGCTAGCTGTATACCAGATGGTATTATGACCATACATAAAACGACTGGATAATCATTGTAATATTGTGACATGTCACATTATATGAATAAATACTATGTTTTCCTGAGAAAAAGGTAAAATAATCAGTAAATTAAACTACACAAGGCAGATGTGGCACTTATCCAGGAGTTACAGTCCTAAAGAAACAGCAATACTGGAGTAGGAACTTAGAGTCTTCATTTCTTTAATTCATTCCCCTTATGAAAAAGAGGTAATTCTAATTTGCCTAAAGTATCCTTTACATAATTAATCTTAGCATAAGCAACTTTAAAGAATTTAGAATGCTCTGTATTGCTAAAATGGACCCAATTGTTTTGCTCCCCACAAGCATACTCAACTTTTATAAACACTTCTATTCCTAAGAGGGTTTTTTTGGTTTGTTTGATGGTTTTTTTTTTAAATGCAATAGACATTTAGAAAAAACTTTGCAGCACAACATCACAATTTCTGGTAAAGCACTACAATTTCTACTATAATAAACAAGATCAGTATGACAAGAACTTTATGGATGTTGTTTATATTAATAACATATTCAACAACCTGGGTATATTCCTAACTGTCAAAGTGGCCTGCACCATAACTAGAAAAAATATTCTCATACTGACACTGCAAAGAATTCCTAGTGCTAATGGAAATGCTTATTGGATTTGTTTGCTGGTTGTTTTTTTTCTTTTCCCAACAACACACAGATTGTTTCACAAGCATCAAGTGCAGGAATATGTATATATATCATTCAAGCTTTGTGATCTACTATAGATATTTTATCTAGAGTTTCTCTATGCAGGTATTTAAGTTTTTCAAGATGGAAGAGAATTTCGTACAGGAAGAAAACCAAATAACAGCATTTGTTCCTTTTCTCTATATATTTATTAGAAGGAGAGAAACTTCTTCCAGGCTGTCTCCTGTTTAATTTAGAAAGAGATTTTGCTCTTATACAGGATATGCATGTCCTGTATTTCTGAGAAAGCAGACCTCTGTAGTTGGCACTGTGAAGTTCCAGGTCTGTACACAGAGTCCTTACTGATGAAGTAGGATGAGAAAGTGTTGAGCTCCAGTAGCAGTTCCTGGAGTACAACCCAGGCTCATAATTCCACTCTAAACAAGAAAAGATTCTGTCCTCTTGTCTTGTTTCTGAAAGGCAACTCCTCTGCACATTTCCAAAGTCTTCCTGAAGGCCACCTGCCTAAGAAACCTTGCATCTCATAGGAAATCTCTAAAGCAATATTTCCTGCTGACAATGCGTTACCCTAAAAGATTAGCCAGGCACTTGTGTCTGAACTGAGCTGCTTCTGTGGTCTGTTATAGCCAAAGATCTATGACCAACCTTTTGGGTGTGATTTTGATGCTGTACCACAGTCTCATCAAGTCTGAGGTACTTGGTTTTGAACAAGCAAATTACTTGACACCTTTTGCCATGAAATGATGTGCCTTGTCTTCTGTAATATGAATATGTATATGTTGTTGAAGGACATGACAGTTACTGTAAGAAAACATTTCCATTTTTATTAGACATAACACAGTGTGTAATTTGTTAATAACCCTGCAAGGAAGTAGGCTATATTTGTTGCAGGGGAACACTAGGATGAAGGCTACTTTTGTCATTGAATCCTAGCAATATACTTGGGAGCCACCAAAAAAAGGGGGGTTTAAAAACAAATTAACAAACAAACAAACAAACAGAAAAAAACCCAAACCCAAACAACAAACTCCTGCCCCCTCCCCAAACTCTCAAAATAGGTAGTGACCGAACTTCAGGCTAGAAGGAACAGCTACGTCATCCAGCCTGATAGCCATGTATCATTTACAACATTGAATAGAACATTTCCATTGATAAAAGCAACCTGTCTGGATAAAGCCTATGCTCCAGAATAATGTGCAGTCGTGAAGTGAAGACCTCACAAACCATGAGAATCTTTTGCTTTCTTAAGCAGCTCATTCTGATAACATATATTTTACAGGCCTAATTTAAAATAAAAAAAATTAAAAAGTCCGATTTCTCAGCTGAATTGTCTGTTTTCAACTCATTATTGCTATACCTTTCTTCACTGCATTTGCTTTCTCTACTATCTTCAAGGATAATTATGTGCAGTACACAAGTCACCTATCTTTCTTTTGAAACTGAAAAGATCAGTTTCTAATATTGCTCATTGTTAGGAATTGTCTCCTTATCTCAAAACCTTATTTCTAGACTCCTGATCTTTGAATGGTCTAGTTCACAAATTGATCCATCTCAATTTGCATGACTTTTTCTATCTGCGGTTCTCTTTCTCTTAGTTTCTAGCATCTACCAATGTTTTCAGGAATGATTCTTCATCATGACTTAATGAATAATGTGGATCTAATAGTGATATATGTGGAAAACTCTTAAACTGCATATACCCTTAGTATCAGGAAAAGGGTTTTTATTTCACAGTGGTTTTCCCCAGCATCTAGATCCATTGCCTTTATGACTACATCTGCTCTGCTTTTCAGCAGTTACAACAGTTGCACAGATTGTATAACTTCCAGTAATAGTTACCATGTTTTTGTACTGTCAGACCATGGTTTTAAAACAAGTCTCACACAAAAAGCGGAAATAGTTCAGCCCAGGTTTTAGCTTTGGTCATTTCATGCTGCTTTTACATTCAGATATGTTATGTCCAAGGCACTTGGTACATTCAGAAGCAGTTTTCAAAGTCTACATTCACCAAACCAAGCACAAATAATAGAATGTATAAATAGCTTTATTTATTAATACTAACATTTCATTTGCACAGAAAGGTAACTTTTATAATTTTCACTAGAACTACTTATTACTGTAACTTTCAAATGTTTACAAGGAGAAATTATACATACATTAAAATATCCAAATGAAACAAATCTGCCTACTATCATTTTTGGGAAACCTGGGCCAGTGACTTGCCTGCAGAAATGTTTGTAATATACCTGCTGATTAATTATCTGGTAGTTCAGAGTTGATGCAGAGTTGACCTACATAAGCATGTAAAATTCTGTTGAGCACTGCTGATGTTTTGAATGTTTATGATCAGGAAACATGGATCTAAAGTAGAAAATATATGATTTGTCAAGTACCAGAATGGAGCTAAAATATAATGGGAGCCTTTTGGGATATGATAGAGACCATACTCATAAATGTACCAAGGGAGGGCTATAGGCATGGTAACAACAGCCAGGGAATAACAATGATTCTTTTACTATTGTATTTGTACTGCTCTCTAGCACAGAGATCGTTTACTTTGGACACATAATAAAATCTTGGATGACTACAGAAGGAAAAAGATATATCCATGTAACAGTTACACCTCAAGGAATTATGTGTCAGCTTTGCTGAGTTCCATGACGTAAAAACCCATATGCTGCAGCTCAACAAACATAAGATTCAAGGAACGTTCATCTGATGTCAACACGTGATTTTATGTCAGAAAAAGCATTAAAACTCCCTAATTACTGAAAACTAATGGACAATACATCATGAATAGAAATCATGAATTGAGAACAGATCAGTGGGCCTGCTGCTGAATGAGGTGGGTGCCCTGGTGACAAGGGACACAGAGAAAACAGAGTTACTGAATGTCTTTGCTTCAGTCTTCACTGCTAAGGCCAGCCCTCCAGTTTCTCAGACCCTGGAGCCAAGAGAGGGAGTCTGGAGAAAGGAAAACTTCTCCTTGGTCAAGGAGGGTGAAGGTAGAGATCACTTAAGCAAACATGACACCCACAAACCCATAGGCCCCGATAGGATGCACCCCCAAGTGCTGAGGGAGCTGGCAGATGTTATTGCCAAGCCACTCTCCATCATCTTTGAAAGGTCATGG
>JAVJGI010000014.1:111310610-111334899 GCA_035590275.1 Ibycter americanus | reverse complement strand
TACTCTGAGGGTGACAGAGCCCTGGCACAGGCTGCCCAGAGGGGCTGTGGAGTCTCCTTCTCTGGAGACATTCAAAACCCACCTGGACACGATCCTGTGCGACCTGCTCTAGGTGAACCTGCTTTAGCAGGGAGTTGGACTAGATGATCTCCAGAGGTTCCTTCCAACCTTTAGCATTCTGTGATTCTGTAATTTGAAAGAACAGCAATGAAAAATCGAAAAAACTGAAAAAATAATTCTCTATTACTATTATATAAATAGATGTAGTTGTTCATCACCTATGGATGATAGCATCTCAGTGCTTTGTGTACTCAGGAAAATGCCATGTCACTGTATACTGGTACTTGCTACTTCTGTACTTTCACTGACATCCAACAGAAAAAAACAACATTGGTTTGCATAGGTCCACAGGCAAAAACAATTCCTCGCCTTCAAAATTGCAGTCTCATGTTGTGATTTTGTATTACCTTGCTTCTGCCCACTTCCATTTGACTACGAGCACTGACAATATGCTACTTGTTATCTTGGCCCCCTTTACTACTAGGGCATAGCTAAACTCATGTGAACAAAAGTTCAGATCTTCAAAGAGTAAAGAATGGGTTTTTTTGTTTAGTTTAAGTTGTTGCAACAGAGGTTTGCTCAACATATTTGTTACTGTATTTAATGCAGTTGTATGTGAATTCTTTACTCTTTTTGTACTGAAATAAAAATGGAAATTTGATTAAGTATGTCTTCTAGCTAAATGGTTTATGTGGACAACTTAACTCAATGCTAATATTTCGCTGAATTTCCTGGATGGAGCTGGCTAGAAAAGATTATAAACGGTATAGAACTAAGGGAGGATTATGGACAACATAGAGAAAAGTTATGATTTATCAGGAAAGGGTGTGAATTAAAGATTTAATCTAAAATTAGGACAGTTAGCAAGAGGTTTTTAGAAGCAGTAGAAAAATCATCTATAGAAAAAGATATTTAAACATTATTTAGAAATACATTTAATATTGGACTAACATCTAGAGAATGACTCACAAACTGAAGTCTGGTATTGTTATTAAGTTAAAAAACAAAGAAACAAACAAACAAACAAACTGAATATTACCCAGAGTCAGTTATCTCTAAGCCATAGGTCAGTTGTCATTTTCTATCACAGAGAAAAATATACTGGAAATCTAGCAGAGGATGTTCAAGCTGTAATGAGTATTACACAGCACAGTTTGTTTTGATTTGTTTTTTTACAAAAATATTATGAAAAATATCCATCTCATGTTTTGATTGTCCTTGTGATCTCTCTAACAATGCCACACTGGATGATTTATCCCACTTTAAATGAAGATATAGCAAATCAGAGATGATAGCCAGGAGATGCCTTTACACCATAAAATAATTAGCACTACCCCCACCCCCTCAAACCTCCTTGGTGAGTACAGTTTTTCCCTTACGAGACCAAAAGAGCAGTTAGCTGTGCCTAGGCTGGCACAGCTGGGCTTTGCAGGCCCTGGAGGGAAAGGAGCTGACTTCCAAACTGAGCAGCTGCACATCATTCTTAAGAATAATTCAGCAGTTTTCTCCTCATTTAAACCGCGCGGGCTCCAGGTTTTACTGAGACACTCAGACTGAGGACAGATGCAATTTCTATGTGTGCATAAATACATATCAGACAATTCAGGATTCCCTCAATTCTTAAGCAAAAGTGAATCACCAGTGCCAGTTTAAGAACAGTGAGTGAAATGTACTGTTAACATGAGATAATCAGTCAGCCACTTACTGTAATAAGTGAAATGTGGTCTCAATGAGTAATATGATGGGAACTATGTTATTGTACTCTATTGTAAAGGAGACAATGGAGTATAAGCCAATGGATTTTTTTTTTTTCTAATTATTTCTATGGAAGTTTAACTTCAACATTTTTCTTTCAGTCAAATATTATTAAATATTTGTAAAGCAAAGCATTTCAGTTCCTCCTAAATAAGGCACTTGAAATAATCAGAGAAGGCATATTTCATTTCAGCTATGGAGTATTTAAATTCTTAAGGTCTTACAAAAAGAAAAAAAAATTACTTACGTAGAATAAGCTTGGCATTTACAAGACTTCTTGGAAATGGTTGTGAATTGAGAGGCTTCTCAGGATGACTTTTTCTTTTTTTTTCTTCTGAACAGTTTATTTCAATGAATTGGTCTTTTCTTATCAAGCCAAAGGTTTTATTCCTTATCAACATCATGTGAATCTCAAATTGAGGTCCATGAACTATACTTGTTTTCTCAGATGTGAACTGATTGCATAGACACTTAGGAAAAGTCCAGTTTCTAGGACCTTCTGCAGACTCTGCCACTATCATACCACACTCATCTAGAGTGAAACAGGTAATCTGATCTTGGCCAAAGCCTAAAGTTCCTTGTTCTGTTTTTGTCACTGATTGATGTCTGATGGAGACAAGTGGAGTGTGTATCAGCACATTCCATCAATCAAGACTTATATGTATGTCTTAGCTGTTTTGTGAACATCCCAATTTATGGAAAGCTATTTGAAAAGAGGAATTTTTGTAGTTACTAAAAATTACATGGTATTAAGTAAAAAGTAAAATTATTGCAATATTTACCAAACCTCATTAGCTAAATAAGGTATGGAATAGACTCATTTAAATTCTCTGTGTAGACATCAAGTGAGGAGATTGCTTAAATGTGAGATGTATGAAAAAACTAAGTTAAAACTCTACTTCTTTTTAAAAGCAGCAGTTTAATGATTTTTTAAATATACTATTAGAAGACAATTATTTATATTTTCTTATCACTTCAAACTCATTGACTTGCCATCATTACAAGTTGCCTAATGGGTTTGTTCCTCCCACCCCCCAAAAAAATGTCTAGACAATATAAAATAATGAACCACATAATTACCAGAAGCTGATCATTAGAAATCCAGAATAGTGGGGTTTTTTCATCAACACTTCCACTTTAAGGTCATTTAGAGACATTACTTACTTACGACAATACTGATGATTTTAACTTCTGAAACATCTGTGTTCCTGACTATTCTTCTAAGCAGTGCATTTTGAGGTGTCTTTAACATTGCTGAAAATCTTACTGCAAAAAGCCATTTCCTGAAACATCAGATGAGCGGTTAACAGAAAAAAACATCCCTTCCAGCTTTGTGTTGTTCTGAATGAATTACAAACTTTTGAAATACTTTCCCCTTTCAGTTAAAGGTTATGTGTAGGATACAATGAGTTTTCAATGAAAAAAGGTAAGACAGATGTGAAAACTTATGTGTTCCAAGAAAAAAGTATTTTTATTCCAGAGGTTGTGTACACACACCCATTAGAAAATATGGCAATAGAATGTCCTTCCTAAAATGAAATCAATAATATATAACATTGACTTTTGTACACAGTCAAATAAGTTGTAGGCTTTAGTAGGTCTGTTTGCAAAAAGAGGTGCATTAAACAATATCTGATTTTTTTTTTTTTTTTTCTCTCTGAGAAACCATTGCACTGGAAGGTCAAAGGTGAACGTGGAAAGGTCTTGACTATTAAAGCACTTTAGGAAAATCACGCTGCCTTAAGCAAATATTTTGGGGTCATCGTGCTCCATCATAGTACAGCAGTTCTTCGGTGGCCATAGGAATGACTGTAAGTGCAGTATATTATTGAAGCAAACATATCTGTCCTTGATGGTATCTTATGTGTAAGCCTTAGCGTATTCTGCAAAGCTATGTGGTTCAGAGGTCTTTCCATACAGAACAGTACCACAATGAGAACATCTTACAAGATTTGGTAATCCTTCAACCTGTGTGCCTGTTAGAATTGAGGGCAAGCTCCTCTTTCCTTTTGCAGTTTGTTCAGTTTTTTGTTTGTGAAGGAACACAGGAAACCTGTCACATTTATTTTATTTTTTTTTACTATGTGTTTCTGTGCATGTGATATTGTTTGTCTTCTGTGAGTTATTGTTTTGGTATGAGTAGCTTGAACTCAGCAAGAACTGTGTATGAATGTGTACAGCTTGGGGGGAGCTAGGGAAAGGGGTGTAATTACTTGTTTTTAAGATGGAGGCTAATTAAAGATTTTTTAGTACCGGTTACAGTTATAAACACTTTTATGTATCCACAAGAAATATGCAATTCCCCTCCTTTGCCCAAGAATGAAAAGCTTCAATAGCAACGGCAGAAGGCAATGAACGCTTGGTAACTTTAAACATCCTGTGTGTGTGTTCATGAGCAAACATACATGGGCAAGCATTAGATTTTGAACATGCATTTGCCAGTTGTTGCCCTACAAAACAAAATGTGATGGATTGTATCCAAAAGGCCAGGTAAATAGTAATTTTCAGGTTCTTTAACAAAACACTGCTTGCTCTTTCTCTGTAGCTTTAGTTCAGTAGGAGTTCAACCGAAAGCTCCTGGAGAAATTCTTAGTTGAGTGAATCCTAAGGACTCAATCTCTTTAAAGCCTCTGCAAGAACTACAAAGAAATACTGAAGCAGCACGACCCCACAAAAAGTCCATATATATGTAACAGAAAGATGTTCTAGTGTTATGTATCACACATATGAGCTTTATTAAGCCAGTGGGTTTTTTTTAACTTTCTACAAGAACACAGAGGCAGATAAAAAAGTAGCCTTTTGTTTGTGGGGGATGAGAGGAATGGGAGGCAAGGAGAGAAACCATGTGGGGTTTAGGTTTTTTCTTTTATTTTAATTGCATGCAAATATTTTCCTGAACATTTGAAAATTCTCATAATGATTTATTGGGTTTTTCTGTATCCCAGACATTTTGGGTTACAACCTCTTTTGAGCTATCCTTACTCTGTGTGAAGGGAGAGAAAAGGAAAAGGAATTTGAAAAACACTGACATAAAGAAGAAACAATAAAATCTGATCTTGTTTCTTTTCTAATGTGGGAAAAAAGTAATTTTTCTGTGTATATTTCCCCTTTATTTTGGTCATATAATATTGGGCAGCTGAATTATTTTATTTTCTTTTTCTCTGCTGAATGTTTTAACACATGGTCCACCCAGGAAAAACTCATTAAATTCCACCTCACTGCAATCTTTTTTTATTGCAAGGAACTACTATCGTTTTAAAAAAAGTTTGGGTGACCTGACTGTATTCCAACAACCGAATATAATGAACTGATTTCAGTGAGAATTTGTTCTGAGGACACAGATTCCTTTAACAACTTCAGTCTCAGGAGTAGCAGACCAGTCACCAACATCTTTGCCTGATACTTTTGACAACGAAAAAATATTAAGGGTTTTGGAGGGCAACAAAAAGAAATTCTGTAGAATGATTATATTCTTTGACAAGAACCCAGCTAGTCAGAGCAGGAAGGGAGATTTTGTCTAGCTAGAATGGGTCTCTAAGGCAGAGCAGTACAGCTAGCGATTCTGTTTCCTGTCACTCTCAGTGCCCTTTAGGCTAACAAACTACAGCTTTTTTTGGACACTGAAGTGGTAGGCAAGTTGTCAGAAGAGGTGGAGGAAGTAAATTTGCTGGTTTTATGCTGAATGAAAAACTGCTTTGCAATCAGTGTGTTATGACTGTTTTTTTCCAACTGTGTCGCACTATAGTTAATTTAATACTGCCATATTACAGTGGTAGGGCTGGAACGGCAGTGGCTCATTCAGGTTAGCACTAACTGTTGCAGACTGCTCCTTTCCAACTCCACCCTTTCTGGTGGGAGCTGCACTACCACTGCTTGCTGTGAGGGAAGCTCTCCCTCCCACTGTGTCTCAGGTCCAGACAAGAAGGTCCTTTCCATGAAGACAAGAAATACCTCTTATACCATCTCTGCGGATGCCTCTTAAGCCCATTATTTTGATATTATTTTAACAGCTCACCCCTGCACAATAGTAACAAGGTTTTATGATGAAATATGTATAAAGTCTGAAAAACAGACTGCTATGTGTGCTCACATTTTCTTGATCATTGTTTTGATGGCTGTCTCTTAGTATTCAAAATGTGTTTTTATTTAGACTGATGTGAATTCAGAGTGACTTTTCTGAGATGCACCAGGTATATACTGCTGAAACCTATGGCGTGATTTATCTGAAAGGGTGAAATAACAACAAAAAACTGTACATATTTTGTTAGTTGGAGTATTGCATGCCTTGTTATTAGCTGATTCTTTCTCATCTTTGGAGTGCATGTAGTGCATAATGAGGTGCAGAGGGAAGACATGGCAACTATTCTCAAGGGATTTATGTAAATAAGAAGTATTGGCACTCTTCTCAGCAATATTAAATTTCTGAGCAAAACATTAAATAAAAAAAAGTCAAGGAAATGGTGCATAAAATGTGCATGAATCAGGTCCTAACTCTGTAATCTAACTCTTGGGGAACAATTAAGGCATTACAAAGTCTCAAGGCATTTATCTGTCATTTTTACTGGGACAAAGGGAATTAAAAAAAAAAACCCCAAACTTAATGGAAATCTTAATTATACATACCTAATTATGAAAACTTCACAGAATAGAAGCGCAGAAAAGGAAAGCTTCCTAACACTAATAATGCTGTTTATAAAATACCATAAACAAGGCTGAGAGCTTTGGAGGACCCCTGATGGAATCCTTCTCTAACCTTCTATAGCAAAAAGAAGCATAATGATAAGGGAAATTAAAACAAACCATCACAAATCTGCAAGCAGAATTTTAGTAAAATGTAAATGTCTTTACCTATTACGGAATCAATTGCAATATACCTTTCTTTAATTGCAGACATTTAGAAGTGTTTGTATATGAAGTATTCATGTCTGCAAGGAACAAAGAAGCAGCAAATTACAGTATTTCCATGGTACCTAGTGTAAGATCCTGCTTCAGCTGTAATCATTATCTTAAGAATTCAGAAAGGTTTTGGTTTTAACCTGTCTATATAATCCAAAAGGTCTTGGGGTTGAAACTGTGGGATCCTGAGCAGGAATGCACATCTCAAGGTCTAGGAATACTGAAAAAGAGGAAAAATATCAAAAATACAGACTGGCGGATATAAAATGTATTAAGCCACAAGGGACTAAGCAAGCAGAACATGAGGGGGGAGAATTTAAAAAAAATATTTTAAAGTGAAGTTCCTTGCCTCGTGCTCCTAGACCCTTCAAGGATGGTATTGCAGGATATGCTCGTGGAAGAGCTGTACCAGGGACTGAAGAGGGTGTTGAGGTACCGGCACAGGAGGGCAGCTTGGAGGAGAGGGGCTGGGCAGAACGGCAGGTGGTGAATGGCATACAGTCTCCCTGGCTGGCTGGGGCAGGGGCAGCCTTTGGATATGGTTTGGGGAAAGACATGTCTGGCTTTTGGCTTGCTTGTTTTTTTCTGGGGAAGCTAGGCTGATAGAACAGACTGCTAAGCTCACCCTTGTTAAGGCTAAAGAGCGTGGCTTTGAACAGCAAACAGCTGAGAAGAATAGGGTGAAATCTTGGTCTTGGTACGTTTCCATTTTTAGTATAATAAAAGCTAGCTAAATATATAGAGAGAGCTATTAAAATGACATGTGCCTTGGCAGTCCTCTGTTCATGCAGGTACTACAGCTTCACTATAGGCCTCATTCCTTACTTCATGAATGAGCAGAAATCCCGGCAGGCATAATTAACATGCACGAGTTTTACCTTTGTAAAATCTTCTGGCTCTTGTTGGTTTCAGGGTTAGAAATACAGAAGAATCGTTTCTCCAGGACTAAGCCTCTATTTATTCCACTCAATTATCGGTACTTAACTGAGGCATTCGCATTAGGAACATAACTCCCCCCTCCCTAACCAAGGAGAGCGTGTGCCCTCCACAGATCCTGCTTCGATACCGGAGCGTCTCCATCGGCTGTGGGCTGAGCTTAAAACAACACGGCTCGCGCTAGCTGCGTAGATCTGGGTTGGGTGTCTTACAAGCAAGCCGACTCCAATGGATTTCTGTAAATGTAAGTCAGAAAAGAGCACTAGGGACAATACTTCCCCCAGCTGTGTTTGGTTGGGGCTGGGTATGCTCACAGAGCTCCTGGAGCTGGCTGCCTGGGGGTCATCAGCCCCGCTGGCCCTGGGCAGGGGACATCGCTGATGGCTGGCTGGTGGCTGTGAGGACAGCAGAAAGGAGGGAGCAGGTCAGGGTGAGAAAGCAAGAAGAAGCCCCCGGCTTACCAGGGCCACAGGGCTGGAAGCAGCTCCCACGACGAAGGCCAAAGCACCTCCTGGCCTAGGCCCCACTGTGGGTGGTCCATCATGGCTACCGCTTCCTCAGGGAGGCTGAGGGCGGTGAGAGCCAGAGGTGCACACAGGAGGTGAAGTGTGACAGCAAATAAAAGGGGTGCTACTAGGGAAGGCCTTTTGCATTTCCAAACAGGTTTTTACCTTTTGGGGTTTTTCTTTTTTTCTTTTTTTTTCTTTCTTTTTCCCCCTTTAAGTATTGCAACTCTATCTTCGTTTCTTTGTTTAGGCTTTTCTGTACTGGGTCCCTCAGGCGACGAGGCCACTGAGGCACCGATTAGGAGGTCAGCAAGCCCTGGTCCTGTGGCCACAGCCATGCTGTGGCCAGGCCCCCTCCCCAGGGACAGGCTGGGGTTTTGGGGTGACTGAACAACAGCCAGCAGAGAAGGACACCTGAACCCCAGAAAGTCACAGTTGTTGAAGGAGCTTGTGGTTTGGGACATATAATTGCTGATTAGTTTGGCCATTTTTTTTTGCCTGGCCCGGCAGAGTGCTGAGTAAGGTGCGTTTTTTTAGCTCATACATTGAATTTGGAGGAAAATTCAGCAGCTTGTACTTTTTTTTTCTTTTTTTGGGGTAGGAGGGGTTGGCGGTGCAATGATTTACTACTCCTTTAGGCATGCAGACTGTGGGAACATATGGTTCTGAATGTCTTAAAGTTAATTCACTGTGTCACCTAACCTCCATCGCTCCTATCGGGAAAAGCTATCAAGCCCTTACCTGGCAGAATTTAAATGTGAAACACGTAAAAGACATTTCAGAAAACACATAAAATACTTTTCTAGATGAACTTCAAGTCTAGTAAGATCTATTTAATATCATATGTAACCAAGAACAAAAGACCTTCTGATAAAGAACTGGTTTAAGAAACAAAATTAATACTTTTCGTAAAAGAATTGGATAAACAGTTATCCTTACTGAGGTGGTCTTTGGCATGAAAGCTTTATCATATCAAACAATAATGAAAGGTGACATTTAAATCCTCAGCCATTCTAAATAGTGACTCTGAAAATGAAACATTACTGATGCCTTAGACAAGGAAAATATATGAGGTAAAAAGAGATGTAGCACAGAGATAAGCTATTTATTTTTACTGACCTCAGTCAATCTTGTCCTTGTTCTTTAAATATTTTACCAGTCAACACACTACGGAATGTGCCAGTCATTAGACCTATCAGAAGCAGAAGCTTGTACAAATAGATGGGAAGGATTAGCAGAACGTTATGAAAGGTAGAAATGGTGATAATGCTGCAGAAAAACAATACACCAATATCTAAAAATTGTCTTTTCCAGTGTGCCAGAGATATACCTGATTCCAACAGGTATGACAAGTAGTCTATGAAGACAAAAAAAAAAATAAAATAAAAGAAGAAAAAATCCAGAGGAACTGTAGAACTTTTTAATGTTTCATACTTGAAATAAGAAGTTGGTTGGGTTTGGGGCTTTGGGGTTTTTATGTAAGGTGATATATATACATGGTAACAATATATACAAGACCAAATTAATATTTTTTTAAAAGAAGATGCTTGTCCAAAAATGTGCTGATACAGAAGTGTTCGATGAGAAGGATCTTGTTACAGGTTGATATTAATGACTGTATAATAGCTACATTTGATTCATTTTTACAAGAAACAATTAATAACTAATTTCTCTGTGCACCTAGCACAGAACAGTGCTTGTGCTTGTTTAGATACGGTGACAGCACAAATAATTATCACAGTAGTGACAGAATCCCTTATTTTCTTACTAATTAACAACATAAGGTTTGTTTTATTTTACCCAAAAGACTCTAAAGTCTCTTCAGAAATACTCATTCATAGAACAACAAACTGATATCAGGCCAAATCCTGGTTATTTGGTTTACACGAGTATGATCTTAGTACTTGATCTGTTTCTTAATTATGCAACACATTGAAGTATGTGCTTGAGTGATCCTTATTTATTAGCATAACTAAGCTGTTTTTGTATTGTTATGAAGGCTAACACACATTTAGGAGCTCTGAGAAACAGGAATATCGTTGATAGCTCAGCACTCTGGTGAAATACTTCAAGCAGTACCTTGTTCTATATACTGTCAGGTAAACAAAAGTCCTCTGTGATCATAGAATGGTTTGGGTTGGAAGGGACCTTAGAGATCACCTAGTTCCAACCCCCCTGCCAAGGGCAGGGGCACCTTCCACTAGACCAGGTTGTGCAAACCTGCATCCAGCCTGGCCTTGAACACTTCCAGGGATGGGGCATCCACAGCCTCTCTGGGCAACCTGTGCCAGCGTCTCGCTGTCCTCACAGTAAAGAATTTCTTCCTAATGTCTAATCTAAATCTGCCCTCTTTCATTTTAAAGCCATTACCCATTTCCTATCAGTACACGCCCTTGTAAAGAGTCTCTCTCTAGCTTTCTTGTAGGCCCCCTTTAGGTACTGAAAGGCTGCTATGAGGTCTCCCTGGAGTATTCTCTTCTCCAGGCTGAACAACCCCAACTCTATCAGCCTGTCTTCATAAGGGAGGTGCTCCAGTCTTCTGATCATCTCTGTGGCTCTCTTCTGGACTCACTCCAACAAGTCCATGTCTTTCTGTAGGTTGGGGGCCTCAGAGCTCAAAACAGTACTCCAAGTGAGGTCTCATGAGAGCAGAGTAGAGGGGAAGAATCACCTCCCTTAAGCTGCCAGTGACGCTTCTGTTCATAACAAATCGTATGTAGTGACACCAAGAGCACTGAAGGGGCAATGGTGTAAAATTTCATGTTGATCACAACTAGTGGCCATGTTAGGCCTTATGCTATGGAGGTGAGAAGCCTAGGTCTGCCACACTTTTCTCAGAAAATGAAGCTTCATGGATTGAGTTAGGTTGGCATGATGTGATGTAGAATTTCTCCATTATGCAGTGTAAATTCTATGCCTTTAAATATAGATCACAGAATTGTTTAGGTGGGGACATCTTTCACTAGATCAGGTTGCTCAAAGCCCCGTCCAACCTGGCCTGGGGGCATCCACAGCTTCTCTGGGCAACCTGTTCCAGTGTCTCACCACCCTCACAGGAAAGAATTTCTTCCTAATGTCTAATCTAAATCTATCCTCTTTCAGTTCAAAACCATCACCTCTCATCCTATCACTACATACATATGTGTGTGTGTGTGTATGTGTGTGTATATATGTATATATATGTGGGTATGCCAGTTATGTTTGAAATCTTGCCTTATTAATGCTTTCAGATTTGTCTAGTTCATGATATCCTAGTCAGGGTATTAAATAGCTCTCATTATTCAGTACTCTTTTCCTGTTGGAAAACAATTTCATATCTTTGCTCTAAATATATATTTTATAATGGAAATACTTAGATCTACTTGTATGGCAAAGAAGAAAAAAATTTGTATAAAATGGTTTTTTGTGGTAGAGTTGCATGGGTCTCAGGCCTCAATAATATAAAAATTCCTGACTTTCCATGCTTTTCTTGCATAGATAGGTAGTTGTAAAATCTATTATGACACGAAACAGCAATAATATAACATGGGTGAAGGGAAATATGTCAATTAAAGTAAATTAAGAGGTGACTGACTTGCGAATCAGAATACTTTCTTGGAGAAATTAAGACACTACTCTACAATCAAGATCATAGGATTATAAATATCTTCTGAACTAAACATGAATATATAAAGATATTTCAAGATATTTTAAAGCCTTTCAGTGTTTTCTTAGGGTTCATCTTCTAACCTGTCTGCTTTTGAAGCTCAAACATTAGTTTATTCAATTTACCATATTTTAAATGCAACTGAAGAATATGCTAGACAAATTCTTTATCGTGAACATGCATGGCCGTTCTGGTAGGGAAAACCCAGCATCATCGTTTAAGTACATTATAAAAAGAATCCTTCAAATATTACATCTATTCGCATCTCTTGGTGCTTATAGGGAAAAGGCAATATCAACAGGTTCCTTGATAGCAGAAACATATGTTAAATTTGGTTAAATGTTTGGTCTAATTAAAAATGAGCAGTAGTGAAGAAAACTGGCAGTAGGAGCCAGCTGAAATTTTAAAGCCCCAGTTGAGGTCCTCCACATAGGAAATCATGTTACAATTCTCTATATAGGTGCAAAACATTGGGAACTCTGTGCTACATTCAGCAACACCTTAAAAACAGAGTCCTATATTATCTGCTGCAAACAGAAAAAAAAAGCTCTGATGCAGAAGGTGCATAGCTATGCACCTTTTGCTGAGGAAGACAGAAGAAAATCTGGTCGCTCTAGTGCCTTACTTCACTGCTGCAGTGATTTTAAGGTAAAATCCGGCTCATGTCTTGTTCCTTTACTACCTCCTGTTTAAGTACATACATAGGAACCTGATCTTCAGTACATGATAGAGCACTTCTTTAGATTAGGTAAGTGGCTTTTTACTCATATTTATTTATATATTTTGTGTTTATCTACCATTGTTAATATTTACAGTGAATGCATATCAGGACCTGGAAAGATACTGACTTAAATCATCCTTTTTACTAGGCTGGAGTATAAAATTTCCATGGTCATTCAAATAGAAAACACGCAAGCTAACCAATTGTGTTCAATATTATGCATCACTCTAACAAGCATGACTTTTTTGAATTCCTGTGATTCATCACAGATGTGAATTTGATGGTCTCAATCTAGTTCTTATTTGTGTATGGACTAGTCTATGCTTTAACTCATTATTCTTGCCTAATAAAATCCGACAGTGGAGAAAATCTTTAAGTTGGAAACAATATAATATGTTAAAAAGCTGAGTAGAAAAGTTTACTTAGAACTCTAGTATGCTTTTAAAGAGCATCTCCTTCATAAGCACTTGCAATGTATCACATTTTAAAAAAAGAAGAAAATTCCTTTTCTTATTTTTTTAACTTTCTTTGTTATGGTTACTGCTATCTCACTGTTCCATAACATTGACAGTTCTACTTGACTGGTTCTTTTGTTGTGCTTGTATTAACTGTGCATTTATTTTTAGGGTTTTTTTTGGTGTTTTTTTTTTTTTTTTAATCTTGAAAGAAAATAGTATTGTCCTGCCCTCAATCAGCTAATCAGTACTTCTACACTCAAAGCAACTCTATATAGATTTTTTTTTCCCCACAAGTTTAGTATTAATGTCAAAAGTAGTTGCTGTGGGAAAGGATGTTCCTTTATCAGTCCTTTTTTTAAAAAAACACACTCGTTATCAGTTAAAAACAAAAACCAACAACAACAAAAAATCTCTCTGGAAGACAGCTCTTAGAAGACGTCCTTTATACTGCAATACTTCTGTCCCATCCTTTAGTCTCCTTATAATCTATTTATGTGAAATTCTCCCTTTTGTTTTGTTTAAACTAACTTATATTTGCATTCAGCAACAGTATATGAAAAGGGAATCAGAAATCCTATCAAATACTCAAGAATTTTGAAGCTTGTCAGATGTATGAGAAAAGGAAAAAAAAGAGATGCTCTTCTGAGCTTGCAGAAAACACCTGGATCAGTTAAGAACACTTAATTTTCTTCAAACTACATATTTTAGTGTTAACTTGTGATTAACATTGGACTAACTTACAGAAACATACATTTCTTTGATCTTCTTTGAATGTATTGGTGTGTTCCTCTGTACTGTAGTAAAAATCATAACCTAGAAAATTATAATATTCTCCTGGCTTTGGATGATCTGTAACAGTTCCCAGCTGATTTGAGGGTGAGAGAAACTACATATAGTGGTTTGGAAAAGTTTCTAACTATTAGTTGGGTAATTTCTCTCCTAAACTTTGCCTTCATTTCCAATTCTTGGCTTGTAAAGATTTGTTTTTACAACCTGAAATAAACAGGAGCTTTGTAATTGACTTCAGTACTTGACCAAGCTAAGTTTTTGTTGTTTATTTTATTTATTTTAATGAAAATATAAATAACTTTTTGTTCATCCCTCTGCTAAAGCTCTAAAAGAACAGTTGCTGCCTGTCTTGCTATCAATGTGATATTTCTATATTATGGTATCACAAATAAGCGTTTTATATTAATACCTACTGTTTGGAGACTCCCATCTTGGAGTCCACACTTTCATTCTTTTTGACTCTGTGACACATGAATGCAGTGGCAATCACCACACTATTTTTAAATAAATGTATTGCAGTGCATTGACCTTGACTGACTGCCAGGCTTTCCATGATGTGGCTCTCACTCCCTCCTCCTCAACAGGACAGGGGAAGAAGATGAGATGGACAGGCTCCTAGGTTTGAGATGAAGGCAGTTTAATGAAAAAAGCAAAGGCCACATGTTGAAGCAAAGCAAAATGAGAAGATTTATTCTGTACTTTCCATCAACAGGCAATATCCAGCCACTGGGAAGCAGGGCCTTAGTATGTGTAGTGGTCCCTTTGGAAGACAAATGCCTTAATGAAAGTCTTTCCCCCCCACCCCGCCTTTCTCCCCCACCCAGCCTTTCCCTCAGCTTTTATTACCAAGCATGGTGTCATATGGTATGGAATATCCCTGCGGTCAGTTAAGTCAGTTGTCCTGGCTGTGTCCCTTCCCAATCATTTGCCCACCCTCAGCCTACTGGCCTTTTGGGGGGATGGGGTGGGGGTGGGGAATGGGTGGATGGAGGGGGGTTGGAGAGAAAGCCCTGATGCTATGCAAGCACTGCTCAGCAATAACAAAAGCATTGGTGTATTACCAACATCATTCTAGCCACAAATGGAAAGCATGGCAATATATGGGTTGCTATGAGGAAAGTTAACTCCATCCCGGCCAGACCCAGTGCAGCTGTCATCCAAAACAATTCTGATTTCTTTGCCAAGTACAGCAATGCAATAAAGATGTTTTATTATTTACATTTATTGTTAGTGTCTTTAAAAGGCCATAAAAAATTAACAGTCCAAATGTTTCTGTGGTTTGTGGGATCTATATGTGTCAGTATTAAACTGAGTCATACTATCACAGTCATGATAGGTTATTGACATTTTACTCTACATGAAAAAAGTATTGCTTGTTTGAACTATTTTATTTCCTCCACTTTGGTAGCATCTCCATCCTATGAGGTATTATGAATGTTTACATATATAAAAACTTTCAGAAGGCAGAACTCCAGCCTTTATCAAGCACTGTATTTAATTACAAAATCGGTTTTGCGACGAACTCTAGAAAAAGATGTCCAAAGGATTACACTGTGTAAACATGTTCTTCGTAATTACATATCACGTTGATCTTGCTGAGTCAAATATCAAGCCATTTCCTGAAGATATTGGTTTGGACTACATGGATCTGAAACCACCTAGGCAATTCTGCTATTTAATAATGTCTGTGGTTTTACTTCATAGGTGAAATGATAGAAAATAGTACGTTGTTTTCATGTCAGCTGTGTTTTTATATGTGGTTGCACCCTCTCTTGGAAAGGAAGGGCGGCTGAGACCTCCTTTAAAGCTTCTGATACTACCAGGATAAGTTAAGTGCTGTCATTGCCTGATTTAGCAGCCATCCAGTTTGTCACCATTCATTTTTTTTAACATACCTAGCTTACTAATCCTTTCTGCTTCTGTAGCTGGAAAACTACAGTACTGACATCGATGGTACAGCCTTGATACTGCAATACTAACTCGGGCCTCTGGGCTGAATCTTGTTAGGCCTTGTCTGGACTTGTCTCAACCTACATAAAGCTTTCTTCATTGTTGTGTAGATGGTAGTAATAAGTGAGAGGTTTTTTCTTCATAGAGCAAATATTTATGATCTTCACTTAATGAAGTAGTATAAAGGAGTACAGTCATGGTATGATAATTGAGGCTTGAAAGTGGGGACCTAGGGCAGTGCTGAGGAATGTGGGCATGACATGGCAAGAAAAGTGGCACATGGGGACGCTGGAGACCTCAGGACTATAAACAACTTGCCAGTGATCATTTAGTGATAATTAAAGAAAAGCAGGCATGGGAGCTGGTCAATACAGATTTTAGGGTATCTGAGAACAAGTATGCACTATGTGTAAGATACTGCATATATACTATGTGATATAGATGTAAAGTGGAATTGCAGACCAATGAAGAAAAAGAATATTGTAAAAAATTATAAGCCATAAAGATATAAAAAGAGCCCCAAATGGATCCTAGAAAGAGAAAGAATGAATCATTCTCCTGCCACCAAAGAGGGGAAAGAAACCCCTGCCATCAGCATCATAACTTTCTCTCTGAAGGACTGGTGATGCTGACAACTTGCTGTCGGATGGCTCCTGTCCCTAAAGGTTAGCAAGTAACCTTAGGACCCAGAAGAATAGTGGAACGGTAAGCCGTAAGAGTGGGTAATGGCTAGATACTAGGAAGCATCTGTATAGCAGTTTTAACCCTATTATTATTGAGATCTTTTTCTCTATTAGTTATCTTTTTTTCTTCTTCTTTTGTCTGTAATGATTAGATTTGGAATTCTTTGATTAGATGGTTAGGATTTCACTTACACTAGCAATAAATTCTTGACTTTGTTCATTAGGAGTGTTGTTTTGCCCAAACAAGTTTCTGAGTGTATCGACACCTCCCTGACGCCTATATTATTGTTACAGCTGACCATTATGTAAGATGTAAACTCCCTCTCAGGGAGGTGGTGAAACCACCGTCCTTGGAGGTGTTCAAAACACATGTAGATGTGGTGCTTAGGGACATGGTTTAGTGATGGACTTGACAGTGCTGGTTAACAGTTGGACTTGATGATCTCAAAGGTCTTTTCCAACCTAAATGATTCTATGATTCTATGATGTTCAATATATGTTGTACCAAATAAAAAATAGCTCCAATTATTATTTACATATAAAATGACATGATCAAGAAGGAAGTGAAATAATATTTCTCTGTCTTTTCAATAGCATCTGCAGCACAGACTTTCAAACAAAAGTTAAGTATATGAATTCCAGGTGAAATTCGTTGTCTGCAAGTGTCTCACCATGTGAACAAAACAAGAAAACCCCCAGTACTCATAACTAAAATCTGAATCTTCTTCAGTAGAATACGTAAGCATGTGTACTCCCTTCATGTATTCAGAGGTTTTTCTGAGAACTTATTGTACCAGAGCTACATCTTGACGGATGTAGGGACACAGCCAGCAATGGCATTTAATGAATTAGTGGGTACAGGAAGCAGACAATAGCTGTATTACACAGGGCTAACCCAGCCCAATGTAGCCTTTTCATTAATTTACCACAAGTTGCAGAGATATCTGTGGTAGGCAATAACAAATTGAACTCTAGACCTAGCTTCCTTTTACAGTAGGGGGTAAAGAGATCTCTCAAACTTTGAAGCACAGTTTAGGAGGGATTACAGTGAAGGAAGGGAAATAATGTACTGACTAAAAGCATGACTATTTAAGCATACATAGACAAACAGTTGTCATTCTGTGGCAAAAACTACTGACTAAAGCTTTAGTGAGCCACCTAATTAGAAACAGCCTTCTGTGAATTCACCTCAGCCTTCAGTGAAATCCACTGAATTCTCAGAGCTTATTCTGTCAAGAACTGGAGTAACACGGATCAGTCTTTATGATTCCAGAAAATCAGATCCTGAACCTGATTCTTCTGATATGTCCAGAGTGAAACTAACCCTCAGGTTTTTTTCAATGTTAAATCATGCAGTGAAAAATGTATGTGATACAACTAGTACTGATACCCAAGTGATATATACTGGTATTGGTACCTATGTGATATTTTAGCATGACAACAATTTTCATATATATATGTGTGTGTGTGTATATATGTATGTGACACCACCTCTGGAAAATATATGTTTATTTTAATTTTATGCTATAAATCTACTGAATGATATAATAATGATGAGCATAGTTAAAACTATTTCTTCTCTTAACTTACCAGTGCGTCAGTCTGTTTTCATCAGTAACTGCAGTGCATGTATATAATATGATGTATATAATGTATGTATTCTATATTTAGTTGTGTTTCTTTTTTCTCCTGAATTATCACTGTCTCAAGTTGTTTTCTATTTAACATCTGTAACAGAAGGTATATTATTAAACTCTAATATGAAGCTGGCACTCTACCAAGTTCAACATGCTTCTGTAGAAGGACAGCTAGTTACAAAATCAAGGGTAAAGAAGACTCTGCTGAGTTATGGTCCATGCAGCTACTAAGACAATTTAGAATAGCATGAATTTGATTTGTATAGGTATGCCAATGGGAAAACAGATTCAGGCTGTGGGATTTTATATTGAAGGCTATTGCATAGGTAAAATAATTTTTCAAATGATATCTTTAATCCTATTTTGAATTTCTTTCCAAAATTTTAAAACTTCCTAGCAACAAAACATTTTTTTTTTCCTTAAGAAATGTTACAAAAGAAACATGTTGGAGTTCCAGGCTTGTCTTTATGGGCCAATTATATCTGTTTGGTCATGTAACTTCAGAGTTGCTGAGAAGCTCCTGTTGCTCCGGAGAGCAAGGAAGATACCCGGTGTCTGTGTAATGGTCTAATGGAGACTGTCATTTTACTCCTCACTGTTTAAGGAGTCTTGCTCGCTAACAGGCCACATGCATAGCTGTTGCACACAGACTGTTGGCTTTCTGCTGCGCAGTTGGCAGACTCTTGGGAGCACTGCAGAATCCATAGCACTATATCCTAGACAATTACTGTGTGGCATGCTGCTACAGGCTTCTCGGATAGACCACGAGGTAATTTGTGTTAATGAATGTCAGAATTGTAGATGATCTGCTGCTGAGCATTTTAGACCACATGTAGAGAATTCCAACAAATGGCATGCATTTGTCTCCATTGTCAACCAACAGTGTTATATTTGAACCTATACTTAATCCTTCTTTTTTTTTTTTTAAATTCCTGCATAGGTGTGAACCACACATTGCATTTAATCAGAAATACAGCTAACAGGGAGAGTATCAAAGTCTAGTCTATGTACCATTCTATAATATGTTTGAGTTAATTAATTAGCTGAGAATACTAATTTGATAATTCCTGGAATAAAGTAAGTGTCTGTTGTCCCTCTGACAAGGTCAGACTAGGTGAAATTAAAACGTGTTGTAATGACAAATCTAACAATAATTAGTAAATAACAGAAATAATCAATATTGTTCAGACACCTTGTCTACAGGGTAATTGCAAATCAGTAACTGTCTTTTTCTACCACTTCTCTAGTGTGCCATTGAAGGGTTTGCCAGCCTTGCTCTGTATAAAGAAACCCTTCGATATAGAGGAGTTTGTTAACTACTGGATTTGTAAAGGTGCTTTCGCATACAGGTTTTAGTCAAAATCTGATTCATTTCTCTACGTCAACAGCTTTCACTCTATGATCTTCAAGGGTTCATGGACTAGCTCTTGTGGGTACATGAAAAGCAATTTTTAAAAAATAAGCCTGTTTTCATGAGGCTTGGATTTACAATACAGCATCTGTAACACCACTGACAGTTTTAATTTGCAGACTTTAAAAAAAAAAAAAAATAAAAAAGGTTAAAAAAGCCTAGCTTACTGCAGAGGCATGGACATATGAGCTTCCCTACCATCCAGAAGTTTAAATAATGGAGGAGATAACCAAGTATGTAGCTGATTAAAAGTCATTAATTATGAAGAAATTCCCAATTAACAACTTGAGATATGTAATCTCAGCATACAAGAACTACAGCAGATTTACCCAATACTAAAAGCAGAAAGTTGTTAATTTTTGTTTATATTCTGATATATTCTGTAGGACTGACAAAGAAATTATTGCTAATAGGTTCTCCAAAAACACATACTAGAAGATATTTTCCACTCTGAAGAACTTATGTCCCCTTTAACCATGTAGTATATGTTCATGCTTCTGTTTCAAATTTGCTTTACACAGTCTACCAACATCTGTGTATTGCAGGAGTAAAGACTAATTCCAGATTGAATGGAAGTTGGAAACATTATTTCAGTTTTACACAAGGAGACCAGACAGAGGATGATTAAGTGACTTGCCAAAAATCCACACTACAGAGCAGAACGGCAAACTGAACTGCAATGGGAAGTTCTTTAAGTGCTAACTTTACAGTATGCTGTAAGTGTCCATCATCAGGTGCACCTGAAAAGCCTGAGTATTCATGATGATTGATTGCATTAAACACTGCCTGCTGTGGTCACAGTGGACTTTTCTGATTTATATCACTTTAGGATCTGCTCTACGTTCTGGAAAGTGTTTAGTAGAAATATTAGCTTATAAACTTCATCACTTTTCTAGAGAAAAGCATTGTGAAAGTCCTTTAGAAAATTATTTATCTGCTTCTGAATAGTGGAGTAAGGTAATTTTTTACTTCATATTTGCAGGAATATGCCAGAAATTGAAAGTCTATGGAACGGAAAATTCTGTGATTTCTGAACTTGTTCCATTATCATTCTTGGAAAAGAGAATATTAATTCAATCCAAACATTCCATTTCAATAAGCGATATTTTAATTATTATTATTAATGTACATTTTCTGTAAAAGAGATAGTCTTGAATTAAAATTACATTAAAACAAAAGTCTTAATACTCCATAATGATACCTAAAGGCAAGTATGTTTTTGCTGAATTAAATTTGTCAGAATCAGTGCGTTCTTGCAGAATGTTTTTATTTTGGTGAAATGATGTCTTCTGACATGAAAATATTCCATTGGAAAGCTTCTGACCAGCTCAGATTGTTTCTGAGTGTACCTAGTGCAAAGCCAAGACACTGAGGAGTACTTTCTGACTTTTGTTAGTATTTCACATAGCCAATATAAGAGAAATTATTAAATGTTAAAGCAAAGCTAAAACTTGTGCTGTAGAAGCATTGTCCAATTAATATAATTATTGTGTTTTCAGTGCTACTAGTTTTGATAGCTTCTGAGACTGCAAATCAGCCTCTGTTCTTGCTGTCATGCATATCACCAGCAGATGTAGTGTTAGTGCCATAGGCGCAGGCCAGATAATCCTGAATTTGGAAAGCAAAGAATGTTGTGTAATTATTTTGCAGCCTAACATAATGTGGCCTGTTTGGGGAGCCAAAAATATGCAACTACATCTTTTCTGTTGATGTTTTACAATAAAGTTGTCAGCCAGAGAGCAGTAGGGTGAGGGAGGCAGAGTGCTGTGCAGAATGTATGCGTGCTACAGTGACAACCCACAAGACAACCTACAGATACAGCACAAAGGAGCACAAAATAGCTCTTCAAAGTAGACATGTTAAGTCAATGGCATTAATGTACAATTGAAAAATGAACAATACCTTTATCCATCCAGTCAATCTTTCAACAGCATAAAGAAGGCAAAGAATTGCCTGAAGACAAAGAATGGAAGTGTCTTCTTCCTCTTAGAGGAATTCCAAGTTGGCAGCAGCGGATCTAAATTCAAAAAACTTTGCAAGATGACTCTAAATACCAAATTACAGATTTTCAGGCTGAGGTTACTGTCTCATTGAGTCTTGTCACCTTCTCCTTAGTCTTTGTCAACACATTTTTATCCTTTGTCTTCCATGTATCAATCATATCATATCATATACCATTGCCTTCCTGTTTCTCAGCCTTCTCCCCCATCCCCTTCTGTTCTGCTTGTTTCCAGGTTTCTCTCACAAGACCCATCTCTTCACTCCACTGTTCACCTGCTGTTAAAAGATTTTTCCTGAGAAGATTAATGCATCAACCAAAATATCCGAAGTGATTGACCTATGCTAAATTGCTGTGTTCCTTGTGTCTTAGGGACTCCTACATAGTTAATTCAAGAGTTCTTACCAGGTTAGTTTCAAGTCAAGACCACATTTAAACTGGTGCAGGAGTTTTACTTTCATGGCCCACATCTTGACTCCTTATGTTTCTGCCACACTGTTTCCCTGGATCTTCTCTTATCATCAAGGATAAATTTAAATACCTACTTTTTAGGGAAGATTTTTAGTCTTTTATACTGCCAGCCACAGTTTTGATCCCTGAGTTGAATAAAATTGGGCAGCATAGCAGTTATCACATAAGTGATGAAGAGATTGCAGTTGAATGACTGACACCATGATTCTAAATCTTACCTGTTTTCTTTGTTTAAATTAAAAGAAACATCTATTCAGCACTTGATGACAATGTTGGCAATCGTAATGACTAGCATTAGCGGTAGCCTTGTTAGCTGCCTCAGGGATATTTTGCAACCATGAGTGGGAGGGAATGATAAGGATTGGCAAGAAAATTAGTTCAGGAAACAATTTTTCTGAGATGTCATCTGAGCTCTGAAAAAAATGAATTTTTTTCTGAGTTGCATGTATGGGTCAGACAACCTGTCTTCTTTTAAATTCTGGATTTTTCATCTCACTAACAGTAGCACAAGATGACTGATTATTAGCGAGCAAGTTGGCTTGTAGCAGAGCCCAGAATAGAGGCTTTTTTTGAAACTAAATCATATGAAGAATAAGACCGTATCAGGCCAATAAAAATTATAAAAGAGAGCCAAAAAATCAATAGTACAAAAATAACAATTCTCCATCTTAATGAGATAAAGTCAATCATATGTGTTGGCACAAAGTAACTTGTTACCCTACTGCTATCAAATTTTATTTTAGGTCTATGTGTCAGGAAAGAGAAGGTTTTAAAACTTACCTTTTTAAAATTCAAAACTCCTCTAAAAGAAACTAATTTCTTCTTACCTGTTTGAATCACAGTGTGTGAAGTGGTAGATTACACATTACAAATCAATGCTAGAGTTCAGATGTTATTACAGAACCACTCGAGCTAGGCTCCTTTAGTTAATGATATCGTCTGGACTCCACAATGATTAAGAACATAGTAATACATTCTTCCCCATTCATTACCTTACAAATAATAACCACATATTTGATTACATTATAAGCAATATGCTCAAACTTACCATGTATATCTATAAAAAAAAAGCATAGAAAGGTTTTTTGAATGTAATTAAGATGTAAAAGAAGGTTTTGTTTAACAAAAAAAATATTTTATTCATAAGTCCTGGCATTTTCTGTCAGAAGAAAGACAGGAAAACCAACCTCTTGCCAATAAAATGAAAAAGAGAGAGAGAGAAAAAAAAAAAGGAGGCTTAATATTTGATAAAGAAAAATAATACAGAAACGGATGTTCTTTTTTACGATTCATAATACCTTATTTTTCATCTTAGGACAGCACAGAAAGACATTGTACTCTCTGGAAAATTTTCTGTTAGCTCATGGCAAGTATCAGACCTGCTGATTCACTGGTACTGTTTTGGCTTTATCTCCCAGTGTTTTTCTCAGATGTGTCCAGATAGCTGTAGTAGTTTGTATCTGATTTTCTCTACTTGTTATGCAAATTAACAGATCTCCCACAACAGAGGAGGGAGAAAGTCCTGAGAGCTACCCATGGCCATAGCTTCTTGATAAACAATTCCCTTGGTGTTTACACATTCAAGACATCTGTCTCACTTTGTCTGCAATTTTCTGAGGCAATATCATGGTGCTGTGTCAAGGGAAAAACGAAAGCAAAATGTAAGACTCCAAACAACAGGGAAAAAAAAAAAACGGAAAAATGCTGGGAAACAGTTGAAACTCCTTACCTGGTGTTCGTATTTAAAACGGTGTTCAGTTATCCTCTAGATTCTTCTGCTATCTTGTCTCCAGAAGTAACAGCAACAGTGTTTTTATCAGCTGGTCTCTGCATTTGTCATACTATTTAAACTACAAACTGCTAGAGTTTACAAGAATAAAAAAAAAAATCTTTAAAAGATTCTCTGAAATGGAATAGAGCTGTATTAGCTGGTTTTTGTGGTGGGTGAGCAGGTGGTAGGAAGTTAGCCATTGGTGGAAGATTTAAAGACTGAAGTTTTCTGTGGGATGGATGAGAAATAAGGCTAGGAAGATCTACCATGTTTGAATGAGATTACTGCATTAATTCAAGACCTTTCTGGTACTGCTTTTAAAAAACTGATTTGACAAGGACTCACTGGCTATAGCAATATTTTAACTGGAAAGGAACACTGTAACATACTTTTTGTAGAAAATACATGTCAAACTCTGGCATCTGTCATTTGTGCATGCAATATTGTTCTGGTTTAACCCCGGCTGGCAACCAAGCACCACGCAACCACCCGCTCACTCCCCCTCACCCAGAGGGATGGGGATGAGGATCGGAAAAGAATGTAAAAGTCAAGGGTTGAGATAAGAACAATTTAATAGGTAAAGCAAAAGCTGTGCGCGCA
>JAVJGI010000014.1:111272333-111310510 GCA_035590275.1 Ibycter americanus | reverse complement strand
ACATCACAGCCAAAACACAGCACAGCACCAACTACTAAGAAGAAAATTAACTCCATCCCAGCTGAAACCAGGACAAATATATATATTGCGTGTGTCATTATAGTACAGTGTGTGTGTGTATATATATATAAAAAAATATATCTATAGTATAGTATAACATTATAACCCAGATCCTTCTAATGGATTAAACAGATACTAGGAACCTTTGTAGTAGTAGAAGCATGGTATAATGTATTTTTTCGCTGCTTCTTCTGAAGAGTTAATAGTCAGAATTTCAGAATGGAATTGTTTTGTGGTTTGAAAAATGCTTTCATTTAACAAATATACAGTTAAGCAACACACAGCCTGCAGTAAATTTGAAAGGTTGTTTATAGCTATAGGAAAATGTAGTATATTACAAACCCTACCAATTTCAATTATTTAATGTATTTTCTTTGTTTGATTAGTTTTACCTGAGAGATATCTGGAGTTGTATATCAACAGCGTATAATTTAGTAATTTCTTGTGAAGTCTCAGACAAAGAGAGGTCTTAGTAGTAGAATACAATTTTTGTTAGATGACTGTTCTTTATTTAGAGGATTGAGTGGAGTCTGAGTTTCAGAGAGGAAAGCTCACTAGCATTTAAAAATAATCAGTATTATATCTTGCATTTCTAGTGTTTTCCCTGGATTTCTCTACAGATCTGTCAGTTTTCATCCAATCCCATCTCTCTGATATGCTCACTGGTATCCTCAGTGGCTGGAAATGTATAAGGAGCTGCAAACCACATATCTTAGTTTCAAACTTTACATGTGCATAACTGAAGTCAAAGTTGTGATAGCACTGAACCCTGAAAGATCTTGTTTGTCATTGGGATGACGTGCTTAGGGTGCAAAAGTTGCCTATCATTAATTTTTGGGACTATTTCAAAGGCAATGATTGATGGCAAGCTCGGTGTTAGCCAGAACATATTATGTATGTCATTCAGCAGTATCCTACATGGATGTCTGGGTTTTTTGCTCCAAGGTCATGCTGGTAGCCAGTCTGCTTCAGCTGATGGACAGAGTTGAGCTAACAAACCATAACAGTGTTAGACAAAAAAACCTGAAGCCAGACTGAGAAGGACAAAGTTCTTTAGAAACTATATATTGTTGGTAAGAGGCCAGTGGTATCATCCAAGGAGTCCAAGCAATGAAAAGGTTACAGCTAGGTGGGTTGACAGCAGGACAATCTTTTGCTTTTCTTAAGAATGTGAGTGTGTCTATATAAGCATTTGAGTTAGAATTTTTTGAAACAGAAACTCATGTCACGGAACAGTCTCCAAGAGCATGAATGCATGAACTGGGTTTCTGTCAGATGAAGTCGTGGCAGCTGATGTAAACCAGGAATGTACCTAGTGTAATAGGCATGTAGTTCACAGAATCAGAATAGACCTGAAGTAAAATCTCTTGAAGCACAAATGATTTTGATGTGTCATTGTCAGCACAGTTGTTTCACTCCTCATATCTGTTTCATTTGGGCAGTACTACTCACTAATATAAACATAGTCAGTGGCTGTTTCTACATGTAGGGTAGTAGGCAGTTTATTTCTGTGTGTGTTTACTACATGTATGTTTAATAGCTGGCAGAGCTAGTAGCTACAGGTAACTAAAAATCTGACAGGATTGCCTGCATGGACGCTGCAATAACTTTTCCCAAGGACTTTCAGAATTTTCTAGTAGCGGGACTAGTAAAGGGTTGTCTTGTAAGTGATGCAAATAGTTCTCAGGGCTTCAATAGCCTAGTTGAGACGGGCCCCGAGACTGCCCATACCTTTGCCTGCCCCTTTTTCTTAAAGGACTCTTTTTCTCCAATATCCTTCTAGCTGACAGCTTTCTATGAACGGCTCTCCGGGTTGTGAGAAAGTCACTTCAGAGTCCTTAAGAAAATCTTTCCTTTTCCAACATACAAGACTTGACTGTGGGCTGGCTCACAGAAAGCTCATCATCTTTTAATACATTCACAACGCCCATGTGCTAACAACTAGTTCTCACTGTGCCTGCATTGAGTACAACTAAGAGAATCAGCTAGCAGAGATGTAACAGTTGTCACTGCAGTTTCCAGGCTTTTTCTTCAGAGAATTTCTTCCATATGCTTCTTCTGCAGGGATCGTCTTCCTTGGGAGAACTTCTGGCAGCTTGCTACTGCAGGTCAGGGTTGGCTTCTAGAGGTTTTTGCTTCTATCATCTCTGACAGTCAGCTTGTGTTAGCAGTTCCTGGATTTGGGGCTGCCTACACTTCTTGTTTCCAACTGGCTACTGCTACAGCTATTACTGCAAAGGGGTCTAGAAACTCTGCTGAGAACTCCTTGAGCCTGCTCATCTATGGTGTTAGCCTGCTATGGGGCACAGTCTCCAGAACCAGCTGTTTTGGGACATTTGAGACCTTGACCCAGAGGGAGCTCTGGTGGGAGTATACAGCCTTCAGCTGCAGGTACTGCCTGGTGCCTCTCCCTCGGGCTGGGCTGAGTGTGCCCTTACCTTTGGGAGGTGCCTGTCCCTGAGGCACGGAATCACCAGGTGAAGGAGCTGTGAGAGAAGATGAGCAGACTGCATGGTGCTAGCATGGATAAACAGCATATTGTCAGGGTCTTTAAAGAGACATTGCAGAAACAAAAGCCCAATCTTCATGGTGGATGGAAGGAAGGCTAGTGACTGTACTGAGAGGAGGAGTGGATGTACTACCACAGTGAGGAAGGCTGGAAACGTACGGCTTCTGGCAGCAGGAGGAAGACGACGACTCTGCCTGCAGAGCTGCAGTTATAGAATAGACACAATGCCCTGGGAACAGGCAAGGAGGGGTAAGAACACTGGGCAGGCATCAGAGCTAGCTGAGCCTGAAAAAATGGTTCTGCATGAAGAGGAAAAAGCACATGCTAGCAATCCAGCAGGCTTCAACAGTGTGTTGAGGACAATTTCGGCATGTGGCTGATCAATGAGCCAAGAATGGAAGATACTGTTCTGGACGTGTTAATCACAAATAAGGAAGAGTTGTTCAAAGATGCAAAGGTCAAAGGCAGCCTTGGCAGCAGTGACTGTGAAACATCCTGAGAAAAGTTGGCAAAGCAAATAGTAGAGTCACAGTTGAACAGGATTCAGCTTTCTGAGGGCTTTGTTTGGAGGGTTCTGGAGGGCCAAGGGGCAGAGAATACCTGGTTAATCTTCTAGGACAACCTCCACAAACCACAAGCATAGTTGATTCTAGAATGCATGTGTAGCAGAAGTTCTGCATTGGTGAACAGGCAACTCCTGACTGAACTTCCACACAGAAGAGGAGTATCTAGAAGGTGCAAGAGAGGGCAGACTACCCAGGAGAATTACAGGCATGTTCTCTGAGAGTATATGGACAGGATTAGGAAAATTAGAGTCTAGGTGGAGTTGAAACAGGAGGATATGGAGGGTAAAAAAAGTGTTTCTAGCAGCAAAAAGATGGCTAAGAAAAGCACAGCTTAATGAGGCAGTTGATCAGTTCTCAGGGCCCAATAAGCCTTAATTGCTCTGACCAGCCTCACCTGTGATGATATCCCACCCACACCCTTTGCTCACAGGCCCAGGAGCCCAGTCTTGCTCTGAGCTGTGCTGTAAGTAGGTGTCTGTCTTCAGCCCTGTTGTCTTGACTTAATGACTGTATGGACCCCAGACCTACACTAGTAGGTAGGGTTGGTTGATTGGCTTTCCCTCCCCTCCCCTCTCCTCTCCTTCTTCTCAGTCTTGGTCCTGGCTCATGGGCATATTACAGGCTTCTCTGGCTTTATTTCCTGCTGTTCCTGATTTGGTGTCCTGGACAGTCCCTGGGTATGACTTGTTATCTTGATTTTTCAGAGTGTATTGACAAAACTTGCTGCTGCCACTAAGTGAGCCATACTCAGGCACAGTGAGATTGTATGGATTTCCACAGGGCAAATTGCGACTGTCCAATGTATTTACCTTATGTGATGAGATCATGGGCTGTGTAGGCAGGGGGAGAGCAGTGGGTGCTGTTTACCTTGACTTCAACCTGTTAAGCATTCATTTTATTGCAGGCTTTTTCTGCAACAAAATTTGTGGTTTGCTTGCTCTGTTTTGTGGCTACAGATAGTCTGCACAAGCAGATAGAGATGAAAAATGATTGGTTAATTTTAATTCTAGTAGGTATCTGTTAATTTAAAATTACATAATCTGATTACAGTATATGAAGCTCAGTGTTGACTGGTGGTAGATATGTACAAGAGTATGCCTTTCCCTTTTAAAGGAAACTGTTCTAGTAAAAATTTTGTGGGCTAATTTGTTCTGTTCCTTTTCTTTTGTTTGTTTGTTGCAGAAAGGGGCTTTTGTACCGATGGTGTGAGAACATAAGGAAGACTGTAGTAAAAATGTCTGAGATTACTAGCAATATACTCAACTCTATTTCTTACTGAACTCTGAAGGAAGACCTTGAGGTATTGTCAGGGACAACAATGCAACAAATAATATGATGGCCAGATTTATCTGCACTGTAATTTCTGACATAATTCTAGATGGCTGTATTATGGTAAATTAAAATTGTCAGCAGTATATTTTGTATTTGTCACCACTGAAGCTTAAGTCAGTGTGATTCTTTGGAGACAATAAACAACCTTAATCTTTTGTGTTGGTTTAGGTCCCTGTAAGAAACAGGCTAGTGTCACAAAACTCTCCTCCGTGTACATTAGGGTTTGTTTACTTTGATGTATTTTATGTTTTGAAATATTTTATGAAACTTTTGAACTTCTAGTCAATGTTATGGCTTTTTTTTTTTTCCCAAACTAAATTCTCTATCAGCAATCATGGATACAGATTGTCATCTTGAGTTATTTGATATATTCATGTTCTCTAATGTATCAGACCAAATGTAAAAATAAGTGTAATACAAGGTTTATCCAGTATACTAAAAGTATTTCCATTTACATCTCTGCTCTGTTGTTGTAGCCATGAACAGTAGTAAGTACCTACAACCTGCTGTTTAGCGGTTGCTGACATTACTCTTTTGATAAATCTTTCTTGTCGAGTTGTGTGTACGATATGAACTGTTGTAGGTACCTAACCTTAATTTCCACTTCAAGCTTTATTTTTCATATTTCAATATTTTTCAATATTACATAGAGAAGACAAACTCTTCAGTGGGTGTGGCAAACAATTTCAGTGGGGCAATTCTGCATTATGTTAGCTAAAGGTCTTCTCTTGATTCTGAGAATAGCATATATATGCTGGAGGCATCAAACTAAAGGCATTTAGTCCATTTAGCTTGTGCTTTAGATTTAGCTCAAAAGCATCTGTGGAATCCTGTTTGTGCCATGAGGAAAAAAGGAAATTTTGCAAAGAGGTGTTGATAGGAAGCTCCATGTAATTCTTAAGATGATAGCTTTTATATGATCAGATTTTATTTATGTGATCCCTAACCTCAAGTTAGTCCCTTATTCCTGTGGCTGTTTCCCTGTGAGGATGTTTACCCATGTGTTTGGAACCACTGGTTTTTTGTTTGTTTGATTTCCCAGCAGAACATATCTTCCATCTATGTGCTTTCTGACTGTGTACACAAGTGGCAACTTACAAGGCTGTGTGGCATCAACTGCTAATTTGTTTTTCGCTGTCCAGAACTGGGCAGATCCAGAAAAACAAAGTAAGTCAGGGGCTTCAAATTTTCTGTTATCATAGTTTGCACTTTCTGTCTTAAATATTTCAAGTAGAAGTGATTATTTGCAATTTTTAACTTCTGGGAACATGGTTCTCTGAAAGATTACTGTGATATCTACCTTAGACAATAATTGAGGAAGGGTGGGGGCAAAGTCTTTCCAGGAGCTTGTGTTATAAATCACCAAAAAGTCTGGTGTTTGCCCTGTGAACTCCTTACTGCTCTCCCAGGCTTCTCCCTTTAATTTCAAACCATCTAACTTCTAAACAAACTTCTTTTGAAACCACAGGATACGGACGAAAAGAAAGGTTATATATTTGCTTCTTAAAACCTGTACAACAGAAAGGCAAACTTCCGTTTTCTCATCCCTTATCCTATGATATCTTGAGAAAATAATTTTGGGCACTATTCTGTGGGAGTAGAAAGCCTGTGTTGGCACCTCAGGGCTGGATTTCTTTGACTGCCACGCAGATGGGAGAAACATCTGGAATCTGTTACTGACACTGAACTACCTAGTCTCTAATACCTTTTAGGTTCTGAGACACTGTACACTTCATCAGCTTCCACAGTTAATGGCAGAGACTCCCATGCTGACTCATTAGAGCTCTTCTTCCTCATTTAAATCTAGGGTTGTTGTAAGAAAATTAAGATTGTTCTAAGAATTTTCCACATGCCCCTTGGCATCCTTCCTTTTAAGGTTGTCCCCACTTACCTACACAAGTCAGCAGTTGGATGGAAATCTGTTGAACCTCTATAGTTAGCAACAATCGACCATTGTACCGAAAAGACTTGGACTTTAAACGTGTTCTTCTGGATACCTGTTCCTTTACAGGAATAGCCTGGATACAATACAAAAAAAGGAGAGGTGGGAGCTGTTAGTGGAAACTATTCATGCTGGCTGATCTCTGCCACACCAGTCTTCTGCACTCTTACTGTGAGCTGTTATTGAAGGAGGCCATGTGCTGCTGCAGAACTTCCTATGGAACCTCGGTTTTACCCCAAGGAATGGAGATAATGTGTTGTTGGGGTTTGGGTTTGGGTTCTTTTTATTCTCAGATAAGAAAATTGTCTCCTTTTTTTTTTTATGCTTTCATTCAGTGATACAAACTTAGAATTGTTACCTTGTTCTCCACAGTTTTAAATCCAACTAAGGACACTTTTTTTTTTTTTTTTTTTTTTACTATGGGCAGGGAATGGGGGAAGCTCTTAGAGCGCTTTGCTTCCAGCTTGTGGATTTCCAAAATTCTTAATTAGTGCGAAGACATATTAACACATGACTTTTGTATGTGTAGCAACGTGAATCCTGTTGAGCCTTCTTATGTTGCTGCAAAGTAGAAATGCTTTTGTAAACAGAAGTGATCTTCTGTTCGAGTCTGGCAATGCTATGTTTATCTAAATACTCAACATGAAGAATTAAAATGATGGTTACGTAGACAAGATCTCCAAGATGTGGTAGAGTGCATGAATGTCACAGGTAATGCTGAAATGTAGAGACATACACCTCTTCTCTAAAACAAAGAAGTCTAACCACAGAAGGGTGTATGGGTGTGTACCTTTAACAGAAGTGTGGCTATAATGGAGCATCTAGAACTCTCCATATTTTGTTTTTGGGCCTTCCAGTGCCACCCCCCCTCCTTCCCCCCCCCCCCAAAAAAAAAAGAAAAAAAAAAGGAAGTAAACACTAGGGGGAGAATTTAAGGAATGTGTTTGCATTAGAGCAGGTAGAAACAATTAGGGACCAAAACCAGATTTAAGCTGGGAAATTACAGATTTTCAGACAATCATAAATGATTTTCTAAAAGAGACTTCCAAACAGGAATAGATAGGCCCTTAAATAAATAAATAAACACCAAAAACACCCAAACAAAATCTACTAAACAAACAAACAAAAAAACCCCACACCAAAACCCCAAACCCAACAAGTCACATTTGATGGACCACAGTGCTTTTAATGAAGGAGTTTTATGATGTGATGCCCCTCCTAACAAGGAGCTGGACTTGATGACCCCAAAAATCACTTTGCTCTGAACCTTAAAGTGACCTCATGCACTGTCTTCATAAAGAGATCATGAAACTATCCTTTAGAAAGACATTTCTTGTGAAAAGGAAAAGTTATTTTGAAAGAATGTGTGATAAATCAGGTCTCAGTCCATCTATATTTATTTAACTGCTAGAGGTTACCTCCAGCATAGGTTTAAATCATAATTAGGATCATATCATCCTAATATCACCTGACAAAGGCTCACATTTCAGTTAACTCACTTTGGTTCAGTCACTGCTGGCTACTCCACAAAGAAATACAAATTGAGGATGATAACGCTATGGAACTGACACCATAACTGAAGCTGAATCATTGTAGAAAGTCTTTTGAAAGGTCCATGGCATTTATGATTTTTTTTTATTTCTTCAAGATGGAGTTTTTATCCGTTTCCCTGCTATTACATTTTTACTAGTGACTGCTTTCCTTTCCTTGTTGCAGAGTACTCTTACCTTGTGGCTTATAGAGAACACTGAAAAATACAGTATTTTATTAACTACTTTATTTATTGACTTGGTTTCATGCCAGGCTGGGAGTTGCGGCTGTAACTCACAAAAGCTCTGTCTAGAATGTAACGGTGGAAGATTTAGTCTCACAAGATACTGGAGGACCACGCTTTCCAGTCCACTTACTTTGTTTTTTTCCCTTCTCTTTCTCTTTCTTCATAGCAATCTAATAGCTGATACATCATGATGCATAAAAAAGGAATTATTAGTTGCATTAAAACTTGCAGTATAAATAGCACAATATAAAATGAAGAGAACTCTCCAGAGAGATTCATATCCCCAAGCTTTCTAATTACTCTAACTATGAAGATATCTCCTTCAGCAGCTTCCACTGGCTCAAAGAGGTCATGGGGGAATTAGCTAGTGCTATTTTTAAAAGTCAGCAATTACAACCCCCATCTACATAATCATGAATTACATCATCAACATTCTACCCACTGCCTACACAAGAACATTTTCCAACCCGAGTGATATAATAGCTGGTAGTAAAAGAAACTTCAAATCAAAAAGGGTCAGAGGAGCTTAAAGCTATGGCTACATATAACACATTAAAATCTCTGCCTCTTTTGGAGACTTGCTGCATCTGGAATTCTAATTTGAGGATGTGTTAAATTATTTTTTAAACTTCAGTTTCGCATGATTTAATGCCATATTAAATATCTAGGGACGCTGTTGCCACTTGTAATTTCTGGGAGTTTAAGTAGATGATTTCAAGGATTTTTAGTGAAAGTTGTATTTTTTTTCTCTTCTGAAATCTTCTCTGAAAGATGTATGCTTTCTAATTGGATTTGGTATTTTATTGCCAAGCATTCATTGTTCTACTATTGGTGATTTGTGAATGTTTTGCGATTTGTCTGCTCACATGATGACTTATGAAAATACCTGTAAGGTATTCTTTCAATGTAGCATGATAATATAAATGAAAGATCTCTTGGAGTGTGTCTGAGATTTATTTAAGGGTTTCATCCTGCCTTACATTTTTCCTAGTCTGATTTAAAGAAAATAATTTATTTGGAGAAAACAAACAAACAAGCCCTTATGTTGTATTCAAAGCCATTGTGTTGTTTTGTCTGGTTTTCTTTTCAGTGTTTTGAATCTTAGTTTGTGCACCTTAAGTATATTACAGTCTGTTTAATATTAGTATTGCTTACAGTTCACTAAACAGAAAATAAGTTTGTAAGATAATAAGCTTGTTTTTTTGACAGTTTCACAGGATTCAGTTGCTTATAAGCATAACTTCAAGTAGACAATAAAAGTTAGACAGCCTAGCATCCCTACTTAGCAAATTCTAATAGCGAAATAAATCAACAATGTAGATGTATGGACTGAGTATTGAACACAAGATAAAACCATGAACTACTTAGGGCTGCTTAAATTCTTAGGGTAGAGCTGATTTTTTTTTTTCTCTCTTCCTTTCCTCTCCCCAGTAAAGTGATATTTTTTTAATCAAGAAGAAACCCTGACCTGATACAGTATGTTACTCATTTTAATACAGGTCTTTATACCTTAAAAACAAACAAAACAAACAAAAAAAAACCCCACAAAACCAAATCCACAAACAACCTACTGCCTAATCCATTCAACGCCTATAAAATTATGTCTTTAGTCTTCTATGTATTTTGAGTCAGTCTGTAAAAGGTAGAATCAGCAGTAGAATTTTTATTCCCCGCACCCGCCCCCAGCGTGAAGCCAGTGCTGTGATGTAGGCTGAATTTTGCTAATAACTCTTAGCTAATGCATCATTCGGAATCATTCTAGGCTTTCCCTTGTGGGAAGATACACATGCCCCTTTGCATACTTTTTCTTTTTCTTTCTGCTGTTTTGAGTATCATTTTTGTTGACCTGTTTTGTTGTTTTTTTCCTTTATCAGCTGTAGTTTTAACTGACAGTTGATATCACTTATTTATCTAAAGTGAAAGAATCTGGCCATCTCTGATGCTTAAGAGAGCAATAACTGAGCCTCTCCAGCCTTTCAACTGGGCAGTTGCTTTCTGTGTTGCATCCTTATACTATGGCTAGTTTTTTTCCTGGCACTCGAGAACTTCGTGCAGTGTTCCGTGCTCTTTGCTGCTACAGTGCCAAAGCACAACATCTTTCTGCTGAGGAATTTCACCAAGAAGCTCTAAATGTTTTACTCGCACAGTTTAAGGTTTTAGTAAAGTAGACATGTTTGAGTAGTAAAAGCTGGAGAAAGAGTTATCCTTTCTGAAATTAACTTGGAAGTCAGAAACTCAAAATGATAAAAAAACAGAATAGAGACCCATGTAAGTTCATGAAAACACACAAATGATTTTGTTGAATATATTTAAAATGAAAAGCTGGTTACCACTCATGCAGTTGGAGAGTAGGGCATATATACGAAGGATTGCTGTAAAAGAGGATCAGAAGTGTATTCTGGAAAGTGATAGTTTAAAATGTAATCATTAATAAGGGAGTATATATGAAAATAACTGCTGAAAGCTGTGGGAACCTTCTCAGACTCAGGGGGCAGGGGTAGATGCAGACTGAAACTAGGCACCGTGCTTCTCTGGGGCTTGTACTAACCATGAGGTAAATAATGCTTATCTGTCATCATCATCGTCACTCAAAAAAAGGAGGAAAAAGCCATGACTTTATTTTGGAACTTATCCATCCTGGTAACAGTTGGGGTGCTCTGAGCAAGAGTGGTGAATGCAGTCTTTCAGAAGACTAGGATGGTGGTTCTGTTTTTCTCGAGTGGGGTGTTTTGAGATTTTGTAGTGGTGGTGAGTTTTGTTTGGGTGGTTTTGTGGTTTTTTGGGGGTTGGGGTTTTTTGCTTTTTTTCCTGGTTTGGAATGCGAGAGGTATTCTATGCTGTATCTGTTCTGCTCAATAGACATGCTTCAGGATTTGATCCTTGGCTGTGAGGTAAACCGGATTATGGCAACACTGCTCAGGGTGAGCTTCAGCCTGTATTTATGCTAGCTATCACTTGATTCTGGGTCTCCTCTCAGTCTCAGGGTGATACCTGATACGCTTAAAACATCTCTATTACATGCAAGTAAGTTCTTTGCCGCCTTTATTTTTAGTTCACAGCACCTGATTATCATCTGAGGGCTATATGCAACCCATCAGCGTAGTTCTGTGGGAAACTTTCTGGAATAATAGTTATGGACCATATAAGGCTGAGTGTGTCAGAACGTGTGGTGGAGTATCTATATAACCTTCACGGAGTATTCCCTGGATCAAACTGTCATGAGGATCTCATCCTAAATATGGATAAAAATGATAACTAACACTTACTCGGTCTGAATGATCAGGGACCCAGTACTGGGGAGTGAAGTGGGGAACTAAACTATCTGAGAGTGTAGATGTGCCTACAGAGCTCTGGGGGACTTCTAGCGCCAAAGATGTCCACAGCCCTGGTGTCACCCACCATCTTCGACCTGAGCGAAGTTTTATGTAAGAACAAGATGTTGAATTATTGCGAGGTGCAACAAGATATACCTACAGCATATCAAGTCTCAAAGTACGAGTGTAAGTGGCCTTTATTACAATTTGGTTTTGGCCTAAATAGTAGTAAAACTGTATTTTTAGGTACTGAAATTTAGATCTACTTTTAGGTAGAACTTTAGTCAAGCCTCCAGTCCATGAACTGAAAAACTTTAAAAATAAACAAAAAAACCAACCACAAAAAAAAACAGTGTTGAAAGCTAACGGCTGGCAATAGAGATTTAAAAGAAATATTTGAAATCCCTAAATACAATTTGGTCAGCTAAAACCCTGACAGAATTAAAACTGGACAGGGATGTCAAGGGCAACAAAAGCTTCTATAGGTACATTGGTGATAAAATGAATAGTAAAGAAAATGTGGGCCGTCTCTGGAACGAAATGGGAGACGATTACCTGGAATATGGAGAAGGCTGAAGTACTCAATGACTTCTTTACCTCAGTTTTCAATGGCAAGTGCTCCAGCAACACCATCCAAGTTGCAGAAGGCAAAGGCAGGGACTGGGAGAATGAAGATCTGGCCACTGTAGGAGATGATCAGGTTCAAGATCATCTAAGGAACCTCAAGGTGCAAAAGTCCATGGGACCTGATGAGGCGCATCTGCAGGTCCTCAGGGAACTGGCAGATGAAGCAGCTAAGACACTATTCATCATATTTGAGAAGTTGTGACAGTCCGATGGAGTTTCCACTGACTGGAAAAGGGGAAATGTAAACCCCATTTTTAAAAAGGGAAATAAGGAAGACCCTGGGGAACTACAGGACAGTCATTCTCACCTCTGTGACTGGCAAGATTATGGAGCAGATTCTCCTGGAAACTACACTAAAGCACTTGGAAAATAAGCAGGTGATTGGTAACTGCCAGCATGGCTTCACTAAGGTTAAATCATGCCTGAAAAATGTGGTGGTCTTTTCTGATGGGGTTACAGCATTGGTGGATGAGGGAGGAGCAATGGATGTCATCCATCTGGACTTCTGCAAAACATTTGACACTGTCCTGCATGACAGAGAGATGGATTTGACTGGTGGACCACTTGGTGGATAAGGAATTGGCTGGATGGTTGCACTCAAGAGTTGTGGTCAACCGCTCAATGTCCACGTGGGGAACAGTGATAAGAGCCATTTCTCAGTGGTTGGTATTGGGATCAGGGCTGTTTAACACCTTTGTCAGCAACATGATAGTGGGATTAAGTGCACCTTCAGCAAGCTTGCCAACAGCACCAAGCTGTGTGGTGCAGTTGACATGCTGGAGGGAAGGGATGCCATCCAGAAAAGACCATGACAGGCTTGAGAGGTGGGCCTGTGTGAACCTCATGAAGTTCAACAAGGCCAAGTGGAAGGTCCTGCATGTGAGTCAGGGCAATCCCAAGCACAAATACAGACTGCGAGGAGAATGGATTGAGAGTGGCCCTGAGGAGAAAGACATGGAGATGTTGATGGATGGTGGAGAGGAAGTTCAACATGACCCAGCAATGTGCACTTGCAGCCCTAAAAGCTATTCAAATCCTGGGCTGCATCGAAAGAACTGGAACCAGCAGGTCAAGGGAGGTGATTCTCCCCTTCTACTCTGTTCTTGTAAGACCCCACCTGGAGTGTTGTATTCAGCCCTGGGACCCCCAATCTGTAGAAGAATATGGCCCTGTTAGAGCAAGTCCAGAGGAGGGACACAAATATGATCAGAGAGCTGGAGCACCTTGTCTACAGAGACAGGCTGAGAGAGTTAAGGTTATTCAGCCTGGAGAAGAGAAGGTTCCAGGGAGACCTTATAGAAGTGTTCCAGTAGACTTATAACGGGGCTGTAACTAAGCTTAGAAGTCTTGACAAGCCTAACAAGCTTAAAAAGCTCTCTAGCGCTCATTGTCATGGGGCACTTCATCCTACTGTGTCTGCTGGAAGTACAACACAGCAGAGAGGAAACAGTCTAGGAGGTTCCTGGAGTGTGTGAAAGATAGCTTCCTGACACAGCTGGTCAGTGAGCCAGCCAGGGGAGATGCCCTGCTGGAGCTGCTGTTTACAAACTGGGAAGGACTGGTGGGTGATGTGGTGGTCAGAGGACATCTTGAGCATAGTGATCATGAGATGATAGTTTTTGATTCTCAGAGAAGTAAGGAGGGGGTCAGCAGAACCACTACCTTGGACTTCCAGAGGGCTGACTTTGGCCTATTTAAGAGCCTGGTCGACAGAGTCCCTTGGCAGGCAGTTCTGAAGGGCCAAGGGGTCCAGGAAGACTGGGCATTCTTCATGAAGGAAATTCTCAAGGTGCAGGAGCAAGCCATCTCCGTGTGCTGAAAGACAAGCCAGCAGGGGAGAAGATGGGCCTGGCTGAACAGAGAGCTTTGGCTGGAACTCAGGGAAAAAAGCAGAGTTTACCACCTTTGGAATAAGTGGCAGGCAACTCAGGAGGACTATAAGGATGTCAGGAGGTTATGCAGGGTGAAGATTAGAGAGGCAAAAGCCTATCTAGAACTCAGGCTGGCCAATGCCATAAAAGGTAACAACAAAAAAAAAGGTTTTTACAAATAATTAGAAGCAAAAACATTAGAATCCTTTATTGGATGCGGCAGGGAACATTGCCATGAAGGATGAAGAAGTACTTAATGCTTTCTTTGTTTCAGTCTTCAATAGTGACACCAGTTACCATCTGGGTACTCAGCCCCATGAGCCGGAAGACAGGGATGAGGAGGAGCAGAATGAAGTCCTCACAGTCCAGGAGGAAATGGTTAGTGACCTGCTGCTCGACTTGGACGTGTCCAGGTCTATAGGGCTAGATTGGATCCACCAGAGGGTACTGAGGGAGCTGGCAGAGGAGTTCGCCAAACCACTGTCCATCACTTATCAGCAGCCCTGGCTAATTGGGGAGGTCCCAGAAGACTGGAGGTTAGCCAATGTGATGCCCACCTACAAGAAGGACAGGAAGGAGTATCTGAGGAACTACAGGCCTGTCAGCCTGACCTCAGTGTCACGGAAGGTTATGAAACTGATTACCCTGAATGTCATCACGCAGCACATGCAGGACAACCAGGGGATTAGGCCCAGCCAGCAGGGGTTTATGAAAGGCAAGACCTGCTTGATGAACCTGATCTCCTTCTATGACAAGATTACCCACCTAGTGGGTGAGGGAAAGGTTGTGGATGTTGTCTGCCTGGATCTTAGTAAAGGCTTTGACACTGTCTCCCACAGCATTCTCCTGGGGAAACCGGCTGCTCATGGCTTGGAGAGGTGTGCTCTACACTTGGTAAAAAACTGTCTGGGTTGCTGAGCCCAAAGAGTGGTGTTGAATAGTGAATTACATCCAGCTGGAGGCCGGTCACAAGTGGTGTTCCCCAGGGCTCAGTGCTGGGGCCAGTTCTGCTTAATATCTTTACTGATGATCTGGACGCGGGGATCGAGTGCACTCTGAGTAAGTCTGCAGATGACATCAGATTTGGTGGTGGAGTGTTGATCTCCTTGAGGGCAGGCAGGTTCTGCAGAGGAATCTGGACAGGCTGGACCGATGGGCCGAGGCCAACTGTATGAGGTTCAACAAGGCTCAGTGCTGGGTCCTGCCATTGGGTCACAATCACCCGACGCAGCGCTGCAGGCTGGGGCAGAGCGGCTGGAAAGCTGCCTGGTGGGAAAGGGCCTGGGGGTGCTGGCTGACGGCCGGCTGAACATAAACCAGTAGTGTGCCCAAGAAGGCCAACAGCATACTGGCTTGTGTCTGAAACAGTGTGGCCAGTGGGACAAGGGAAATGATTGTTCCCCTGTACTGGGCACTGGTGAGGCTGCACCTGGAATCCTGTGTTCAGTTTTGGGCCCCTCGCTTCAGGAGGCACGTTGAGGTGCTGGAGTGTGTCCAGAGATGGGCAGTTAAGCTCGGGAAGGGTCTGGAGCACAAGACTCAGGAGAAGCAGCTGAGGGAACTGAGGGTGTTTAGCCTGGAGAAAAGGAGATTTGGGGGGACCTTACTGCTCTCTACAGCTGCCTGACAGGAGGCTGTAGGCAGGTGGGGGTTGGTCTCTTCTCCCAGGTAACAAGCAATAGGACAAGGGGATATGGCCTTAGGTTATGCTATGGGACGTTTATACTGGATATTAGGAAAAATTTCTTCACTGAAAGGGTGGTGAAGCATTGGAACAGGCTGCTTAGGAGCGGGGTGGAATCACAATCCCTGTAGGTGTTTAAAACATATGTAGGTGTGCTGCTTAGGGGCATGGTTTGGTGGTGGACTTGGCAGTCTTGGTTTAACAGTTGGACTTGATCTTAAGTATCTTTTCCAAGCTAAATAGTTATATGATTCAGGAGACCTTATAACAGTATAGGAACCTTCCAGACCTCAAAAGGAGGCCTACAAGAAAGCTGGAGAGAGACTCTTTACAAGGGCATGTAGTGATAGGACAAGGGGCAATGGCTTTAAACTGAAAGAAGGTAGGCTTACATTAGATACTGGGAAGAAATTCTTTAGTGTGAGGTTAGTGAGACACTGGCACAGGTTGCCCAGAGAGGCTGTGGATGCCCCATCCCTGGCAGTGTTCAAGGCCAGGCTGGATGGAGGTCTGAGCAACCTGGTCTAGTGGAAGGTGTCCCTGCGCCTTGCAGGGGGTTGGAACCACATGATCTTTAAGGGCCCTTCCAACCCAAGCCATTCTATGATTCTATAATTTGGTATTGTGATACACGACATAACAAAACACCATGTCTTTCAGTGAGAGGCAAAAATTCAATGTGTGCTCCAAATTTCAAGAGCTCAGTGCAGCACTCAAAAGGGAATGTTACCTTTTTTATATTGGAAATATCTTGGAAGGATCTTCAAGTGGATCTTTCTTAGAAGAAAGACTGCTGCTTTGCTGGTAAACTGATTTGGAACATTTTGCTTGCCTAAATCAGAAGCTACAAACAGCTGCATGTATACAAGGTGAAAACACATCTGGTGATTCTGGAGTAGATGTGTTGGCTGACTGAGGCACGTAGGGCTGTAGAGATAGAAAGACACAGATGAAGTTTCCCGGTTTTCTTCCCTTTCTCTCTCTGTAGAATTTATAAGGAAATGCTTATTATTGTGCTGGTGTGGAGTTTTGGGGGGAATTTTGGTGTGGGTTTTTTTCCTTTTTTTCTTGGATCTTCTTCATCAGAATCTGCAGAAGCAATGTAGTTTTGTCTTTTTAAGAGATTTTTGCTTTCCTTTCTCTACTAGACTTCTGCATGACAATATTTGTGAAGTGATTGGACAAACTGCAGCTTATGTAATGTCTTATGTCCATTACATCTATGATATGGAAGCTCAAATGTTTATCCCCTTTTGAAAAAGCATTCTTTTGTTTACTGTGTTCATTCAACATTTGCTCACTTTAATGCTATAGTTACAGAAATAGTCTTCAAAATACACGAATTAGATCAGGTTTATTACTTTAAAAGCAAAGATGGAATTTCTAACCTGAGCTGACAAATAATTCCTCTGATTACTTTTGTACGCACATTCCTCCATCATTTGGAATAGTTTTGGAAACTTTTCCTTTAAATTCATGTGTTTGCCCAGAGTGATTTGACAAATGTTTTGGTGAATATACTTCAGCTTTTGAGTATCTGTGAATGATTCTTGATCTCATTCTTGTAATTTGCTTTGCACGTGCTATTGATGAGCATACAGCACCTAACTGTCTACTGTCTGGTTGCATTATACCTTCTAAAATCAGGGCTTCCACAATCTACTCATAATTTGACATTTGAAATGCATGCCCTATAAATTTCCCTCTTCTCAATATTCAGACAAAACTTTGTTTTGTAGAATGTCAGTGATTTTTTAATATTTCATTTGCTAGAATATTAATGAATAGACATATATACACAATATATCAACTTTCTTGTCATGGTTAGAGTAGCTTGAGGAGAGATAACAGAGAAAACTGTAAGAAAATAACCTGAAATTTCTGAATTAATAGATTCCTGGTTTATCAAGATCATATTCTTCTTGCTTTTTTGTTTCCTGTGGCTTTCTTCTTTTGATTGGGCTAGAAGCATTCAAGCAAGTTAATATCCCATGTAACTTGAAGGACACATCATTGCTAATAAATGCTATATCAAGTCCTTATTTTTATGTAGCAGACACAAAGATTTTAGAAATTCAGTTGCAGCTGTCTGGATAACTTTATCAGCTATTTATCAGTTTAGCACAGGCATTCCTACTGAAGCCCACTAAAATAGGAAATGGCATAGATGATGCATCCTCAGTACTACAGGAACGGACAGGCTAGGCTTCCCTGTGAATGGAGAAGACTGATTTTTTCACCTCTTACACTACAAACACACAGCTTCTTTAGATTTTCTACCACACATCTGTAGTACAAAAGTAGGACTTTATTAAGACAGAATTTAAACTTTAGAAAGAGTCAGGTTTTCTTGATTTATTCCCCTTTTCAGAGAATGACCTTCAGTGCTGTTCAAGGGGCAGCATGAGTTGCTGACTCCTACTACAAAAGAAAGAAATGGTAGAAACCAGACTTTTTGGTTGAGGCTCAACAGATAGTAATGCTTGAGGCAATAAAGATTTCTGAAATGGGATTATGAGAGTTAGCTGCCACATACAGCTGGACCATGCGTCTGCTTGTGCCAGATCCTGAACTTTTATTGTGTCCATAATGGACTCAATTGAACATTATCCGAGAACTGGGTTTGGTCATTTATGAATGCCTATTGCTCATGTTTTGTCAGTTGTACAATAAATAGCACGTTTTCTGCTACTCTTAGCTTGTGCTAATTATATAGAGGTAGCCTCAAAGACATTTGGTTGAAAACAAAGGGGGTTTTTGTTTAAAAAAAAAAAAAAAAAAAAAAAAAAAGGTAAAAAGGAGTTGGGGAGGGAGCAGGAGGCGTGAACAGATGGTTCTTGGCCAGTAGGTAAATTGAGCACATTTGTCTATTTAAATAGGAATATGGGATTTGTGTTAGGGACAAAGTGGAAGCTTTCTAATATCCTTTGTTGAAATACTCTTTTTTTTCTCTTTGTTGCTCAGATGTTATAGACACTTACAGCTATATTGTTTCAACCAAGCATTTGCTGGAGGATGGGTTGGGGCAGCTTAAATGTTGTGAATTTCTGAAATTCTGGTAACTATCTACAAGCCACATTCTGCTTTATGATTTGGTATCCCAGAGTAGTTCTTACAAACAAAGTGTGTAAGTTCAGAGGTATTTGATGTCCTAGATGACGGATGAATTACTTCTGAACTTTAGAAATCATAACTAATCACAACCAGGTATATTTTTCCTCTGGAAAACTTCCACGCAGTATATATTTCACTCCAGAATGCATACTAGTAAACTGCCTGCTGTGTACCTTCTGACATAATGAGAGTCAAACCTGTAGCAAAGTTGTTGCTTTTCCTTCATTGCCTTGTTTCAAAATATGAACGTAGTAAATATACTGAATGTGCTTTTAAGGAATCAAGCATAAGCATTTATGAATTTTCCTTGATTATTTTTTTTCTGTTGTGCTGTCGTCTTCCCTCATTTTTTTATAGAGAACGTTTTTCTATGAGAGACTAGACAAACATATTTCTTCTAATTCCCTATTTAAGCACATTATGGTTTTGAGACATGGGCTAAAAATAGGCTACAGAAAACCACTTTGGGATAAATTAATTACAAAGAAGTAGTTAGTCCATCACAGTTTCTTTAACCATGCTTCAGCCAGTCTCTAAAGGATACCATGACTGTTGTTACCATGGAGTGATTGCAATGACCTGAACATGTCAGTCCCACCTGCTTAGCTGCATGATGTGTGATTTACATAGCTGATGAACTTTAAAGGCAGGTTTAGGAAATGGTAGCTCAAGGTATTGTGGCAGAAAACATGCAGTATCCAGTGCATTATAACAGCAGAATACATTTTTCATGATTTAGAGGAACCGAAACTTTTGTTTGAGCATTGCATAAAAATCATGCCTTGTTTACAACTAGGGCTTCTAGTAGCTGAATGTTTTCCAGTCTGTTAGAATTCCAGCAAACCAACAGAGTCATCTTGTAGTCTCTCCAGAAACAAAGTTCCTGGGAAATCAAAAAATATTCTGAACAATCTTGAGAAAATGTTTTCCAGTTGCTCTCACAAATCCCTCATTTGATTTTGCCTGAATACCAGTGACTTGAAATAGATTAGGTAAAACAGAAAGATACTTCGGAGAAATGAATGAGTTAACTGGTCTGTGTAATAAAATTTCAAAACAAAATAAATATTTAAGTGGTTCTGTAACGTATAATTTGATAATTGTTTGAAATGATATATAATGTGTATTGACAGAAGAAATTAGGGGTTTTTTTAGGGGGGAAAAGCAAATAGAAATAGTAGAGCACATCAAATTTTTTTCATTCCGTAAGTCATAATTTTTTTTTTATCCTCCAATTTTTGTCAGCAGCTTTTGCTTTTCCTACTTTCCTTTCCTCTGATTGAAAAAGAACGTGGAAGGTGAACACAAAAGCCTGGGAAAAGTTGGAGTTAGGAAATTTCTGGGCAAAATCTGTCACTCTGATTATAATGTTTGACTAGTAAAAATATTTCTTAGGAAATTCAGATGCCTAAAATATTGAGAACAACAATGCTATTTCAGTTTGCAGAGGAATGGTACCCATTAAAATTTGTATACAAAAGATATATTTTGGGAAAAAAGCAAATGGGAGATCTTTCATTTTGGAAGCAAGATAACTTATTTTCATTAATTTTTTCTTAAAGCTGGAAAAATAAGTTATCTGGTTGACATTTCAGTAGACAGTAAAGTCGTTGAGTTGGAACTACTTTTGTTATACAGACATATAATGCCTCTAATGCTGGAGTTCTGTTCCGAACAGACCGCTGCAGGAATTAATTCAGCAAGATGTCAATGAGACAGTTAATGTTCAATAAAACAGTTAATATTAGATAATTTTGTTTATATTACCTGGCAAATTCTATTTTCAAATTATTCTGAAAGAAAATAAATTTTTTTTCATCCAGCTTCTTGTCTTTACAGTTCTTAAATTCTCAATTCAAGTAGTTACTTGTTTTAGGCATTAAACACTATTGCCTGCCTTTCACTTTTTTTGAAAGCCACATTTTTTAAAAAAAAAAGTAGCACAGACCACTAAAGTGTTGACTAGCTGTAGAATAAAATTATATATAAAGAAAAACAATATATAGTGTAAACATACTATTTACATGTTATATTATGGAAATTCCTTCTTTTTAGGCAACCATAAATGAGAAGACAGAACTTCAGAATTACCTTTTTTAATTATTTCTTTGGTATAGAATAAGTAGATGACAGACTGAAATGTTACTGTGTTTCTAAGAAAGAGTGCAGGGCCTTTTCATTATTTGAGATCGAATGTTATACCAATTATGACAAGTAAAACTCAGTAACTATATTCTCTTCCTCGTGCTCCCCCACCCCATCTTTATAAGAGGGAAAATTACCCAAGTTGGAGCAAGAAACAGTTGTTGATGTTGGAGGTTTATGTCAGCAGGATCTTGCTTAAACCTTCATCATTTTCAGTCCCAGGTATGCATTCTAATATGTATTTATCTGCGTGATAATAAGATCTGACAATGAAACAAATGAACTGAACATATAACTTTTATTTTTAAAACTTCCATGTATGGGCATGAGGTATTTGGAGCACGTGGGATCAGGCAAGATCAGAATGTGTTTTGTGTTCACCTTAAGTCACGGAGATCTAGTATAAGAGCATTTTGGAACGGTGCCTGTCGGCCTGAAAGTTGCTGATGACTGTAGCAGCAACCTCCTCATTTTCAAGTACAATATAGTTTCAAATATTCCCAATTTTTTTCTCTTTAACCCGGTTGTCACTGACTTTTTAAAAAAAAACCAAACCACCAAACACGACTTGTAATGCGAGTAGAAACAAAAATAAAGTCCATACTTAAACCTTAAAAAAAATGTTCTGTACTATATCTACAGTAAAATACACTTATTAAAGGCAGCACATTACATATTTAAAAATAAAACTTGCTGCCATGTCTGAGTAGTCAAACATGTGGTCAGGAAAAAATAGTAGGCATATAGATGTACTAAATCACAGTGCATAGATGGAATGTCGGGACCTTCATAAGATCAGTTCTTTACGTAGTCCAGCAACCAAGGACTCTGTATTCCCAGAGTTATTCTGTCGTATTATTTAATATGCAAGACACATAAGCTCATTAACAGAGCTCAAAACTCTATCAAATTACCTTTAGTAAACAATCTCAGAAAGAGTCTTTGTCTCTCATACTTTCAAGACACATCAGAGAAAGGGGGGAAAGAACGCAAAGGTCTCGAAAGCTTTAGTTTTAATTAGTCCAAAGAGCAACCTTCCTGTTGAAATGTTATTGGCTATCATGGCAATCTTATTAAATAACTTACTTTAAGTTATTTCCCATGACAAGCTTCTGATAAAGCAGCATGTTAAATATTTGTTGCCCACTGCAACTAGCTCTGTTGTGGCTTAACTGTAGAGGAAATAAGTCACATTTGAACTCCACATACGCAGATAGATATAAGTCTTCTTACAAAGATTCTAAGGCACAGTGGTTCACAAGAGAAATTCCTATTTTTTTTTAATAAACCTTAAAGTATAAGCCTTTCCTTTTAATGCAGTGTGTAACATCTTGGGATAGTATACACGTCATCATGTGAGCTCTTTACATCTTATACATAACTATTCCTCTAGAGTAGTTTGTGTAAGATGAGCGGCTGAGGAAACGGGGGTTCCTTAATCTGGAGGAGGCTTGGGGGGGGGACCTTATTGCTCTCTACAACTACCTGAAAAAAGGCTGTAGGCAGGTGGGGCCAGATCTCTTCTCCCAGGTAACAAGCAATAGGACAAGGGGAAATGGCCTTAGGTTATGCCAGGGGAGGTTTATATTGGATATTAGGAAAAATTTCTTCACTAGAAGTGTGGTGAAGCATTGGAACAGGCTGCCCAGGGAGGTGGTGGAATCACCATCCCTGAAACATGTTCAAAAAACACATAGATCTGGTGCTTAGGGACATGGTTTAGTGATGGACTTGGGAGTCCTGGGTTAACGGTTGGTCTTGATGAGCTTATAGGTCTTTTTGAACCTAAATGAGTCTATGACACACATTTAATACAGGCACTGGGCTTCATTTGATTCATTGTTTGTTATAGACAAGCCCTAAAGTTTTACGTTAGTCAAATGATTGACACACAGTTCTCTCTTTATCAGACGTCTTTTTATTTGACTCTATAACACTTAGGCTAATTCATATATTTAAGATGGATTTTTCGACAAGATTTGTTTAGAATTTCTTTTTTCATTTGAAATTGATGTATGTGCCTGCATTGTGCAGTAGAAGTAAAGAAAACTTAACTTTCTGACTCAGGCTAGTACATTTATATATATGTGTATATATATCACTAAGGCACTAAGGTGCATTGCAGACTTACCAAGTTGGACTTGCATTTGTTATAACACTTTGCGTGGGTTATTTTTTCATTCAATTACAACAATGTGGAACCACAAAAGAAAAAAATAACAACAAAACCCTGACGTGCTGGTACTTAGCACTTCTTTTGTGATAAGGTTGGAGCTGTTAAGGTCCTATGATGCAGTGAAATCCATGAGCTTCTAAAGGCTCAGTGTCGAGGTATCTCAAGTTAGATTCCCCAACATCGGACCACCCCAAAACAGTTACTTAATTTCTCTCTATCTTTCTTCCTGTCAGTAAACTACTGTGTGAAAAGCTAGAGATGCTTTACCTGTGCAAAGCATCAACAAAGTTTCGTAGCTTACCCCTCCATTTCCATGCAGTCTCCACTGGAGGTTCCAGGGAAGGAAGGTGATTGCAGCTTGCCCCCTGCTGTCCCTTTGACAGCTTGTGGTACGTTGCATGACTTTCCCCACAATGTACAAGGCTAAATGATTTCTACAGCGATTTCCTACAATAACAACTTTCTGTAGGAAGGTCTGGGCTACTGCTGAGGAATTTCAAACAGATTTTTCTTTTTTCATTGTTTCGTTTCTTCTCTTCTCTCAAAGCCCATAAGTTTGGAGTTACATTTGATGGAATTGAGATTTGTTTTAATCAAGCAGAAAAGTTTTTATACTCTTCCAATAATTTAAGCTACAATGTATGGGATCTAGTTGGGATGATGAGATAATTATTCATGTAAATATATTTGATTAGGGGGAGAGGTTAGAATGGCAGCAGGAACATGGAGAGGTAATTTGAGGATTTGTAATCCTTTTCTTTTCCGCAGTTATCTGCTGTCCCTGGTAAATATAAACAGTTGCAGAATTAAACTAGTAAAATGATAACGGGCCCAAGATTTCTAAGTCTGTTTTTTCATAGTTCATATTCTTGCTTTTGTGCTTGTCCTGTAGGATTGTCTCAGTCTGTTCTCTGATCTGTACCATTCCTTGAAGCTCAAAAAGACTGCTGAAAGGTTTCCAGGCACTTCTGTACTATTTTAAGAGCAGCTTCTTATTGTCCTTATTCATTCATAGAAATAATATTCTGTCACTTCAAATTCTTCCTGTTCCTCCTCCTTTTCTGGCTTCTTTTTAGCTATAAAGCTAATGATGATTCTTTCCTAACTCTTCATTACCTTTTAACTTCCTTTTTCTTTTTTGATAATTACTTTCACTGAGAGATGTAGCAACTGTTCTAAACAAGAAAATGCTGAAATGTAAATAGAATCTGAGAATTTGTCGCTAACGTTAACTAAAGTTAGAAGTCTGGGTAGATGCCTTAATTATAAGAATAGTATTGCTCTGAGAACTTGGCGGGGGAGGACAGAGATGAAAATGGGAGTGAGTAGTACAGGCTCAAGGAAAGCTATAGAAGGGCAGCAAATACAAAGGGATATATTACTAAGCAGCTAATGAAATGGGTTGATTACAGTTCAGGAGGGAAGAGAGGCAGGGACAGCACTGCAGCAGGCAGAGGAACTTTGAAAGTAACAATTAGATTGTCCACCAAGGAAAGGCGATCTATGTATTACACAGCCAGCTGGTTATGCCTGTTGTGGTAGGCATTTGTCTGATGGAACATGCCTTCAGACTAACTTATTCTCCATTGTAGGCTGTCACGCTTCAGTACAAAACCAAAGGCATGTTTCTAAGGGTTATTATATAGAACTTACAAATTCAACAGCTTTAACAACAGAGTTTAGTCCTTCCATTGTTCTATTGCTGTTTTCTGATCCATTTTCCACTCGGTGATCTGCCTTGATTTGGAACTTGTAGATTCAGAATTTTCCTTCTTCTCCACCTGCAGAAGCTGCAGTTCTTACTTTTCTTCTGTATTGCCCTACTGTCCTGCTTAGGCCTTCCTCTTATAAGAGCAAGGTTTACCTCCATGAAATAAAACTCTTCTGAGTCTTCCTTTTTCTATTTGGGAAACTGTCAGCCTTGCATCTTGACCAGTGAGCTATTTAGGCTATGAAGTCATTTTAAATGTCAAGAAACCCTTCTGGTTCCATTTTTTTAAGGAAATTAATGTTGATAGTGGGCAGTGATTTGGAGCCTTTGAGTAGCAGCTAGGACATCTGCTACTTCTCTACATCTATTTAAATACAGTCTTACTATTTTAAAGGTCAAAACATTTTAGCAAGCTAGATAACCTTCTAATTACCGCTTCTCCAGGAGCAGTATTGTGTCACCGACATGTGATAATCCTGGGGAGCAGGGGTGGTCTTTTTGTTTTGAGTGTTAGGTGGGGTTTTTTTTAGAGTATTTCAAATACACAAACTAAGAGGTTTATAGTAGCTTAAGTGTAGCTTGAATATAAGGGTATCAGGTCTTCCTAGATTATTCAAGAATCTATATTCAGCTTCTTTTAAAGAAGCTTCATTTTTTGGAGAGAAAAAAAAAAAGCAGAATATTTAAAGTGTTTTTAACACATAGGACTGTTTTTTTTTTTTTTTTTTTTTTAGAAATTTGATTGACAATCTATTGGTGACTTCACATAGCAAAACACTTCAGAATCTAGTGCAGCCAAAAGGAAAAAAAATAAACAAGCTGACTAAAATATTACTGCTAATTCCTTCTTTTATCTGTCATCTTCCTTGTTCTGCAAGTACATAATCATATTAAGAAAGAAACCTTAGAGTGCTGAAGATGTCAAGCTTTATAATAATGTTTTATATGGCAAGGTTCCATCCAAGATAATATGTTAGGAATGTTTGGTAAAAGAAAGTCTTTTCAATCAAATCCATGAGAAAGCTAGCACGTGCCGGTTTTGTTAGGCAACAGAACAAGGATGAACAAAGAAAAGCAGACTGAAACCCTGATTCTTTTCAGATTCAGCTCTAAAATGTCTTTTTAGCAGATCAAAGCCTCACAGTTGGATTAAACCTTTAACTCCTCCACTCCAATGCTCCTTAGATCTTAGAGATCACAGGTGGCTGATTACAAAACAACAGATACCTTCACTGCACTTCTTCCACATTGAGCCACAGCACTTACTAATTTAAAAGTTACCTTAATACTGCTGCATTTTCACTTATAACGGTCTTTGGAAAAGGTTTGCTAAGGTTTGCTAACTTGATGCTTTTCAGCTTTCTGGAGACAGGCAGGTACCTGTACAAACTTTTAACATTAATACATTGATATTTCTCCAATAAACTTGGCATATTTTCTTAAGCTGCAATGTATGCTCTTAACTTTAAAACAAACCTTATGGCTCTTAAAACTTTGCATATGTACTACTGTGCTGTCAACTGCTTGAGGGAATTCAAGCTCCTACTCTGTAGTGTGTTGCTGCTGTTGGGAGAATACTGATGACTCCTGCCTGTGTAGTGAGATGTTTACAGTTTCTTTTGAAACCTCTCCATAGTAAATATATGTAAGTAAGTACACACGTACACACACACACCATAGCTTGATTGGTGTTTCTCTCTTCCTTGTTTCATTTCTGCTAACCTGTCTGTGTGCATATTGACAAGGAGGGAAGCAAAGCTTTTCTGTAGGCAAATAGCAGTGTCCTGTAACTGCTTGAACTAATAAATGGCATGTGTTTAGTAATTAACTGGTTTGTAGTAACATTGAATGTTGCATTTGGGGATTCTTGCTACTTCAATTAGCAATTTTTCAGTGGCTTGAGCATCAAGCATCTTTTCTGCTCATTCTGATAATCACCTTTTTGTTGAAAAAACACTTGGCAAAACACTTCCCTTTGTAGTGAGCCTGGATAAATGTTCCTTCTTCCTCTCCTGCCCTTAATCTAGTTTTCCTGCCTGTTCTCCCCAGCAGCTCAGATATTCAGTATGATGATGGAAAGTTAGGTCATATCTATGACATATGAACGAGTGCTTAGAGATGCTCTAAGGAAGTGAGAAATAAAGCTGGAACTTTGAGGAAACAACTCCATTTCTGCATCCCTTTAACCTGGTTGAAAGGACAGGTTGGGTGCTCACGACAGGTTGTGGATCAGCTGTGAAGGGCTGAGGGATGAGGAGAGCCCTTTACTAGGTAAAGCAATTAAAAAATGACAATTTACACTAAGTTATTGCTAGCATTTCCCAGATGTGTTAAGTTAATAGAGTAGCAGCCTAATTAAAACATTTCCTGCATCTTGCTTTTATTCCTGCATGTTTGGGACAGGTCTTCTGGGAACCGCATGTGGGAAACTTGCTTGGAAACACTTCCTCTGTGATTATGTGGTGATTTGATTGTAATGACATTGTTAAAACATTGGCTTATGAAAAGACTGAATTCTGACTTGAATGCCTTCCAGTTCTGTGCTTCTGGAACGTTTCAGGTATATTGAAATTCTTAGTTGCATTTCTTTTTTTTTCTTTTTTTCTTTTTTTTTACTACCTTTTCTGCTTTAAGATGACTTATTCTTTTCCTAAAGACCCTCCTGGTTTGTGTAGTTTCTAAACAGTAGTTAATGAGACATTTCTGGTAGAATTTATAAATGAGATGAGTTTTTAAAATAAAGGTAAATTCATGAAAGTTAAAGAAAGAACTTGTGGGGTTAGTGTGGTCTCATCTCTTTGACTGTTAGCACGCATACAAGTAAACCAAACGCTTATTTGCTTTGGAACTTTCACATTTAGTTGTTAAGTCAGCAAGACCACATATCCTTAGCATATGCACTAAGACTGAGGTGATCTGGCAAACACTGTCATTTGGTTCTTACACTTACTCATCAGTTTTGAAATACTTGAAGTAAGGCTGGAGTTTTACTTTCAGTCTTTTCTTAAACACAGACTTTTATAATACAGTGGACCTATCCCTTCTTTCTCGTTCTCTGAAATATTATAGCATTTCTTTTATTACAAGGCAGCGGAGGAGAGCCTGCTCTGATTCAGAGATGAGGGGACTGATCCCTTTTTTCTGTGCTGCTCCCCTGGGTCACATAACCTGCCCTGACACACTTTTCTTCCAGACCAGCTGGTCCTTCTGTGGCTCAGTCATTTTGTCTCTGACATTTTCGTTGCTGTAAGACAGAAGGAAAATGCACACAAATGTAGTAGTTGTACTGTTCTGGTCCAAAGTCTTTGTCTTAAGACTTTTCTAAACCTTACTTCAATTCTGTATGTTTTTGTCTGCTTCAGGTTTTCGAAAGCTGTGAAGAAAAATATTAAAGAACAGGATTTGACTGGATCCTAGACTTTTCTTCACTTAAAGGGGAGAGTCACCTTATTAGGTGCAGTAATAGCAACTAACCTGAGTGAGGTGACTAGTGCTATGTCAGCTTTAGCATGAATTAATTTCCTTGTCATGGGAAAGAAAATAAATTGCAACCACAGGAAAAAAATTAGACTATGAAGATTGCATTTGCCATTTTCAGATATTTAATCTTCAACAATGGATAGAAACAATTATTTTTTTCCTCTCAGATTCTACCAATTTTGCTGCAAGCTTTCAAATTTTACTGGCATTTAATTTTCAGAATGCAGCATTTCTTGTGATCAGGCTCTTAGTCTCTAGAAGAAGAAGTGCAAAGGAAGGAAGGTTGTGGTGCAGCAAGTTATCCTGTATTATGTAGTAAATTTCTTATGCTTTCATCTGGTGCTATAAGTGGGACATAAGAAGTTAGGAAACCAGACTGAATGACTGTTTGCTAATAATAACTGGTAATTGTTATGTAGTGCCACACTGATATTTTTCTGTCAGTTTTATAGAGGTTAGGATTTTGTAGGTAGAGCTGATAACTTCAAGAAAAGGATACGGATTTCTAAGGGCAGGGGGGGAAATAAGTACAGATACACACACACACACATATGTGGGTAATTATCTGTTCATTGCCAGTGTTCTCTGAAGAAATTCAAGCTGCAGGTGGCTGGTAGCTGACATCGTCAGTAGCTACACTTTCCATATCAGGAACATTGTCTTGGGGAAGAAAACATGAAAACAAAGTATTTTTCATGTAAACTTGTGCTAGCAAAGAATAGCAGTTGTATGTAATGTTGGGCATCTCTGTTCCTCTCCTTCATTGCTGCTTCTTTCATTTGTTTTCAGTAAACGAGAACAAGTTCTATCAAAGATGTCTTATGTTTTGAAGGTAACCCCTTTGGAAATGAAGGAAAGTGACATGCTTTCTTGGGAGACAAAAGTTTTAAAAACCTTTTTTCTGTCCTATTTTCAAACACAGTATATCTTAAAGAATAAGATTGACACTTTATCTTTCACCATTTGGCAAATACTGAGCTTTATCTTTTGTCCTCTGATTTCCAATTGGTCTCAAGGCAAACAACTCGGTTTTTTGTTTGTGCACACTCAGGTGTAGTGATGTTTTCCGTATAGTTCCAAGAACAAAGAGATTGTCCTTTTTCACTGGAAATGATGTTGCAGAACTCCTCAGCTTAAATCAATTGTCCACACAGTTAACTGTGCATTATGGCTGCAGAATGAAAAGCCGTAGCTTTGCTGTTCCTAACTAGCCAGTGTAGAAAACAGCTTTAGCAGTTTGCTAGACACCTATTTGTAACAGTTTGAGCAGTCTTGTTACACCTTAATATCTGTAACTAGTGTTAGTGTGTATCAGTACATCTACTTATTCTTTGGTTGCATTGGTGAAGATGGATGTAAGTTTTAGGCAGGGAAAAAAAAAATAAAAATTCTGCAGCAACCCCACCTCAAAGAAGTGATACATATTTCACAAAACCAGCTTTCTAGAGAAATATGCCAACATTCTCTCCAAAAGCCAGAAGGTCTCAAATAGGGGTGTTGTAATTCAAAGTGGCAGTCTGATAATTCAAATAGGTTCTAATCTGGGAATTTGTGTGCATTTTCTGTCTTCAGTCTCCCATCTCTGATTCACCAAAGTATGCTACCCAGCTCCATGTGTGGAGTTTCAGCATAGAACTATCACTGAATATAAAATCTTGCCATAGAATTTGGTTCTTGTAATAGGAAATAGGAGAATTGTGTAAGAACGCTATTTTGGAAAGGAATAGTTGCATTCTAGACTTTTGCTTTGTTGATGATGTAAGGTTGCTAGAAGTCTATAGACTTCTCTAAACTAAGGGAAAAATATCATATTGAAACTTACTTTAGTCATTAAAAAAAGAATCCAAACAAAAAACCTCACCCTATAGTTCTAGATCCCTCAATCCAACCTTTTTTAGGCCTAATGGAATGAGTTTCACCTTTTCTTGCAGATTCTTCCCCTTTCCTGCACCAGTGTGCAAGCACTGGGGAAACTAATCATGTAAAAGAACACGAAGCCAACTAAAAGCTCAGTATTGTTTTTCTTGTTGTTGAATTAAGACTTCCACTCTTGAATGAAGGAATTCATCAACCTGATTTCTTTAGCAATCCTCCTTTTAGTTGGCACTTCTTCTCTGCTCAGCAATCAAATATTTTTTGGTCTGACATGTTCAAATGAAATTTCACAGTCTTCAGGAGAGGAGAGGCCAAAAAGTGGTTGGACAATCTAAGTATGTTTCAACAAACTGGTCATGATGTGATCCATTTTCCAGATGGGTGCAGCAGGATCTCTATACTTTCAAAATGCAGATGTGTATACCTCAACAATTTTTTTTGTTCTTTGGTGGCTTTCCTTTTAGCTTGTTTTCCTATGATGTTTTTCTTCTTGTTTTAATTAAATACCTGGCAGATAGGGTACAAAATGATTGGTTTGATTCAAGACATAGGCAAGTAGCTCCTTAGAAGTTATGAATTTCTTAGTCATTCTCCATTAAAATAAGGAGCTCACATCTAGTATTCATAGTATTATCCAGCACTATGGAAATGTAGCAAATTCTCCTGTATTATTTTGAACTTGGTTGAAAAGGTCTATACAGTGTGACCTGACGCCACCAGTAAGCTGATTTTATTAAATGTAGCTGTATTTCTCAGGGGTAAGATGCTTGAAACTGTCAGCATGAGATTTTGAACACCGCACTATATAACATCTTCCTTTTAGTGTTTTCAGGAACCATAATACAGCTAGCATGCACAGCAACTTTATTTCCTTGACCAATTTCTTAAAAAATCAACCATTAAGAAGCAGTTCTAGTTTGTCCCTAAGGTAATCAGCAGTGAATTTATTGAAGGAATTTTGATTTGTCATATAATGATGTTTGATGTTTTAGTGCTTCATAACAGCAGAAACTTTTTTACAAATCAGGCACAACACTTTCTTACCTTCTTGGTATATTAAGTAAACACAATTCTGCTTGTTATGGAATTCTTTGTTTTCATCATTTTCTGCTGCTTTTAAGTGCAAATCCCATACTTCAACTTGAAGAGTAGCTCTAGTGTAACAACAGTTTTACTTAATGTGCAAAGGCAGGTGGAGACTTTTTCTCCTTGTTCCCTTTTTCTATGGAAGTGGTCTAGAGAAAGCTTTGCCTAAGTGCTCTTAGCTCTAAATTGCACAACAGGGCAGTGTAAACTTTAACACTGCTGTTAACTTGCAGATAGCAGGCCTAAAAGTGGTAAGTACATAGGCAGGTATTGAACACATCACAGACCAACATAAGTGTTTTTAGACCTAACTTGTACACTGGAAAAGCTGGCACTTTTTTCAGAGCAGACACTTGCAAAATTGTCTGAAGAATTATTGGTAGAGCAGATTCATGTGGCACCTTTTTGCCCAAGTGGCTCTGAACCTTCATACTGGGTGAGCTCCCAGGCCTTTCCGTTCCCCTTCCCTTTCTCTTCCCTGCTGATTGGGAGAGACTTTGCAGGTACCCTAACTATGAGGAAGAATATGATGGTGATTTAGTCCGTGAAAGATTTAAAAGCTCTCTGCTGGGCCTTAGCGAGAGCAGAAGGATACTGCAGAGTCACAGCCGGCGGTCAGGTGCGCCGTCACTGTTTTCTCCCTGCCCCATGGTGACAAAACTTGCCTTTCTCAACACTCCTGCTTGCTGGCTCATTCAGTAATCTTTCCTTCTGGTATAGAATGGTATTCGAAGAAGACTTCATTTGATTTTTTTATAGATATATTTTTTTTAGCGGAGCAGCAGGCTGTGTGCAGAGGGAAGGTGGGCACACCTGAGAAGTACCTGTTCCTGCAATATGACATGAGAAATAAAGGGCCCATAAAAGGCTTATGCAAGGGGAAAACTGCTGTTGGCAGAGTTGCTTTACATGCATGGCTGGGCTACAATTCTGGTTCTCCTGTTGTGTAAAAACAATGCATAACACTTTGTCAGAGATGTCTGTCTTTCATCAGCTGAAGGATGTTTTTCTGACTCTCTCCGCTCTTTTGTGCTGCCTCTGTCTCTCTTCTTCAGTTGACTTTTGCTTCTCTGGTTTTTAATTAGCTGGAAAGAAATCCTGACTAATCTGTTGCCTGCCTCCTCTTATTTGGCCTAAAGGGTGTGGACACAGGTCTTGTGCATCTATATTTGTATTTGGTCTGGCTGAATTGAAGTTAATTTTCCTCATAGCAGCCCTCGCTGTGCTGTGCTTGTACTGGTAGCTGGAGAGGTGGTGATAACACCCCCGTGGTTTGGCTGCTGCTGAGCAGCGCTCGCACAGCATCAGGACTGTCTCTCCAGCATCCCCGCCCCTCACCAGCAGGCTGGGGGTGGGCAGGACCTTGGGAGAGGACGCAGCCAGGACAGCTGACCCAAAGTGACCAAAGGGATATTCCATACCGTATGATGTCTGCTCAGCAATAAAAGCTAAGGGTTGGGGGAAACTTGTTATTATGACATTTGTGTTCTGGAGCAACCATTACGCGTACTGGAGCCTGGCTTCCTGAGAAGCAGCTGGACATCACCTGCTGATGGGAAGAAGAGAATAAATCTTTTGTTTTCTTCTGCTTCTGCACATGGCCTTTGCTTTTGTTTTATTAAACTGTCTTTATCTTGACACATGGGGGTTTTTCCACCTTATTTTCTCCCACCCTGCCCTGTCCTGCTGAGGAGGGAGTGATGGAGCGGCTTGGTGGGCAGCTGGCATCCAGCCAAGGTCAACCCACCACAATATTGTATGTCAGAATAAGACACTCAGAGTAGCAGAAAACCCTGAACAGTTATTGTTGCTATGGTGACCAAATCAAGCAAAATAATTAAAATCCTTCTCTTTCTCAGTCTGGAAAGATCGATGCTATAGCCTCATTCTTAGTGAGGCTTGGAGGTGTCCCATGATTTTACACATTATCTTCCTATGAATAGGACACCTGCTCTTGATTTTGAGATGTTAAGGTGATGGATGTCTCAGATGAGACTGTATGTTCAGTAAAGCCTGGCATTTTAGGCTGTTTATGTGTCTGGTTTAGGGGACAGCTAAATAAATGCTAATTAACTTCCTCAGTCTTTCAGCTGGAAGATATCACTTTGAAATAGTAAAGAAGCAAAGAAAGCTTCTGTTCAAAATGATAAAGGGTGAGCGGACAAGATCTGCAATGACTGTCACTCTCTACCCCCATGGAGCACTGCTGGCCTAGGAGTGTGTTGCCAATGGTACACGTAGCAAGCAGGGAACAAAACACAACGTTTCAAAGTAACTTCTATACTGAATTTCGCCTACTGCGTTCTATATTTAAATGTGTTGATGTTAGATACTTTTGTATGCAAACACATTTCAATACAGATAGTATAAGCATGGAATATATTGCTGTTGGGACTGGAAGGAAAGGGATTAACCTGCAGAGATAATTGCTGACAGATGTCACAGCACTGGGGTCTCCAACCTACTCAAACACAGTGTCAGAAGCCATTTGGAGTATATGGTTGAAAAGAGATCTGGCGTGAATATCTATGAAACTGTGTGGCTGCCTTGGGTGGCAAAAATCAAAATGCTGTGACCCGTGTCATCAAAATGATCAAATAAATTCCTTTTCATGGAAACTTTTCATTAGCTTCACAACATCTGCCATCAGTCTCTCAGCAGTATGTCTCTATGGTAGCAACATAAATAATTGTTCTACTCGTATGAAGCCCTTAAACTGGAGTCTTAGACTGCCTTTGAGTGACAAGCTTTCAGAGGCCATTAGTTTCCTGCTTTTCTTCGAGAGGTCTCAAGTTAGTGTACTATTTCTGTACTTGTAGAGTGAGATTTCTGGAAAAGTGACTGCTGGTCATTCCCAAGTTGTTACTGCTGTCTACACAAGTCGATACTGCTTTACTAAGTTAAAAGGGAGCACCATTAAAATAAAGACATTCCTGGAAACTGACAGCAAAAAAAAAAGACTAAGGAGCACGTGCTTGTACTGGTCAATGGGGCAGTAGACATTGTGACAACATTGAAAAGGCGGAGATACGAATGTCACTGCCATTGAGTCTTCTGGTAACTTCTTGGTAACACCCATGCGTTCCAAGTCCCTGAGCCTAGCTTGCAGCTCACTGGGATTCCTTCAAAGGTGCTGAGAAGCTAGTTGATGTCATTGGCAAGGCTGCTCCTTGTCATTTTTGAAAGGTGATGGCAAGGGAGAGGTTCCTTGTTGCAGAAAGTAGGTAAACCTCACATTCATCTTCAAAAAAGCATCCCACAAGAGTCATATCCAGGCACACAAAGGACAAGGTGTATGGAATCGTTTGGTACTAATTTACCAGAAAAGGCAAATTGCAGCAGATTGCACCAATTGCTTTCTATGATGAGATGATCTGTTATGTGGGTAAGAGAAGAAGTGCATATTGTTTACCTTTACTTCAGGGTAGCTTTTGAAATGCTTTCCTATTTCATCCTTATAGCCAGATCGCTGAGATATGGACTATTTAAGTGGATGAGCAGGTGTCTAGAAAATTGGGTGGACCATTGGGCTCAAGGAGTTATAATCAAAAGGACGCACTGCAGCTGGCAGATGTTTTCTAGTGGTATCTCTCGGATACATCTCAATGACTGCTAAATGGTGTCAACCCCGTTTAGCGTTTTCATGAATTATCTGGACAATGATGCAAAATGCCTAGTCAGCAAGTCTGTGGATAATCCCTAAATGAGGGCAGCATTCAATATACTGGAGGACGAGGCTATATCCTCATGATAGAACCAATTTTCCAGTTATATCCATTGCTGTTATGAGAGAAGGATCAGAATCTGTAGAACATGGCAGCATGACAATGTATCCAGGTCTGTCTGTCCAGGAAATAATAAGACAGCAGCAAGTCAGACATGTAGATGGTTTTCACTTGTATTTTCACAAGACTCAGAATGAGGACTAGAAGGCTTTCTTGACTCTGTAAAGACTTCATATTAGGAATTTATGTTTTCTCAGGATCAAATGAAGTGTAGTTGTGATTCTCATAAGGCTCAAAGAAAAATTCACAGTGTTTCCAAAGTTAAAAGGAATGCCAGGGTTAAGATAGTTAGGAATAGGTTAATCGGGATAGGTAGGGAAGGGAAGAGAGGAAGCATGGAATGGAAGAGCAAAAGATGTGAACTGTAAACAGGCTTATCCAGTAGAGGTTAACTCTGGCTCCAGACCATCCTTTATAATTTAAATGTAAATGGTTTTCCTTTCTGCACATGTTTCTAAGGCAGAAAGGAACAATTTTTGTTGTTGTTGTTATCCATGCCCTGATCCAGTTACAGAGATAGTTTACCCTCTCCAGATGTACATGAAGGGGAACCCTCTGATGCTGCAGCAGAAACTTTTGTTTGTTTGTTTTCTCTCCCCTCTTCAGGGGCATTTTCTCAGGTGGGAGTTTTCTGCCTGCCTTCCTACCTCCCGCCCTGAATGCCAAGATATCTTTTATAGTATTACTGTCAATATGCCATTAAAAGAGAAAATTATGTATTTGATAGAAGCATGGAATATTTTAAGGTAAAACTTACCTTCTGTTTGATGTTCCTGGAGAATAATTTGCTGGAATATCATTGAACAAAGACGCTGTAACTCATTATAATTACTCTGAAAGCAACATGCTTGAGGGGGGCCCCAGGGAAAGCTGAAAGATGTACAGTACATGGATATGTCAGAAATAACAAGAAAAATGTAGTTCTGGTCACCAATTAATGCAGACTAATTGATTATGCTTTAGTTGACCTTGATTATCCATTAGAGAGTGTCAAATGGAAAGTCAATATGAATGACAAAATGTAAAAGTGCGTGTTACCATAAATCAGGTACATTAGTGACATCTGTCGAGAGTTCAAAATGCTGCTCTAGAAAAATGTTCAGGATTTTAATGCTTTCCTCACTGATGACCTTTTCATCATGAAGGTAGCACACAGCATAAAAAAAGTATCTCTGGCAGAGATACAGACCACATCTTAAAAGGCAATTAGAGTCAATGGGCATTTTTTTCTAAATAACTTTTGAACCTATGGGTGTGCTTTTTGGAGAGAATACATCCCCCACAATGCACAATAGCGTTTTGGTGATATATGGAAGTCTGGTTAATGACAGATCACAGACACGTGTCCGTTACTGCCAAACCAAATGCAAACTAATCTTTTCAATTTGATGTAGTTAAGAAGTTTGTGAGTTCTTTTGCTAACAGGTGGCCCAAGAATCAATATGCAAAAGCAGGAGAATTTTGGGTTGTAATAAAGTAAACTCTATGCAGAAGTGCAACTTTACAGCAGTGGTATTGTTTCTCCCAAGTCTGCACTTCTGGAAAAAGGGAGTCATTGATGAAGTTGTTAGTTGGAAGTATATTAAGTGACACAAATAACAGGAAGAAGAAACACCGTTTTCCAAACAGCTAATAATCAATCTGCCAGTCCTTCTCACAATCTGGATCTTTTTCATTCAGGTAGTTAGCCAAATTTGTAGTCTTTACTCCTGAAACATGTATAGAATCAGTACAAAGGAAGACCAGAAACTTACAATTTGCCTGTCTTACCTTTGACCATGCTTTGTGATACTGAAAATAAACCATGTTACAAGCAAGATGATCACGGCAGTATAACTCAGTATAACTTGCACAAAGTTGATATTATTTAAATGCATAATTGTGTCCATATTAGTATTTTTAGATGGAAGCTAGTTGATGCTTTGGCTTTCTTCAGGAATTTTGCCCAAAGCTGTATTTTACCCTGAGCAAACTAGAGCTAAGGTGACAGTGACTTTCTTGTATACTAGTGTTACATTCAGACTGTATAACCTAGATAATTGTCTGTTTCCATAACAGAGGTGCCCGAAACTCTCATTCATAAGAAGAGGTGATTGCGGGGGGGAATCATAAGTAATAAAAGCAATCCTCCATGCCCCAAACATTAAGGTGAACTTTTGCTTTTCTCCAACAAGCCATTAAAAAAAAAAAAAAAAATCCATACCACATCTGTTCATCTTAGAGAAAAGTTTGAGCAGTGGCTTTAAAGTCATAGTATCTTCCTTGCTTGTAGACTAATGAACTGGAAGTCCATACTGCTACTATGTCTCAAAGCACTTTCACAACATACTCATTTTGTAATAATGTTTATATTTACAATGACTTGTGTTAGAACAGCTCAAGTATTCAGGACTTGTAATGGTCTAGTAAAGCATAACATTGAACAGTTGGTCAGTTGCTTTGTCTAAGAAATGTGCAAATAAAGTAGCACACAATTAGATTTTTCAAGTTTCAAAAATATTTTAAACAAATGACATATAGTTGATTTCATGATGCTTGCACTATAAATAGATAAACAGGTTAATATATTGCTTACGTGGCAATGCCATTTCAATGAATTTTAACAGTTAAACTCACATTCAAATAACTTGAGGGTATGATATACGTTTTCATATCTGGTTTGTTCAAGGTGTTTGAAATCTGTGGACAAGGAAATAAATAAAAACTGGAGGTTGGTTAAGGGTTCCTCTTGCTTCAAATGTCTTTTCTAACACTGATCAATACATAGATATCCTTCTGTCTGTATCCTGGAGACAATGCCCCACACAATGAGTCAGGAAAAATCCAGCAAGCTTTACATAGGAAACGCGTGTCTACTTTGCTGATACAGCAAACCTACACATTGGTTAGAGTCCATTTTTAAAGCATGGATAATTGATGGAGGTGGATCCCTAGTGCACAGTGCCCATTCAAATGAGTGATTTACTCTGCCTTCTAGAATTTTTCTATTTATCAGAAAGAAAGAAGTCTAATCAGGAAGTACTTTAGTAAGTTTGTTTAATATTCTTTCATGTTTACTTGACAAAAAATAAAAATCAACACACACTGAGCACACCTGCTGCTGCTGGGGGGGGGGGGGGGGGG
>JAVJGI010000014.1:111244126-111272323 GCA_035590275.1 Ibycter americanus | reverse complement strand
GGTGCCCCCGCCTCCCCCCCCCCCCCAAAAAAAAAAGAAACAACAACCCCAACACAGACACGTTATAGTGGTAAATATAACTACTCATTTATCAAAATTTATAAAACAGATTAAAAAGAGTATTCATGTCCTAAAATTTAACTTTAATCTCTCTTACTCTTTTTGGCTAAATAATAAATGTTCTACAATACCTTCAAAAATCAATTAGGTAAATTACTCTAATAACACCCTGTTAGCTATTTTATGATTAAATGGCTGGTTTTCTTTCAAAATACAGATTTATTTTTTATAATTATTTTTGTGGTTAGTAATATTAATAAAAATGAATGTTTGTTGCAGAAAGAGGCTTGAATGATAAATATTTGTTTTGTAGGTGTTTATTATGGTATGTTTATAGTAACATAAATAAAACATAAAAATTGTGTTAAAATATTATCACCATAGCTGCTGTTACTATTGGTGTTCAAAAGTCAATTAGCATAATTTTTTTTCCATAATACCAAAATAAAGATAATGCTTATAGCTAGATTATTCTGCTTATTCTTGGAATATAAGCATATCGGAAGTCATGTTGGACTGGTAAAATAAAAGTGAATATTTGTCTTTTAGAAAAACTCAATTTGTCCTCAGGAATTGAATCTAACTATAATCATGTTTGTAGTCCAAAAATATTTTTGTTCTTTGTCACGCAATGTATGTGTTACTTTAAATATGGTGTTAATGTCAAGAGATAAAAATGTCCTAAGTGATGCTATGTTTCTAAAAACATCTAGCTGCTTAAAAAAAAAAATAATCTGCTTATAAAATGGTAAATACAACACCACATTTTATTGTAATTGCTAATTCAATCTGTGTTAATATTATTATAGAACCAGGGAAGATATTTGTGACACAGGATATTACGTTGAAACTGGCTTTTGCTTTCCTTCATATTTAAAAATCACTTTAGTGTTGAAATGTTTATACACAAGATTTTTCTACCTGCTCTACTTTTGATCTTAGTAATGAAAGCTAATTTATGTATATATATATGGGGATACATATGCAGGTGTATGTATGTACACATATATAGGTGTTCATAAATATTTTGTTGATATTTTCCATCTTGAATGTAGTCAAAGTGTAAGGCCTCAATACCTTTAGTTTCTATGGGTTTGCTTCTTACATAGCACTTGAAAGAAGTTGCCACAATTGCTGTTAGTATTTCCTTTTGTTTGACTGCATGTGATCCTTGGTTGCTTCAGAGGAGCTTGTGTGCTGCCTTGAGAGGTATGGATAAGCTGATAAGCCTTCCAGCTTTTCTGGTACAAATTACTTGTGCAAAATGCTTTTATTTTACTTTCTGTAAAAAGGACATCCTTGTTCCATTGCAATCCATTTAACTTGTAGAGAAAGCCAAAAGGTAACATGATCATATTCTACAAGTACCTATACAAGAAGAATGGTTTTGACAGTAGGTAGCTTCTTACTAAATGCTTTTTTTTCTGCTAGATTACATTCCAGTACTGAAGCTGACAAAATGGAAAATAAGGTGAAACTTGTAATATTTTTTTTTTTTTTAAGCAAGGGCAATTAATGATTGGAGTAATTTCTTGGGTGAGCTATTGCACTCTTCATACTGCGCAAACTTTACAAGATGGTTGAGTAGTTTCCAAAAGGTGTGCTATAATTGTAACCACAAGGTTACAGTCTTGGTGCAGACATAGCTGAGTGAGGTTCAATAGAAGGAGGTCAAAGTACTCATTCTCAGTTGTTGCTTTTAGCCTACAAATATTAATTTTTCTTTCAAATTATTCTTGACAGATACTGTCATGAGCTTTTCCATGCACTTAAGTCCTGAGGCAAAAGCCACCGACGACTTTCTGACATCAATGGGCTTTGGATCTAATCCATAGACAGCTAGTTTCTTTTGGAAATTGTTGAGTCAAATGTAAGTGAGAAGTTTTATACAAGTAGTACTGCAGTAACCAAAGTATATTTATAGCAGTGGCATTTTGAAGATGAGAGAATTGGAGGGACAAAACGCGTATTGGAAGAAATTAATAAAGTAATCTCTACCCTATCCTGTCATCCCCTACATTCAGCATGCCGGGTAGTCTGTGTTTCTAAACATTACAAGTCAACTCTTCAAATTGCTGTAAAGGAAGAAATAAATGCTTGTCTCTCAACTACCAGACCTGCACTTCATTAATCATGGCATGTTGTCTTACCCAGTCGTATTGAATATTTTGAATACATAATGGGTGAAACCTGCAACTGAAGGTCACCATAATTGTTATATCCAAATTAGGTCTTATTTTATAGACTTGAAAGAATAAAAGATACTTATGCAGATCTTTTAGGAAGGACGAATTTCACTTTGGTTAAAAAAAAAAAATATTGAAAAATTTAGTAGTAATCACGTGAATATCCAGACTATTTTGAAATGTGTACAGTGCCATTGAGTGTGAAGAGCGCTTTGCAAGCAGACATGAAGTTTCTGACAACAGTATTACCAGGTTCAAGTTTGTTCTCCCAGGCCAAAAATGGAAGTTCTGTGGTTTGGGTGAGAATAGTAGTAAATTTAAGTAAGCATACTGAATGGCAGGAGATAGTAATTCATGCCTGGCATCACTAGCCTGGGTTAACTTATACTAATCACTAGAGACTATGTGAAAGCAAATGGAAAGAAAACACAAAATCCCTGCAGAACACCATGAACTTTTGAATCCCTGAAGAATCATATGCATTGCTCTATATACATACTTGAAGCCAGATCATCTCCTTTCCTGCCTTTTCAACTGTGTCAGAAGCTGGGTCAAAATTCTTGTGAGACTTATTTTTCTTTTCTACATTCAAAAGATAATTTCTCCCTCTTGCTTATCTGTCCAACATCTATTACATGGAACTTTTTGTTATTTTTGCTACAGGTGCTAGTCTTGAAGCTCAGCCTGCCTGTGTCTTTCCTCATGACTCCCTGCATTCAATGATATTTTTTGAGAAATTATTTTTCTCTGTAATGCTTTTTACTTACATTTTCTTGTGCCACATCTCTGAGAATCCCACCATGTGTGGGATTCACCTGATCAATGCACTCATCTGGAATGTAGACACTTGTGTGTGAGCTGGTAGGTCTTGTTTACAGCAGATAGGCTGAAGAAAATACTCCACCAGCATCATTCATGTAATTTCAAAGTAGATGCAGAGCTTGTGCAGTGTGATCCTTAACATTAGGTTTCTGTTGCCCTGAGTTTTCTGATCTGCAGAAGCCTGTGTTACACGGGCTTGTGCCAAGGCTGATGAAACCAGTCCTGTAACACCAACAGCTGTTCCCATGTCTTATGCCGGTGGGAATGTTTCTATGCACCGTAATTCTCTGAAGAAAATAGGTTTTGCATAGGTGAAAGCAGTGAAGTCAGTGACAGCAGAGGTCCATTAAATGGGACCTATTTTTCTGTAATATTAATGAACTACGATACCTTGATTATCTCATGCTTTACATATTCTGCTGAAAGAAAGTGTAAGCTAGTTCTCACAGACAAAAGTCTTGCTGAGCTTTGCTAATATTCCTGAAAGAATGTGTACATCAATCCTATTTGTAAATGTTCTTCTTTTGGCCATGGTTTCACCGTGGCCATAGATGACTTCTTCAGACTTGGTGGGGAAGGAATTCACCCCTTTATCACATGTTTCATCTAGGATGTTCTTGATAAAACTGTAATTCTTTTGCTTGTACTGTCTTCTGATGTAAGTAAAATAACAGATTTTTAATTTTAGAAAACTAATCAAGAAAAATAATTTTGTAGCCTGAGAAAAATAATCCATCTCTGGTTCATTCTTCCAATAGCAGCTATTTTTACTGCAACAGCAGGAAGTAATTTAAGATCCTTTATAAAATATAATGTCCAGATAAAAATACTCTCTGTCTTTCTTTTAACAACAACAAAACAGCCCATATAGCCAGATCACCCCAGTCTCACTGTGAAATAATTTTGTCTTGTCCACTTGTTATCACTTGAGGTTTTCCACTGATTTCACAGCTGTATTCCTTGTATCTCCTCCCTGCATGATACCTTAAGGTTTGCTTCAATTTATTTATTTAGATTTTATGCACCAGGATAAGTTACAACTATTTGATACAAAGCATCTCATTTTCCAGGACACCCCACAGATATTAGCAATTACACTGGAATACAAAAGCTTTTCATCCAAGCAAATAATTTCTTTTCCTGTAAAGAATACAAGATCTCACCTCTGAAAAGGGATTTTTTGTTGCTGTTTCTCTCATAACTGTGAATGACCTGAGACCCCCATCTGGTCTTTCCACAAATGAGAGAAAGAAAACCCTTCAAGGGTAAAATATTATTTATTCTATGAGAAAACAATTTTAAATTAGAAAAGGAAAGTGTTTGACTTTATAACACTGCGTGTGTCTGATTTGAATCACTTGCAGCTTGTACTAATACAACCTCTCAAAATGTTATATTGCATAATATCTATGTGGAAAGTATAAAAACCTTTCTCACCAGTAAGCAATTGCATATGGTCTGAAAATTAATCCCTCACTACTAGAATACATAAGTAGAAAGCCAGATTTGTTAGTAGGCTCCAGCTGCTTTGTGCTTCTCAGACAGTGCAAAATAACCACAGACCCAGCTTAAATGTTCAGCTAAAGTGGGTTTACGGCTGCTTTCCATTACCAAAACAGTGGAAAGCAACTGGAGGGGGCTTGTGAATCTGGCCCGTTCTGCAACTTGACGCTACAACCAGTGTTGTACAACAATACTAATAGCCTAGCTAGGATGCTTCAGTACTTTCCAATTGCAAACTGCTAGGATGCCTTTGTTAGCTGACAACCTATGATTGCACAGATGTTAGGTGGAGGAATAAAGAGGAGAAGCTTCATAATATTAAGTGTCTAATACTTCTGTAACTTTCCACATAGCAGAAGTGTGTGTCCTGGGAAAATCTGCATGAATAGTATAGTGTAGTTCAGATAATGGTCAAGGTCTACCATGAATATACACAACTATATTGGATTCTGGGAATTGGGAAGTTTTGTTCATGTTTTGTCAGTGTTGATTTATCCTGATCTGTTTTATGTGTTTTGAAATTGAATCAGAATTTACAAGGTCAGTTACTAGCTCACAGCCGACACGTGAACATTTCTTTAATGTTTTATTTAGTTTTCATATCATACTATGTGTGTCACTGGTACTTGTAATTCTGTTCCAAGACTAAATATGGTTTGTTTTTCCAGTCCATTTTTCTGTAATCCCAATATTTAGTTACATATTCAAAATAAGGAAAAAAATCCCAGTTGTTTGTGTGGACCATTTATAAAGAATGGTAGAAGAAATCTTGACAGGTGGAACATTATTTTTCGGTAGCAGGCAGAAATTACTTTTGGATTCTTTTCCAAACCCTCCACAGTAACAACTGATGTAGAGATTATGTAGGGTTGGAGGACATCACCTACAGCAGTGTACATTTGCATAAGAATCAAGGGTGTTTAAGTTAAAAGCATTTCAGGCTGTGATGCTGATGTATCAGCAGTCAGGAAACACTCCGTGCCAACTGTCCAGCTAACAAGTGGCAGGCAGTGTAGTGGGCATAGTTCCTATCCAGGTCTTGAATACGGTACCTGGATCTGCATCTTCTTCTCCCTGCTCTTATGGATTGGGCTGCCTGTGCTCAGAGTCAGCTCTCCTATTATGTTGTGTAACCTTAGATGAGACTTTTGTGAAAAACAGTGAAGTTGTGAGAAACCTTGTCTGGGATCTCCATGCATTGCCTTGGGAACTATGTTTACAGACTATGGGCAAGAGTCTGAGCTATGTTGTAGTCATACCTGTATCTGATTTTTCTGATCTTGAAATTCCTTTGCTGACTTGACTTCCTGGATAGGCAAGGCGTCTGCCCAGGACCTACAGCAGCATGTGGCAATGGTGGGTTGTGGCTGACCCTGGCTGCCAACCCCAGTCCAGCCTGGTTTGCCTCACTGGGGATTGCACTATGGGGTCTGGTCAGGGAGCAAGGGCACCATGCTGCCCCACCAGCTCCACTGCCACCCACATTGGTGCCCAGGGTTTCATCACCGCAGACCCTGCCTACACTGCTCAATGGTCTCCACAAGGACAGGGAAGGCATCGACATTATGAAAAATCTTATGTTGGTTGGACTATCCACTAAAAGTCAAAAGAGGCAGAACTGAAAAAAAATGGTCAAGATACAGTGGTTGGAGCAGCCAACAACTATAGACCTGTAGCATCTCCCTGATGTGAGCATAATGTTACAGAATCATTCTGGTTTTGACAGCCTGTCTGATGTGGCATAGACTGCACAACAATGACATAATTTTGTTTTTACCAGCCTAAAGATTTCAGTATGCAGCAACCTAATACTGTTGACTCAAACTGTTCTTTTCTATATTTTCCCACGGTGGCCTATTATGTTTAATGAAAAACTGTTGATGATCTTATGGTTATTTCTGCATGACTTGGTACAGCTTTTGATGAGAGAGGATTAAGCTACGATGCAATACCTGGTTCTTGCCTCAGTCTAGGACATCATCTGCAGTTCCATAGTTCAGCTGATGCAGGGAACCTTGACAATCTGTCATGCTATTGAGATATATCAAAGCTTCCAGGAAACAATTAATTCCAGAGTTACTGATAAAGGTACCTTGTTAATACCTACATCTGTGTATGTTCAGAATCCCACTTACATGACAATCTAAGGCTGCTATGAATATTGTAATACACCCAATGACTTGGATGAGAGCTTAATTTAAGAGCACAAAAAGAATAAAAACATTAAATGTAGTCATGTAGTCTTTTTTATTAGTGGATCTTTCCTATATATTTTGGTGCAGATCCTAAGAGGAGAAGGGATTATAATTTTGCTCAGGGAAAGCTTGTAAAATGCCTCTTTTCATATTTTATATAGTTATATTAAAAAAACATAACTATGTTATATGTAATGAACTATTATCTGCATGTAATAGGAGATTCATCATATATTATCCTTGTTCAAATTTTTATTCTTAAAATTTAGATGACCAGAATATATGATTTAATTTTTTGGCCAATGGGTAGAGAGCCTGTAACTCCAGTAACTATTTGTAGCAAGGGAGAGCAAGATACCTGAATTGCTTAGACTACACTGCTATTTTTCTTATTTATTTATTTCTCTGAAGAAGTACATACTAAATTCTTTAGCATAGCCTGAACTGTTAGACATTTTATATAGGAGTAATTGGGGTAGTTTTAGGGACTACAGCATCCAGACTTGTGGTCCGTTTTGTTCTTAAATTCTGCAAAATGTGAAATTATGTTTTCCAAGATAATTGATAAAGCAGTCAGTGAGCTCCAGTAGCCATACAATGATAAATCCACAACAGTAAGGCTAGAACCAGAACAGCCTCGATAGGCTTTTTCTTTTTTTTTTTTAATTTATTTTTTTTTGCCACTCATGACAATACTTGCTGATGCTTCCAGTTAAGACAACTTCATCCTGTATGTATCTCTTGCCCAACTCTTTTACGTCTGCTTCAAAAGCCAGGATGGAGAATCCTTGCCTAAATCATCAATTTAATGAGGCTAATGCATTGTAAAGAATTAATAACGTCACCATTCCTCTGGTGCTGTTCAGCTTACTATTACCGATATTTGAGTTTACTGGAAAAAATAGGAAACTACCCCTTAGGGAAAAATGCTTATTTTTGCTCATCTCCTTTGAGACAAGACTTGCATATTTTGTAACCCACCTGCTCTTTCAAGATGTGTTATCTGTTTTCCCTGGGGCTTGATTCTGGAACCAGTTACGACAGTTTTAAACAGAAGTATGTTCAGCAAAATGATATGTTCTTCCACCAGTAAATGAGATTACCACAAAAATCTGTATCAGTCCGCATTTCGTACTTAGCGCTCAGGCTTCACATTTCTTCCATTAGCACTCGCCTTTCCTTTTCTAGAGAGACCTGCTTTTGATTTACAGTAGTAACCTTCAGTCTTGCACCAGGTTAGCCTTTGAGCTATTACTTTTTCATTTTTAACCTTGGGCCAGCTGTTTGTAACCTTTTTGTCTTGCATCAGTGGTATTCAGCCTCTTGTAGTTTACAGCAATCATGTAGCAATGACCTTATAAACTTTCTGTACCTTTCTCCTTCGTGAGTGTTCAAATTCGCATCTAGTATGGCAGTTCAGATACTCGCTTGGCGCTCTGCCTTCAACAGCACAAGTTCTGCTTCATCAGTCTCTGGCCGCTTTCACTTTGGTTTCTAAAACTGTCTTGGGACCAACATTACTGAGGTAGCTCGCAAACAAGTTGTTTGCCGTCTATGCTTATCCTATTTCTATATTGAAATGTTACAGCCTTTATAGGAAACTGTCACCAGTGTTCAGGGAGATTTTTTTACCCTCTCTTTGATTTGGGCCTTTTGTGGTCTTTTTTAAGTAGGGGAAAGGTGATTTTTTTTTTATAATTATATGTTTAAAAAAAAAAAAATCTATTAATGTATTCAGTCCAAAAGAAAGTAACAAACTGGCTTTGTTTTCATCTGCGTTTGTTCTATAGGTTTTCTCTTTCACAACTTTTGCTATCACTGTGTTAACTTCTGATCATACCTGGTGTAGGTTTCTCTTTTTCTAACTGATGATAAATTGATTCAAATATCAAAGAAATGCTCAGCACCTGTTGGACTGACACCATATGCTCCCATCTTACTGATAAATGTCAGAGATGGGTTTCTTCAAAGCAAGAGGCACAGAGCTGATCCATAGAGGACAGCCATGAAGGTGAAAATATATTGCCTGGCATGCACAGGTATAAGGACTTGCCCATTTTGTCCAAGAAATCTGTCAGGGATCCACCACACTGCTAACAGGATTGTGAATTATAAACAGCATATAAAGCTGGAAGGTAAGCAGGATGCAAACACCTTCTTGGCTTTACCACTTTCTTAAATCCAGACCTCTGTGATAAATAATAATAATAAAGGAAAGAAAGAAAAACTATTAGTTCTTTTAGCATAGGTGTTACATAAAAAATCATGTTTAAAGTTAGGTCAAAGTTTTTATATCTATAAAATTACAAAGCAAATTATATTAGACAGTTTATAAAGTGTAAACAAATCCTTGGAGTTCCCTTTGTCTTAATAAATTTACTTCAAAATGATTTGTTGCTATTTAAATTAATGTGTTTTTCTTCTGTTTCTGTTGGGCTTTTTGAAAGATGACTTGGATGTACTCTCAGATCTTAGAATTTTACTGTATCCTTACTTGAAAATTCTACCTTTATTCCAAAGTTCTAGAAATATGGAGAAGCTTGTAAATAAACTTGTGTCTCATGATTGTAGTTGAGCTGCAGATTTCAGGAAGTTATCTCATCAGGGTATCAGCAGTGTATTAGGCATAAAGGTAACACGGATTCAGAAATCCATTATTTCCACCTGAACGTAAATTTCCAGATTACTTATCTCAGTTTCTGGTTTTAAAGAACACTCTAATTTTAAAAGCCCTTAACAGAATATTATTCATCTGATGCAAAATCAGTTTATAATTGTATGTAATAGATTAAAATAGATATCCTTATTGTTCTCCCTGTTTAGTAATGTTTTTACTGCAATACACTTACAGTTTGTAGAGTGAATATTTACTCTCATGAGTTCGTGATGCCTGACTTCACATTTCTTTATTGTAATGTTGTTGCAGACTTTTTGTGTGCCTCAATGTATTTTCTTTAACTGTTATGCATAACCTACTGACATTTTGCTTCATAGTGGAAAATTGAAAGGGAGGGAGGACATAATTTTTTGTTATTGCTTTGAACAGTGTGAAATGAAAGACTGCAATTTGCTTTGGTCCTTCTTGTATGACACTCATTAACATTTTTTGGTTTGTTTGTCTTCAGTTGTCATTCTTTGGAAAAAGGCTTTTCGTGTATTTATTGCCTGGTTTATGGGCTTTTTCAATTAGAAAAAAAAAAGCCACATGATGTGCATCTGTTATATTCAAACAGCTGGATTCAAATGATTAATGAGTTTGAGTATTTCCAATGTGGAGAACTAAATTGGCAGTATCCATGGACCTGAATTTCAGGGTATGGTGAAATGTATACAGGAGAAATCAAGTCTGTGGCAGGAGGTTTGCAGTAATTCCTGATTAAACTATGGCTTTTCAGACTAAGCTTCAAGAGTTGGGGTAGCAAATCAAAGACCCTGTGAAATTTCTGGGGGGAAAAAAAGAAATACACCATAAACATGCATTAAATGTGTGTGTGTATATATCTGTAATTAGTCTAATTAAATATCTTTGCAAACTCATCAAATGGCTACTATTAGGGCAGTTACAATGACACACTTTTAATACCTGTAGCATTCTTGAGAATGAACTGATGTTTTCCCATGTACTTACCCAGCCAATGCTCCTTTTGTATCTTAAGATCATTGTTGCTAGTTTCCCTCAAAATAAGTGGGTAACGATTATGATAAATCATCAGCATCCTGAGTTCTTCATCAGAAGCATTATGACATTGAGGATGAAAATTACTTACCACGCATTCTAGGATCTGCTGGGAGTTATTTTGTTTTTCCAGAACTATATATTTTGCTTTTTCTTTGTTGGTCTGCAATTCTGCAAATACACAAAATTTGCCTTATATGCTATATTTTACATATTTAACATCCCTAAAACTGGTTTTGCCTAGCTCCCAAGGTGGCTTTCCTTTAATGACCAATAACTGACCATTGAAGAACATGTCTAACTGAGGGATTCTGGTTTCATCATGTGCTGGTACTTTCAGGGCCTTTTACAATTATCTAACACTGCACTTCTCTGTTCTGCATTTTTATTCTAGGGTCATAGTTCACTCTGCACAGGAAGGCTGCTTATTATTACTACCTGCTAATTACAGATAAGTATCAAAATCACTATAACAGTCAGCTTTATACAACACAATTACTCAAAGCTAAGATAAAACTAAAACTAATTAGGTAATATTCACCTGGTCATTAAACAATTGCCATCACAGCTAAACAAGTTAAAACAAAAGCTTCAGGCAAGCCAAGCCAAGTGAAGCCTGACAAGTCCAAAGACCTTGGAGGGTTAATGCAGTCCCTGAATCCTATTGCTAACAGTAATAATACTATATTTACTGGACTTGCATGCTACAGTGAAGTGTGAAAAGATAATGGGTGTACTGTTGGTAATAAGAAAACTCAGAGGTGGAATCTTACATATAGTCTTGTCTACAACTCTTTGTATGCAAGGAAGGTGTAATACATCAAAGCGGTAAGGATTTACATATGCTTAACTCTGTACAGATTCTTCATTTTGTAATAGGGATGCTTTTCTGTCTGAAGAAAATAATTAAGATACCGAAAGATCTAGTAAGTAGGATATAATGTTAAACTAGAACATTTTTGTGAACTGACTTCTTTACACTGATTCAGTCTCCCAGAAACTTTTTTTTAAGTTTAAACTGTAATTTAGCTATAATTTATCTTAGAATTTACTGTCATTTACTTTAGGAAAAAATCACTTCTATACAGAGAAAATTAATTGTTTTAATAACTTATGACAACATTTATTCAAACTATTGTTTCTTTCTGAATACTGAGAAAATCTGAAAGAATTGGATTGTCAAAGGAAGAGCATTCATATGGCAGTAGAGCTGCTATAAAATGTTGGCTTCATGTTTGGGGTGGGTTTGTTTTTTCCAAAGCAGATGTGTGTGTAATAGGTTTCCCATTTTCCTTGGTCTGAATACTAGTGACTTTCAAAAAAGAAACTTTCAGTTGTTCATGCAGCAGTTACCTCCCACAGTCTTTAATTATATGATATATCACTGATTCTTGTATAACATAGTTTGATAGATACGTATTTTATTATTTTCCTACATGTGGCATAAGTATAGTGCTATCTCACGCTTTAAAGTATTAAACATGCTACGTTAATGATCAGAGAGCGGTACATCTGTGGAAACCATATTGTATACAGAATATATGTGATATGCAATGAAATAAGTGAGATTGTTTTCTATTCTTTTTGAGATACTAGTAGAATTTTGAAATCTATATAGACTAGAAATTACTGTAAATGTCATCATTCTAAAGAAACTTCTGTGATTGCGTAACTATCATACAATACACAAAATCTACTGTAGGAGAAATATTCAGTGTTAGTAAAATCTATATCAATGTCCTGGGATTATAATAACAGTGAAAGTCCTGTATCCTGTAGAAGTTTGATTCTGCCCATGTGAAAGGTTTTAAAGTTTATTGTTGAGATTGTAAAGTTTACAGTTTCCCTTATCCCTATAATTAACTATATAATAACTAACTATAAGTTATGCCTTATAGTAAGACATCTGAACAAAACTATAAGGGCAGACTTACTGATAAGCTAAGATATCTGGGTCTTATGACTTCTAGGGCTTTTCTAGGGGAAAGTGAGGGACCTAGCAAGTACTTATTTTAGTGAGTTTGGAAGCATTAAGATCTTTCTCCTCATGGAGCGTTATAGTGCCAATGAATGTTAATTAACCTTGAAAGGGTATTAGCAAAGGGTGTGATCTTCTATTTTAGTTTAGAGTGAAGAAATGGCCCATTTCTGTAATAACTAGAACAGTTTAAGCTTTTACTTTTGGGTCTATAAGTAAAGTACCTATTGGTTTGTTCTCAAAAGGTAGTTTGCATACAGATTTTTAATTAGCAAAATACTGAAGTGGCTATTTTTAAACACACCTGCATTACCTATACATCCTCCTGTTTTCTTTCTTTCTGACACACCCTTGGCTGTGCAGTCAGACAGATGCAAATTTTGTATCTGCTAGATTCAATTTGTAGGATACCCAAAGGACAGGTGACTTAAAAACATCTTTTAATCCTAAGAGAGGAGATCTTAACCATGAACAATGGTTGCTAAATGCACAAGAAACTGCAACAGGAATCAAATAATTACAAATTATTCCCTACACTGACACCCGATTTCTTAGGTAATCTGGATTTCTAAAGAAAATCAAAACCTAACAGAACTCAACACACCTTAAAAACTAAAGGACTGTATAAGTCCATGTTAACAGGGAGACTCTAGTTAAATCTGATATTTTCTATGGGTGTATTTTATCTTTGTCATTTAAAACAGTTAGAAGATGGCTGTAAAAGAACATTTGGGGAATGAAGAATTTTTCTGCCTCAGGTAGAGCTTTCATTATGTTGCTCCAGGTGGGAGAAATTTAAATGCAGATCCCATTTCAGACTTTATCTTCATGAAGGTTGGCTCAAAGGGAAATTAATCTGTTACATAAGAATTACCAGAAATTACTTGATCAAAGGAACAGTACTCAGGCCTCATCTAGTCAATTTTTTAATAACCTCTGAAGGTAGGATTTCCCCAAGCTCTCTGTGTACCTATCCCAGCATTTGACCTCCTGCATTGTGAAAAACATTTACCAAGTAGCCAGTTGGACGTATCCTGGTTGCAGCCTGGTTCATTACCTCTCATTCTGCTCCCATGTACCTCTGAGAAGAGTCTGGCTTTGGCTATCTTGTTGGCACAGTGTAGAGAAGAGGGAGATGACAAGATCATTTTCTCTGAGCCTTCTCTTCATAATGCTGAACTTACCCAGATTCCTCAACCACTCCTTATGTATCATGTTCTTAAGGCCCAGCTATCTTGGTGGCCCTCCACTGGCCTTGCTCTGGTCTGTTTCTATGCCTGTCATCTTACCAGAGACCCAAAACTGGTCACAGAACCGTAGATGTGGCCTCGCAAGCCCTCATGAGAGGGGAAGGATCACTTTCATAGACTTGCTGCTCTTGGCTATCTTTAGGTGGGGTTTTATGAAAGCCATCTTCTGCAGTTCAGGACTACGTTAAGATACATCAGACACTGAAAAAAAAAAAAAAGCATGTTTGTGTGTGTATACTGTATGTCACCTACATTTTCTCCCTTGGTTTTTCTTTTGTTTGTTTGCTTTTGTTTTTTCATGGATTGTCCTTTCTGGGTAATCTCTGAAAATTGTCATTCATAAATCCATAACTACATATTCCTGTATATCCTACAGCTGTAATGCTCAAAGAAATGATCAAGTCAGATCTTGCAAACCCAAGGATTTCATAAGTTGTTGTGTGGAAGGGAAGGAGGAACATGCAAGGACAACTTTGCTACAGAAAGTGGTACCAATGCTCAGTACAGATCAGTATTTATTCTGAGTTTCTATTTAGCCACTGCTTTTCCAGTGGGATTTGATGGGGTACAATGCTTCTGGAAGCCTTGTCTTTCAGATAAGGTTAGAGGTCATGTCACAAGTAGTGGCATTCGTTGTTACTCTGGTTTCTTTTCCAAGTAGTAAGGTTATCTTTTATTTCCAGTCTGCTTACTTAAATCCTGTTTGGATATATAGTATCATGGCTTTGCAGTCATTGCTGTAATGCTTTGTATGCCCAAAAGACCGTCAGAACGGAAGGTTCAGCACTTTTGCGAGCTGCAGTTTAGACTGAATAGGGCATGGAAAGCATATAGGTGATACCTGTTTCACACTGAATATGTTTATTCGAAGACTAAATCATAAAATAATTTTATTTCATTGTATTTGCATTTTGTTACCGACACAACAAATATCGTAATTCTCCTTGTAACTGTATGTTGTTCAACGGCTTTTTATTCTTGGAAAAATATGCATTTTAATGAGGGCTAAAATAATTTACGTGCATAGAGGAGTTTGCAAATGTACATAGCTCTTCGAGAAGAAAAATAACATTATCAATAACATTTTTGTTTATTTTTAATTTGGATTATATTTAGTTTATTCAACTAGCTAGATCAACATAGGCGCTTTATTGAGTGACCCTAAGTTATTTTTATATACTATGAAATGAAGTTTGTGGTAAAGGTAACCAGTTTAATTGAAGAAAATGACATCTTAGGATTTTTTTCATTGTGAACAAAATAACATAAGTGTTCTTCAATGTATTAATGTAATTAGCTGCATCTTAAAAGAAAAGGGAGCCTATATATTTCACCCTGAGCTGAAATAATAAGACACTTCAATTCTTGAGAACAGGATGTAGAAGTATGAAAACAAGCTTTCAGTAAACAATTTATTTTTTTTTTTTGTTGGCAGGGGGAACAACTTTGATTTAAAAATTACTTTTCTAAAGTAGAGCAATAAAGACAATAAGCTGTCTATGGAGATATCCTAGTTAAAGTATTGGACTGTATTAATTTGATGACCCATTAGCACTCTTATGTGGTTTGGTCCTTCAGGACAACTTTCTTCCTGGAAGAAAATGCTTCGCTTTCGTTTCTTCAGGGGATCTTTGATTTCATTTATCATTCTTGGTAACAAATTTCACATGCTGTTCTTGAATCTAATTTAACATATATTTTAGCTTATGTAAATTCTAAGTATGTTGTCTCTTCCTCTTCAGAATTTTCTTCTGAGAATTTATCTCTATTCAGGAAAAAAATCATGTTAACTTCCTCTTTCACTGTGTACCCGTGATCACACATACATTTTGTTTATCTACAATAACACACCTGTTTTTTATTGTTGTGTCACTGTCTGTATACTGTAAACTGGGACATCCTGACTTTTCCTAAGTCTAATAAACAATTAATATACTCCTGAAAACATTCATCTGATGTCTGCTTTGCTGAGTCAGTCTGTGGAGCAACCATAGTTGAGAATCCAATAAATCTTTCAGGCTGGAAAAATTGCTTTTTCCCTTATATGAGTATTTAACTTATGAAAGTTGCTCGAGGCATATCCTAAAGCAGTTGCTCAAATGGAGCTGCTGTGTGTCAGTACTATACTAGATATCTTCTCTGCTCTCTTCCCACACATTTTCTAGTATATAAGTAAGACAGGAAAGTGACACTGACAAAAAAAAAAAATAATCCTGATCTATTTATTGAAAATTATTAAATGCCAGGCCTAAAGATATGTAGCCCCCAGTTGTTTCACATACAAATGAGAAAAAAACCAATTTCTAACCTTATCTCTTTAGTGACATAATATTAACTTGCTTTTATTGCGGTTTATTCTATTTTAATTTGTTCCCTCATCTTCACCAGTCTGGAAGTATTAGTTTCTCACTAGAATCTCTTACCTTTTTCTTTTTAAAGAAATAGCACAAAAAAAAGAGAAATAGGCAACAGTGTCAAAGTCACGGGAAGCTCTTCACTTTTCAGCCTACTACAAACTCTTCTTGTAGGTAGAAAGTGTGTTAGAATAACACTGCTCAAATTTAGATAGTTTGTTGAACTGTACATCACTCACTTGTATCTAGCTTTTCTGAAGTTTATCCTTTAATTCCCTCTTGTTTCTCTTTAAATACATTACAGATATTTACTGCATTAGGTCCTAGCAAACAAACAAACAAACAAAAAGACAAGGTTTTCGGGTTTTTCCTTGATTTTTTTTTTTCTATTTTCCATTTTTTAGTATATTACCCTCAAAACAGCATGTGCATGGAGATGTCTTCTTTCTCACTGGCTGTGTTTTTCTGTCCAACGCGTTCACTAATTTCAGTCATAAGCAGAAGTTGAATAATCATATATTTTCCTGCTGTCATTTTAATCCTTTTTGTTGTTACTGTCCACAGGAAAAAATAAAAATAAAATAGAATTTAAAAACACAAATGAAGAAACAAAATGTCTGAATTTTTAATCTACAGAAATACTCAACTATTGCAAATAACATGAAAATGCTGGGACCCAGCAAGTTGTTGCATACCATATGAGAAGCTACACTGAGGGTAATGGATCACCTATCTAGATTTAAGATAATGATGTGGAAATGAATTGTTCTGAGCAAAAAGGAAGACAGAACAGATTTTTCCTACAGTCATCATTTGGTTCTGTGGTTGTTGGAAAGCTGAAACTGGTTGACCTCAACCCAAAGGTATCAAATTTTGTCTCACAATATTCCATATCAGGTTTTGGGGTTTTTGGTTTTTTCTTTCCCAGTCCTGCTTGGTCCAATTTTGGTTTTGTGAGAAGTTTTTTTTCCATTCAGAAATAGTTTCAGTGGAAAGCATTCCTCTCAGCAGCTTCAGCTTCCTGGGACAATAGCAGCATCCAGATATTAGAGAGACTTCTAGTCTAACTTAGTCAGTATCACCAAGATGGAATTTCTTCACTGGCTTGCCTTGGCATATTTCATAACCGTTCAGATTTAGCTTGCTTTGAGCCCTACAGAGTGCGGATCTAGCACACAGTACTCAGTCTCAAAAGCATTACACAAGAGTACAACAGGTTTAGTATTTCTAGCTACTGGCTTAAAGTGAATACATAGGCCTCCATAATGTCACTGAATCAACAGCTGGAATTGTACGGGGTTGATCTGTCAGATAGGACTTGCTGTTTGCTTGTCACAATGTTGAGGTGTCAGAGCTGAGCAAGATTATTATCTTTGCTCACTGGGACTGGCTGTGCCAACATGGAGGCACAACAGCTTTGTTAACGGGCTGGAGTGTCAAAGTGTGGTTGTGGCCTCAGTGGCTGAGATCCTTTCACAGGGTCACAGACAGGTTGAGGTTGCCAGGGACCTCTGGAAGGCAACTCATCCAACCTGTCCTGCTCAAGCAAGGCCACCTAGAACTGGTTGCCTGGGACCATGTCCAGATGGCTTTTGAAGATCTCCAAGGATAGAGAGTCCACAACCTCTCTGGGCAACCTGCGCCATTGCTCAACCATCCTCCTAGTGAAGAAGTGTTTCCTGGTGTTCAGACAAAACCTCCGGTTTTCCAGTTTGTCCCCGCTGCCTCTTGTCCTGTCACTGGGCACCACTGAAAAAAGCCTGGCTCTATCATCTTCCTTTCAAGTATTTATATATACAGATGAGATCCCCCCAAGACTTCTTTTCTCTAGGCTAAACAACCCTGGCACTCTCAGCCTTCCCTCCTAGGAAAGATGATCCAGACCCTTTGTTATCTTCTCGTTGTTTTACTGTCTCCAGTATGTCCATCACTTTCTTGCACTTGAAGAGCCCAAAACTGGACCCAGTACTCCAGGTGAAGCCTTGCCAGTGCTGAGTAGAGGGGAAGAATCCACCTCCCTCGACCTGCTGGCAACATTCCCCTTACTGCAGCTCAGGATGTCATTGGTGGTCTTTGTGGCAAGGGCACAAGGGCACATTGTTGGCTTATGTACAACCTGGTGTCCACCAGGACCCCAGGTCCTTTTATGTCAAGCTGCTTTACAGCTGCATGGTCCCCAGCATATATTGGTGGTCACTTTGGTGTTGCAAGAGATCAACTACATACAACACAATAACCCTAGTTATTTGAATTAAAGGAAAACAAATGGGTGTAGGGTTTGGTAAGATTTTGGTTTGCATAGCATACCATCACCTCTATATGATACTATATGTGCCATGAAGAGAAATAAATTTTCTTAAAGAAAGCTGTTGGCTAGCAACATCAGAACCCATTAAAAAGTAGAATGAACATGCACCTACAGAATTTGAGAAGCCTCTCCACCAACCTTATTTAGAAATATTTTGACTTTAAAAACATTCAACTTAGTGTAACAATATTTAAGAGAGAGAGAGGGGGAGATATGGGGCCTTGAAAAGGCTTTTTTAATTTCTTGTGGATTTCTTCTACAGAAGGAGAAATGCGATACTTGTGTTCTATTTGAATATGCCACCTCAATATTGAGAAAGCATGTCCCAGGCACCAAAAATCGAGACTCAATAAACTTGACATTTATCAATTTAAAAGAACCCTATTGCTTATCATTTTTATTTGCTTCCAAATTTGAAGCCTCAAGCTGTGTTCAGAATATATTTCAAACAAAAATCTAAGTCTCAATCCCTGGGAGCTAGAATACTACTCAAGGGAAAGATGACCACATACTCAGTGTAATGTGCTTCACTTTCCCTGATCATCAGCAGTCAAAAACTCTGACACGTGACAGCAGGCAACATGAACCCTTGGGCTGACCCAATAAAGTAATAAGGTAACACTACAGAAACTTAACACACACAAAAAAAACCACCCCAAACCCAAAATCCTACCATGAAGACAAATTGATAAATAGCATCAAACAATCACTTTTAAGGACAATATTTTCTCATTCACAGTCTTTCTTATTTTCTACCAGCTTCCAAGGCAACTGAAGTAGGTTTAAAAAAAAATGCTAAAAGAATACTAGGAAACAAAAAACAGGATTTGATAAGTCGAGTGGGGAAAAAAAATATGCATCTAAAATGGGTAATAAAATGATAATGCTCTACTAGATTCAGAAATGGTTCTCCTGGGTTATCCTTCCTGAAAAGTATTCTGCTTCCCACAAACTGTGGGGAATTTTTTGGTTTTTTTTCTCGTGTGATTTTATGTATCAGAACTAATGGAAAGGGCTCAATATCCCAAAGGTAAATGAACGTATTTCAGCAGATTTGTTTCAGCAGATAGTTTGCTTTCATGGTAAAATCAGTTTATAGGTTGTATATATAAAACTTTTCAATATAAGTTTTTTCATGTGAATTCTTGGCTAGGTGTGCTGGCTAGTGTTGCTATATTTATTAATATTTACTAGTCTTTGCTGTGATTTACAGGGGAGAAAATCCTCTGGAACAGGAACACTGAAATAGTTACTGTTGTGTCCCTGTGCAGAATCAGGGCTCAAGTTAACTGGAGAAAAAAGAAAAAAACAAATAAACAAAAAACCTACAATCCTAGTAGACTTAAATAAAACCTTTCTGATGTTGCTGGAATACTTATTTAGAAACTTAACCTTTTAGCCAGGGATAGGGTAAAATTACTTTTGTTGAGAAGGAGCAGATGTTTAATTATGTTTTGTAGACCTTATGTTCAGGACTGCACAGTGTCCAAATCTGTCATGGAAGGACGGATAGCAGTAGGTATGTCACTGCACAAAGATCCTGGGAGGCATTGACCTTTGTGTAGTAAGTGGACTGCTGGTTTTCCTTTTTTTCTTTTTTTTAATTTGCTGTATGATTGGTACAATTAGTATTGCTAAGGGCAAAACCTGCTAGTCCATGAACTGGTCACTTAACACTGAGATTTCCTTTTGCCTGCTCCAGGTTCCTATCTCTAAAGAGTTAACAGTGCAATGATATTAGTTTAGCTCTCAATGCCACCCAAACACTGTTACCAGTCCCAACTGGTCTATGATAGGAAAGAGAATTTGTGACCCTGTTAAGTTTCTAGCCAGCATGAAAGCAAATAAAATACAAACTATTTTCAAGTGGACCACATACATATACCAGTTCTGTTCCAACTGTGTGGGAAAGATCTGGAGAACAGTAGTTGGTGAGCTTTCAGCATCCTGTTTTCCTTTCTAAAAGAAAACCAAAATAGAAAACATTGATCTCAACATTGAATTCATTACATGTAATATTGCCAGTTTGATGTATCTGTAGCCCTCATCTCAAATGTTTTAGGGGAGAGAAAAAGAGGCCAGCACAGTTAGAAATGAACTTAAACAGATAAATTGAGCACAACTGTGATGTACTGACAACTTTAAGTGGCTGATTACAGCTTGCTTGCCTAATAAGCGTAGCAGCTGTGCTAGGATAGAAAGAGGCCATGATGATGTGCTGCCACTATTAAAATGACAGTAAATAAACTGGTTTCTCAGATGAATGCTAGTCTCAATTTCTACCTTATTCACCATCTCAATAAGAGTTTATAGCATTTGTGTTACAACAGTGACCAAGCGCACAGTTGAAAGGAGGGTGCTTTTTTTAATGTACAGTATAGACTACTTTTCAGTATTTTACAGCTTAAATAGAACTGCTAAAATAGACTGGGGGCACAGAGAACTGAGGTGACTTACTCAAGGTCAAACAAAAAGTCTTCAGAGAATAAGGAATTCAGCTTATATCTCTCATCCTTTGCCTTTACCATAAATATATCCAGCAATTGGCTTATCTCTAAAAGCTGGATAAATTAAAGGGGCATTGTCAAGTTTGCTAGATTCCCATTTGAATTAGTTTTCTCTTATATCTATCTAAAACCTCAGTGTAATCCTTTATTAAAAATACTTCACTTTCCCCCAGATCATTATATGAATCATTATCAGCATAGAAAGGCTCATGAGGCTACTAACAATAACAAAGCTGAACATGTGGGTTATGAAAGAAAACACTCCAGAGCTCAAACAGATTTCTCTTTCAAGCTTCTCAGGAGGCATTAGAAACAATGGAAAAATATTATGAAAGTCTTACTTTCAGAGGTTTTGAACCGACACATCTGTTGAAGTTCAGTGGGAGTTACAGATACTGCATGCCTCAGTACATCTAACCATGTCACAGCACTACCAAACTAGCCAGCTGCAACAAGGCTTTCCCACATAAGGTTCCAAAAGTTCAACTACTGTCCGTGCTGTTTCTTCATCCTCTTTGGGCCAGTCCACCCTGCTTCTTGCCTCTCTCCTACATCCCTGGGCTATTCTTCATCTGCTGCTTCTCTTCACCCAGGGCTCCTTCTCTTCCAGGCTCCTCAGTGCTATTTAGCTACTTAGCCCAAACAAGCCCCAGCTGTATATTATCCACATCAGCCAACCCACCACCCCAGAAGCAAGACCACAACTGTATATTACCAATGTTAATTAACCCTCTACAAATCTCTACATAACCAATAATTTTAAATATAGTTCAATCATTGTCATCTTTAAGAGCATAACAATAAGACTAATTGTATACTCCTTCCACTAACTGTTCCACTAACCAAAGAACGTTATATCAGTTACAGCGCAGTGTTCAGAGGTGGCATTACTTATGGCCAGAGTACCAATTTAAATGGGAAGAAAACCCCTAAATCCATACTGTCATACAAAGGTTCAAATGTCAGGAGTTCCAGAGATGCCAGTGAGAAACATAAGGCACGTGACAACATATATGAACATTGGTATTTAGAAGAAAATTGATCTTTTAAAGCAACAACAGTTGAAACTTGGACTGTCCACCTAAACGACGTGTGATGACATTGAAGCACATGTAAAAATTGTGCCTGGCATGTTACAGATGGAACTGCTTAGGGACTGGAATAGATTTTGTCTGAAAAATCCTTGAAGTTTGTTGCTGAGTTCCTTTGGGATCTCTTTACCTTTTGGCAGAACCAGGCAAGGGATGCATCTTCAAAATCTCTCTGTTGAAAGGAGGTGATGACTCTTCTATTGTAGCATTTCCAAAGTGCTTCACTTTGAACTCTTTTGTAGTTACTATGCAGTATTTGCTTTGCATGACTTTTTATTTTGCAGTCAGCATATTCAAGCATTGAGGGATTTGGAGAGTTTTGAAAGACAGGACTTTTTGTCACCTCTCTCTCTTCTTTCCTAGTAGAGTTAGATGCTTGCGTGCATGCTCTACAACTCTGTCATGGGAGAATATATTCCTATGATGCCATATCAGTTTTCCTTCCTCCTCTTCCTCTCTATCCTTGTGCTATTTTTATAAGCATCAGCAAACTATTGAACAGGCAGATCATCAGCTGCCATATGGAACAAGTCATTACACATAGCTCTACAGGTACAAAGGTATCCTCTTTTACCTCTGAACAGCAACTAATTAGTGAATTTATCCTCTTAATGAGCTTCAGCACAGTTCCCACCATCACTACCATAATCTTCGCATTCTTGCTACTAGTAGCTTTTTGCAGGGCAAGAGAAACGGAACATTTTCTTATGTCTAGAATGACTCCCAATTTTTCTTCTTGCAACAGACTATTTTTGCATTTAATGAAAAGAATAGAAAGTTTGAGCCCGTGAAAGAGTGACTTAGAGCAGTAGGCCTGAGGAATCCTGTGGTAAAGGGGACCAAAGAGAAAGGCTGCTGCTTTGCACACCAAGGTTCTGAAAAACTATATTCTGTATAAATATTGTTTTCTGTGTCCCTCACCTATCCTTTCTCTACTATTCAAGCTTAATTATTCTTCTTAAATGTCTGAAAAAAGAAAAGTTGTAAAACTTTGCGAGTAGAACAGAACGTTTTCTGTTCTTGAGTTAAGAATTCTCATCAGCAAAAGGCACTTGTCACAGAATCAGGGTTAAGACCTTAGAAACCCAGTCAGTAGGAGAGTTAAAAATTAGATGGCTGCTTGAAGCAAGTCCTCTTCTTTAAGAAAGCACTTTAGTCTACAAGTGCCTCTCCAGGTATAGAGAAGGTTTAGCTGTTATCTCCAATTAATGTTCACTTCTGGGGTGACCCTTTTAGTTGTTCATTGTTTGACATAGAAGATATAGTTTGAATTTTGTTTTCTTAATATTAAAACTATTTTTTTTTTTGTTATTTGTCAAATGTGTCTACAAGAATCATGGAGCTTGACACTGAGAGCTGGATCTGGTTTTGGAGTGTGAAATTGAAGATTTCCATTCTGTACATCTTTGAGTAATAAATTCTTACTACAAAAACTCTTTGAAAAGTCTCATAAGGGAAAGTTGCCACGGAGACAAAAAAAATGTTCATTTATATTCATGAGTTATTGTAAGGGAGGGATAGGCCTAATTAAAGCTGTTTCAGCCCTATTTATCCACAAATATCTATATAAAAAGATCTTGCCTCAAGTGAAGTCCATTCCTCAAAAGCGTACTGGTTTTCCCATGCACTCCAGAGAAGCATTGTGTAGTTTTCCACGACAGCAGTGAATACTAAATATTCTAAAGTAATGAGTCTATCCCTGCTGTATATTTTGGGGGAAAAAAAGTAATCACGGTTGCCCCTGTAACAGTGTTGCTGAAAACACTATTGAGAATATATACCACACAGGAGATACTAAAGTAGTTCATATAAATGAAAAGAATAAGAAAAAGTACATTTCTTTTTTGTGTAAGTGTACATGTATAAAATATCAGCCTAGGATTGATGTGACTTGTGTTTCAATTCACTGAATAATTGATGCTCCTGTCTTCTGGATTTATCTAGAGCTTGCTTAAAGCTCTGCTGTTTCTACCTGTATAAACAGATGTTAGTTCCAGCTTTTCTCTTTATCTAGTCCGTTTCTCACATCCTTCCTCTTTGCTTTCTCCAATCCAGCATTAAAAGCATAAATATGTCAGCTCACTTTACATTGAGTAAATAATTTCTCTGGTTTAGGTGCTACATTGCACTATCAGATTTTTCATTAAAGATATGCATTGTCCTGCTGTTGCCTGAAGTTTTCGTTAAGGTTTTTTCCCTTCAGCTTTATATTTTATTGTCACATGGGCAGCAGTATTGTGTATGTGGCCTTATTCTACCACTTGGACATGTATTCAGCTATATTTTATTCCTTAAATAATCCTACAGCTCACCCACAACTAAGCCTGTGTAATGGTACTGAATCCAGTTCCCGTACTCTTCTCTCCCTTTTTTTGTCAAAGTGAGCTTCCATTTTTCATTTTTGGATTAGTTTCTTCTGAATATGTTCACAGCGAAGCTCCTACGGGTTATGGGTTTGGTTTAAGACATGAAATCACTCACATTGGGGCTTAATGGATTGCATTAAATTATGATTGTTATCTAGATAAGAGGAGTTTTTCCTGCAATGTAACTTGACGCTTGCTCAGCTTGCTTTATACTGTCTTTTCTTTCATAGATATTCAGAATAAGGTGGCATAAATTAACCCATTATTTAATTTAAAAACAAAACCAAAAATCTCTGAGGTTTCCTTCTGAGAAAGGAATACTAAGTGGAACAGCCAAGCCAATAGCTTCCTGGCTGTTGAGAGCTTTTGAGTGAGGCTGACAAAACTGGACATGGCAGCGCAAGGCATTAGGCACCTGCCCAACTCTGATCTAAAATACATCAAAGTTGGTTTTCAGAACTGGACGCCACATTAAAAAGTATCTGACTTTCATTTTCTAAAATTATTTATTTTAAAAAAAAAAATAATAATCTGTTAGCTTCCTGCCAGAGAGAAATAGACAAAAATTAAATAGCTAGTGTTCCTTATATTATTGTCTGTTTATATTTTGAGAAGTTAAAAAAGACTGGTGGGGGAACACATCTAAACCTCTGGATTAATATCATTTGTATTGTGATGTCTCTCTTTTCTCCTTTAATAATTGTGTTCAATTTCAGTTTCTGTCTCAGCCCAGGGCTTAGACTGTATTTCGTATTCTGGTGAGCTGACTTTCAGACTAAGGCATTGGTGTCTTAAAAAATATTACATCCCCTGTACTAGTTCCTCTATATGTAGAATGCACTTACTTTTATAAGCTTATTTTCAACATAGTCATATAGTTGAGTCTAAACTGTCATGTTAATTTTCACAGAAATAGACCCCTGAGTGCCTTATAAGTTGGTGTGGATTGAGCCACTGATTGTAGCTAGAGTCCAGCATCTGTGTGCAGTCTCTGTTTTCCAAAGTACTGTGCAAACTCTTGAAAACTGAGCGAGCTATTTCAAAAAGCTACAATGGAAATATTGGAACTTGAGTTATTTGTATGTGTACATTGCGAATTAAGCAAGTACTCATTTGGTCGAATTTTATTGTTATTTTTTCTTGTTAAATTGTTTAAAAATAAGGAAAAGTAAACAGGTCATTGGGGCTTCCATTTCTTTGCTATAAACTTAGTTTCACCATTCAGACAAAACTAAGAACCTGGAGTGCAGTTAGCTGAAATCATAATAGTTTTCAAACCTGCCTTCTAAGACTGCACATTCTTTGTAACATAAAAAACTCTAAACATTATGATCTATGCAGTTCACATTTACATAAGCCTATTTTAGTACAGCTTTCTGTTTCTGCAGTAGTTTTGTTGAATTGCTGTGATGATGATTTGGGGAAAAAATATAATATGCATTTTTACTTTTATTCAGGAATTATTGCTGTAATTGCTATTGGGAAGAATGTAACTAATCCACAGATGAATAAACAGGGGGGACGGATGAACAACCAAACTTCATGAATCTGCATGGGTTTTGAAGCACCACTAACATAACACCCAGTAATATTTACAATACCTTGTATGTAATTGTACTCCATTCATGTTCTATTATAGGTAGGACGCTTGCGCATTTCTTTTTGCTGTCCTACTGTTTTACAGGCTATATAAGCAAGATACATGCTACTGCTTTTATATAGAATTTAGCACCTAAAAATATTAAATACCAACAAGTAATTCTGGATCTTAACCTCAGCAGTTACACCCAAAATATTTTTGTATTAAGGGAAATGAAACAATGCAATAACTAACTTTAGAAAAACAGAATGTCAATCAATGTTTAGTGAACATGTCAAATAACAGGGGGTTAGTATTTCTTGAATACCTTCTGTGATTTCAGTGAGACTATTTGAAAAGTATACTATTGCTTAATCTGTGAACTTTTAGCAATATTTTCCTCCTCCTCGTCTTATCTGCTAACAGGAAAACTGTGGGAATCTGACTTCAGTGTGATTCACACCAAATCCACAGCAAGGAAAAATAGAGGAAATCAATTTGCAAGATTTTTTTTTTAATTGCTACTGATGAAACATCGTTAACTAAGCCTTAAGATGAGCTTTTTTTTTGTAGTCTATGATTAATCTGGAATCACCCAACTGGATCAGTAAGTTTCAAAGAAAAAGCAATAACTTTTTGTGCATGCCAGGTGACATTGCAATTAATGTAGTGCTCTCTGTCTGTGCATTGCTTCTCAGGGGGTAAACGGAAGCGCACTCTGAGAGTTTTTAAATATTTAAACCAAAAAGCATGTGTATGTGCAGATCTTGACTCCTCCAGAACTAAACCACCAGAACAATCACAGTCTTCCTGTCACCCAGATGAAGACTATTTTATTAATTATCCAACTATTTGTTAATTAAGTCTAAGAAAAATGAATTACATATATTAAGCAACTTATATCTCACCTAGTGTAAACTGACATGACTCGAAGTGGGCTATGCTGTTGAAATCCAGTGTTAATTTAGTGTTTTATTTTGTCCTGTATCATATGAAATATCCATTGAAAGGACAGTCTTTAGGAAATAATTACAGTAATATAATGCCGTATAGAAAGTCACAGATCCCCTTCATTTTATTCTCTCAGATTCTTCTCTCCATTGCTCAAATACTCTTAATTATTGCCTCCAGAACTTGTCAAGTGCCTCAAGAAACAGTGCTCTCCGTACTCTCGTTGGTTCTTCTCCATTTTCAATAAATTTATCTGCTTCAGGTGAAAAGTTCCACAGTGCAATGCTTCATAGCATTGTGATATGTTCTTTCACTTTTCTTATGTGAAAAGAGTTGGAAGGTTATTCCATCTTTTGCAGCACTACTGTGTGTTGAGTAGTCTCACCACCACCACCACCACCACCACATGAATTTTGGGCTAATTTCACTCTTGCCTCGGGCACTTTATTGGAAGATGGTTAACATTTATGTCAGATGTCTAAATTCTAAAATGAGCAGGTTATTATCACAGCTTTAGCACAAGCCATATTTTGACCGCTACCCATAGGCAAGCTAGTTAGCCTAACGGTTAAATGTGGTACAGTTGCTGAGTGATGTGCATTTAGATGTCAGCTGCACAACTTGCACAGGGCAGCCATGGCACTGGAACATGAGGACTGATTTGTGGCTCTCAGTAACTTTAATGCCTTCTGCCCATGCACCAAATTACACCATGGTGCACTGTGACAGTTGGTTGATTAGCACAGGGGCACTGGTGCCAGAGAAATACTTGAACCTTTGCTCAATTCAAATATTTCACTAAAAGTAGTAAGACAATAACAAAAATTAGTTATAAAAACCAAAAAAAACTCCCACCACTTAAGCAACAACAATACCCAAAACACATGCATCTCACACATGGCATGTTAGTTACGTACAGCCCATGCCACAGCTACACCTGAGAAGTCATGCTTGCAGTTGTATGATGAACCTACCTGAAAGGTAACTGACCAAGGCTCAGATCACTGATAATGGTGGCACGACATTAACCACAGTCCGAATCAGGGTTCAGTGTGTAGTTTACCTTATCCTAAGGTCCAGTAATGAGGACAAGAGTCCAGTGCTTCCTCCTGGGAGACTGTGCTTCTTTCTGCACAGCAGCTGAGCCTACTGACAGTTGTTCCTTTGAGATTTTCTAAGGATCTTTCTACTGAACAGCAAGTTCTCTTTTTCATGCTGACTTGCTGTCACCAGTCCCCTCATTTGAGCACTTCCAGTGTTTTAATCACTTTCAGTGATTTAATCCAATCATTACCCTGTAGAGGAACTGTAGAGGGTTAATTAACATTGATAATATACAGTTGTGGGCTTGCTTCTGGGGCAGTGGGTTGG
>JAVJGI010000014.1:111112673-111244026 GCA_035590275.1 Ibycter americanus | reverse complement strand
GAGGCAAGAAGCAGGGTGGACTGGCCCAAAGAGGATGAAGAAACAGCACGGACAGTAGTTGAACTTTTGGAACCTTACGTGGGAAAGCCTTGTTGCAGCTGGCTAGTTTTGTAGTGCTGCAACATAACCCCTTTCATTTACTGTCTATTTCCTGCTGTTACTTTTGGGCACTGGTGTCCAGGCAGACTTGTTCACATCTTCATTCTTACTTTTGGGTCAGTAGCATCATTAATCTCCAGATAATTCCCTCTCTTCCACTCATCATGCTCAGATCAGTCTTAGTTCCTGTTGCTTATAGCCAGTAGTTATAAAGATTACTATATACAGGTGGCTGGCAAGGTCATGGCAACAAGAGGTCATGCATACTCCCCCTGACACAACCTGCTTATTGAAGGTAAGGCTTAAAGTCCTTTTTAAATTTTCCTTATTCACTTTGCTATCTTTCATATACTGCTAGAGGTTCTGCACCTTATCTTCATCCTACTTTGTCCGATTTGCATACAATTTTCTTCTATTTGCAAAAGCAAAGAAAATTGGCTAAGTAAATGGAGTGACATCTTCATTCCTGCTTGTTGATGACTGGGTAACTCCTTCTGCCATTTAGATCTTTCCTGCACAGGAAAAAGCACTGGACCTAGAACTATGTTTAAAGGTTCTTGCTAATGTGATGGGGGCTTGGATTATTTTTTTCATTAGTTTGTTTTTTCCAGAAGCTTTCAAGACCTCACTTGGCTTATGGAATTAAGCTGTCTTCTGAGTCTAGTTGAGAGTTCTGGTTGGATTTCTCAGTTTGCTATAGCTGCTCCTTAAAATATCAGGTCTGCAATATGAAATACCAACATTTCTTTGAAATCATACTTTACCCTTATTACTGTTGTTATTAATTTATTCAGCTCACAGCAGTGTTGGGAAGACTTCATGCTTCTCCTGAACAATACATTTCACAGTCAACATTTAGGAGAGTGGATTCATGAGAAGTAAGAGCACAGTTGCTTTAGCTATCTGAACTCATACACCCTTCTGTTTCTGAAAGACCTCTTTTTTTTCTCATTTCTAAATTCAGATTACTGGCAGGGCAGCTTGAAGAAGCTTTTTAAAAATGACTGTCTAATTTATTTTATCTCAGTCTTCCATAAAATGAAAACTAGTTTTAAAGGTCTCAACATTCTTTACTGCTATTTCTTAGGGGGGAGCGGGACACGGGGAAGGCAAAGAATCTGTTTGCTAGTGGTCCTAGGCAGATGAGGAGGGGAATGTTTCTATTATCTTCCAATTGTTACATTTCAAAATATTGTATAGAATTTAAAAGGGGTGAAGATGATATTTTCAAATGTGCTTTTAAAGATCTAGGAATTCCAGTTTATTTTCAAAGGTAACAAAACTTCTAATGCTATCTTGTTGAAAACCACTGATGCTTAACTGAATCTGTTTATCATCTGGGTTCTGAGTGAGACACATATCATCGAAGACACATAGGTGGCCAATTCTTGTTGATTTCAGTGCAACATAATGTGGTGGTGTGCTTCCCCTCCCCTCACCCACCCCCGTTATTTTCTGCTTAAGCAATAGCCAACAGTCATGGTTGTGCTGGTTGCATCTGGCTTAATTTGGAATTTGGGGAGACAGATAATATGATAGGTAAGGGCCATAAATCTTGCTCAGATGTTGAGGGCTAGTTGAGCATGTGCTAACCAAAATACAGCTTGTATGCAAATATGACTATGTCAATCATCTTACTTTATAAACAGTGGACAGCCCAGGACCTGTTGAGCTCTCCTCCATGGCAGCAGGCTGCATGTCAGGGTCTTCCCTGGAGTAGAGACACCTCTCAAGGTTACTCCTCATGGTTGAAAGATTCCTTGCCACAGCACATTCTTGGTAAATGATGAATCGCACGTTAAGCTTTGAAATCTTAGCTAAGTGATATAAAGGATTGATTGTGCACATATTATCCTTTAAATAGAAACTATTGACTAAGTCTACAACTAAGTCTGGATCAAGCTGCATCAAAACTCGACTTTGAAAAGGAGTTTAGGAAGCAAGGGGGCCTGTTCTGAACCTCTTGAATCATTGGGAGGGTCTCCCTGACAGTTTTGTTTGACCCTGTCATCTATGCAGTAAATAATCAAGTGTACCTTGCCATCAAATCCTGTTAAACCACAGTTGCATTTACTAACAAACTTTAAGTTGCTGTTTTAAATAAATGTATTGTTACTTTCCTCTTACAAGTGAAGTGTCACTCTATTCTGCAACATCTAGGCATCATGATGTTCTTTGGTGTCTCAGGCACTTCTGAAACCAAAGCAACTATGGAGTTTTTTTTGTAAAGTACTCCAAATGTACTTAACATGGAATAATAAACTTGTTTTATATTACATGTCATGCTGCATCATAACATTCTAAAAGACTACAAATTTTATCATGTTCTTACACAGGGAGAGGTTCTTATACTTTATATGGTGATCTGAAAGGAGCTTTCCATTTACTAACACTTTAAAATGACTTTATTCATTAGATGCAAGGTTTGGAACAGCTAATTAGTGTACTTTACAGAATTTTTTGGGTTTTCTTTATATATAGTAAAAGGAAGAAGTGTGGTGTATTAATTTGACTCAAAATGCATGTGTAACAGGCAATAGCATTGAAAATCTTCCTTTTCTTCAGTCACCTTCTGCAGATCCTCTTCCAAACTGCAGCTTGTTTTCTAAAATAAAAGCTATAGTCAAAGGAGGAAAAATAAACTAGCATAAAGAAATTTACAGTTTTAACAAAGTCAGATTTCTTGTATGATGGGAATCTACTTGAATGGCCCAAAGCCATTAACAACAGGAAAAGAGTCCCTGATTTTCTAGTTTCTTTCCTAAAGGAGAAAAAAATCAGCTTGCTTTCACTGTAGTGTCTGTCAAAAAGGTCAGAACTTGTGTTTGCAGTATACTTACAGTATAACTAGGAATACTATTATATATAAATCAGAAGTTATGTGGACAATGCAAAAAGACTTTTTTAAAAGCTTAATCTGCTAACACCTCCTTCTGATAGGAGTGTGTGAACACTGGTTTCTTTTTATGCTAACATGAAATGGTTTTCAGGCTGTGTCAGACAAGAAAGCATAGAGACAAAAGTAATCTTTTACTTGGTGAATTTTTAGTACCTTGTTATCCTTGTAAGGAGAACATTCTTACAAAAAAACAAAGGAGAAAAAGCACATTTTCAAAAATGTCTTAACTTGTGGTGAGTTGACCTTGGCTGGATGCCAGGTACCCACTAAGCGACCCTATCACTCCTCTCCTCAGCAGAACAGGACAAGGAGTAAATAAGATGGAAAAAAAAAAAAAAAAAAATGTGTCAAGGTAAAGGCAGTTAAGCAATAGCAAAAATTGCATGCATGGAAGTGAAGGAAAAACAAAAGATGTTACTCTACTTCCCATCAGCAGGCGATGCTCAGCCATTTCCCAGGAAGCTGGGCTTCAGTATGTGTAGTGGTTCTTCCAGAAGACAAACATCATAAATAACAAATGCCGCCCTTCCTCCTACTTTCTCTTACCTTTTATTGCTGAGCAGATGTCATATGGTATGGAATATCCCTTTGGTCACTTTGGGTCAGCTGTCCTGGCTGTGTCCCCTCCCAAAGTCCTGCCCACCCCCAGTCTGCTGGTGGGAGGGGGGGATGCTGGAGAGACAGCCCTGATGCTGTGCGAGCGCTGCTCAGCAGCAGCCAAACCACGGGGGTGTTATCACCACCTCTCCAGCTACCAGTACAAGCACAGCACAGCGAGGGCTGCTGGGGGCCTCAGCCAGACCCGATACGTAATTAAAGAACAGTAGTACAATAGCAGGATACATAGTCTGTGAATGTAAATCAAATAGATAATATGAAAATATGTCAATACAGTCAGAGATCAGACCTAGCATAAAAAGGACCAGGATCTATGATCCTTTTCCCACTTGGAAGGGAAAAAAAGTCAGTTTCATTTTACCGAGTATTTTGGGTGGAAAAAGTTTAAGAAGGCAGTAAAGGAATATAAATAGTCAAGAAAAGATATGTTTTCAGTTGAAGCTGAAATAAAGAATATATTGAATAATGTGTGGATCTGAAACCTCTATGTCTTGGCCTTATGTTCTGATATAAATCAATCTCTAGACAGAAATACTACTTTTTTATTTTGCTTTTGCTTCTGAAATATAAAACCACTAAAATCTTCTGCCTATTTTTTAACTTGAGGATACCTTTTAAGGTGTTATTTTTAGATTTATTTTTTAAGTAAAATATCTGAAACTTTCTGTTTGCACAATATTGGAATAAAGCATGAAGATACATCAGATCTCATTCAATTTTTTGGTCATATTGCATCAATATTTTCAGGAAATGGTTTCTTTTGATTAGATTAATATATCTCTAGCCACACTGGATGTAGGTTGTGTGAAGTGTAGGGGAACTTTTGGAAATAAATAAGGTTGGGGAAGAAAATGTCCTTATCAGTGGCAGTGAAAATGCACAGAAAGAGGACAAAAATCTGGAATAAAAGAGAATGGAATATGAACAGTACAATCTGTTGAGAGTTTGGAAACTAGAAGACAATCCCGATCTGAAAATTGTAAACAGAAGCTAGTGCAGCTGCTCACAGACTGAGTGATGTGATCTCGGTCATAGAGGGTTAGGGAAGCAGGAAAAAAGAGTATTACAAGTACCAAATACCAAAAATGCATTTGGTTGAAAACATGTGAACTCTGTAGTGCACCCTTATGTTGCAACATAGGTTTCCTGCTAAGTAGTAAGTAGTAGCACAAACTGTAGTGATGGGTAGGATCTAATACAGTGATTCTCCAACTACAAAACCAAGTAGAAGAAATTATACAACTGGTAAGACCATAATTAACATTCAGGGACACTTTTGTCAGGCAGGGTGATGCAGACAACCAGACTAGAAGTAAGAAGTATCTATGTACTTTCATGTTGCTGGTTCATTCCTGTCTACCAGTAGACACTTGTACTGTGAATCAAAACAGAACCATTATGTTCTTGTGGATTGGACGTATTTGAGGTACTAGCTGTTTTTAAAATGGTTGTGTTCCTGCTTAAAGTAGTTTGCATTTTCTCATGGCCACTGCCACATTTCCTTTTATTAGTGCCATCTTACTCAGCTTTATGCTTTTTTTTCAGTAGATATTCACCTATCTTTACTTTGTCATGCTAGTTCTAATTTGAGATTGGAACAGAAACAAAAACATTCCAAGGAATAATATGCATTGCACGCATTACTTCCCATTTCCTTTGGAAATCTCTATATTATTTGCAGTATGTATCTTCAGCTGTTGATCCAGTTGCAGTGTGAAGTAATACAAAAATGTGCTAGTTCATTTTTTGTGGTGTAAGTTGAGGGGTATTTTTGTCCTCCATTTTCTTCCTCCTCCACATATAAATTTATTAGGAGAAACCATTGTCTTCTCCCTAAGACAACTCTGTTCTGTAAGAAAACTTCTGGACTGGTAGATATCTGACTTGTTCTTTCCAGCTGCAAGGTTTTCAGTTTCTTATCAGGGATTCTCTCTCAGGAGCGGTATTATTTCTTCACAGGAGTCAGACTGAATCCCAGATAGATAACTGTAACTTTACTGTTTGGGCTATGCTCCAGCTTGTTTCCTTCACTGTTTCCTTCACTGTAGTATTTCCTATTCTTGGTAATGCCCAGCAGGGTTTACATTCTAAACTGATTTCCAAAACATCTAACAAGGTTTTTATTGACCATTTAACATCTTGTACACCCAGAACTTGACAAAGCAGATTCCCAAACATGGAAAAGTAGATTGGCTTTTTCTTACAAAACAAGCAAACAAACAAAAAAAGATTGCTTTTTTCACACTGTTCTATTTGCCTAGTGGTTTTCCCAGCTTTGTGATAAAATACTATTGCATATCTATTTAAAACCATGTACTTGTAAGCAAAAAAACCCCCCACAAAACAAACTGATTAATTTGCCTTATTTCACTGACTGCTGCCTCCTGTATTTACTCATGCTGTAAAACTAAGTCTTGCAGTTCAGTGGCAAACGTGGAATCAGTTTAACTTCTTACATGAACAGTACAGCAGGGAAAAAAGAAAAAGTAGAAGATCATGGGTAGTTTATACTAATTTACCTAAGAGAAAAAAATCAATTATTTCTTTTGATAGCTAGCACCCCAAGGAACAGAAAACAGTGATTAGATGCCCCATTCTCTGTTTTTATGGTGGGGGGTTGTTTGGTTGGTTGGTTTGGGTTTTCTTAATTTTATCATCTCTTGGATGTTAAATGAATCTCTGCTTTTTGCCTGAAAGTGTCCTGATATATTGTAACTTATCAATGTGTGGGGTAGAGCAGAAGTCTTTTAAATATGTAAGCTGATAGTACTGTGCAACACAGAATTTCTTACTAGCTCTTGGACTATTTAGAAAATAGTTTACAGAGGTTTTGAGTTTAAAATATTGCCTTAACAAATTCTTCTTTTTATAGCCCAGGTTTTCATAATCTTTTATCATTCTGTGCACCATCGCTTCATTTAGCAAGATGATTCCATCATCATTTCTACTAATTTAAAAAGATTTCACAGCCTCCCTCTCTGTTTTGGTTTGTTGCACTTTATTCAGTATGCTCTCCAGTTAAATGCATTGTTTTAGAAGGATCTTCTCTTGAGATGTTGGTGAATTTCAAAAAACCTGAAAAATCTTTTCAGTTGGAAGAAGCACATTAAATACAAGTACCCAGACAAATTATCTGTTACTGAAGGTTTCAGATTTAAGAAAAAAAAAAAAAAAAAAAAATCTGAATGATGACTTGGACTGTAAATCATGAGACAATAATCTTTCCTATGGTACATTGACATGTCTACATCTATGCCAGCAAAGACCTGAATATACATAAGCAGAAAATCACTGAGACATTCCTCAAGAGCTTTCAAGGGACTTTTGGGGGAGAGGAGGGTGGTTTTGGGGGGTTGCTTTTGGCAGGGAAGGAGGGTGAAAGACCAAGGTCAGGAAGAAGATGTAGAGTCCATCACATGATTAATTTAGACATTACAAATACTAATTCTTTTTTTGATTCTTCTGAATAAAGACTTTGGCAATGCTCAATGTCCAAGAACCTACCAGGAAGAAATAACTGGAAAAGTAACCATTATATACAGTAAAGTTTAAGTAAACAGTAAAATAACAAGGGGTTGAGATGTATGGCTATAGGACTATAGCAGTGGTCTCCAAACATTTTTGATCATGTACCTTTATCAGTAAAAAAATTTTAAGCATGCACCCCAAGAGTGTGTGTGTGTATATATATATTTAGTTATTTACAAATTATATGCATGTGCAATTGCAGTACTTACATTATAAAACATAAACAAAAATAGAGATTGAAAAGGGATGAGATAGAGAATAATAATAAATTAAAAATAGTATTATTAAGAGTACAAGAAACCTTTTTCTGTCACTGAAAAAATGTTATTATTAATAATGTTATGGTTGAATATGGTTAATTATTTTTTTTTAAATCTTGGTTTAACATCTTGTTATACAGCAGTTTGAAGGTCTGTTTCTAAATTCAACTGTTTTGATACTCAGTTTTAATGGCTGTCATAACTGAAAAAGATACCTCAAAGATACATAGATCCAAATAGAATAATTGCATCTTTTTCTGTGCTTGCTAAATAATGACACTTGTTTTTCAATCCCATCCACCAATTACTGAAATTCAGCTAGTAAATTTCCCACCATCCCAATGTGAAACAGTTGTCCTTGCAACATAATAGAAACGTGTTAGGCTTTAATATTTTTAACAAACGGCTTCAAAACCCACTTATACTTTTTTAAACAGGTTAGAAAATTCTGTTTCCAGGGGGTTTTAGGTATACAGATATGAGAATTTTTATAGGTGCTACATTGTTTTCAGCAACAGAATGCCATAATGATGAAAATATTTCCAAAACTCACTTTTCAAAATACTTTCTCCATAGCATGAGCTTCTTTTGAAAAACAGTTACTTTCTCACTCCTTGTTAAGATGTCACCTTTACCTTGAAGGGATATATTAAGTCTGTTTACTTTTTTGATAATACCTACTACATAATATACTGCTGATAGCCACTTGTCAACACAGAAAAGGTCAGCAAACATGGAACACGTTGGGTTTTTTTAAAGAAAAATGCATAACTTATCTTTAATTTTGACAAAGCTTTTAAGCACTTTGCTGTGATAACCAGAAAACCACTGTGTGGTACAGAAGGTTTTCACAGTCAATCCCCATGTCATTACAAAGTATTATAAAGACTGTGCTGATTAAATTACTTTATAAAATTAACCACATCAACAACAATTTGTAGAACTTTGTGCACTTCTGGCTACTACTTCTTTGCTGCAACAGTTTGACTATGAATGATGCAATGAACAAATTTAATGTGTGATGCTAGCTTTGTAACCTTACCCTGGAATCCTTTTTTTATTCCAGTCAAAGCAGCCACTCCATCAGTGGTTACACTTGCACAGTTTTTCCATAAAACATTGTTTTTATTAAAGAAGTCATTTACCCTTGAGAAGATATCTTCTCCAGTACCTCTTTCCTGTAGTGGCTCACAAAACAGTAGTTCTTAATGTATTTCATTATTGAAACAGAATCTAGCAAATAGCATAAACTGTGACATGTTAGAAACACATGCATGTTCAGTCAACTGTACAGCAAACCTCCTACACTGCATAATTTGTTCTAATACATATTTCTTCAAATCTTCAGCAATGTTTTCTGTGCATCTTCCACCAGTGCTTGCTAACAAAGGAATGTACTTTATTGCCATATTGTCTTTGTGTATTTCAGCCATTTCTACCATGGCACATTTTTGTCTTTTGCTCTTAATAAACCTCAAAAGAAGCTTCTAAACATTTATCATTACATTTAGTGAAGTACTGGGTTGACTATGACATGACTTTAAATGCTGCTGATTACATCTGGTTAGATTGTCATTGTTTTTACCTTATAATATAACTGACAAAAAGCTTGTACTAAGAGTAGGAGATGCGTCACCTCTGCTTGTTTCTTGCTTGCTTGTGCTCAGATTATTAGCATTATTCTCAATTTAAGCAACTTGTTTGTTTTGTAAAGTTAGCTTAGTTAAAGCTAGATAATATAATCTGTAAATCTACTTAAACAAGGGCCCCATAAACTGCAATATGTTGCAATATGCTGAAAGTGAGCGAACAACTGAGGGCACCACTGTTGCCTCCTCCATGTTGTGGAGCACCCACTGGTGAGTGCAGGTGCCAGTGTCAAGCCATCTATTAAATATTAGTAAAGTTTAATTTCTTTCCCTTTTTTTTTCCTCAAAGATAAAAATATATATAAATTAAAGTTCTAAAAAAATCTTCCCACACCCCAACATATCACTGTGAACCCCCTGGGGTGTGTACACCCCTTTTTAGACCACTGTCCTATATTTTAAAGTTAGATGTACTTCATGTTAATTAACATTTTTCCTAGTTCAAGTTCCAAATTGGAAAGTATATTGGATCCTGTGGTGACAAAAGGGTGAAGTGTTTTCAGTGCTGTCAAACCCAAATGTTCAAAAGGCACAGATCAAGTGCCAGAATAGCAGACTTAAAAATAACAACAGCTTCCGCTATTTTGTCTTTTGTCTCTGCTTCTGAGCTTTACGACTGACCTTGAGTCACGTATTTCCAAGCTTTCTTTTGTAACTATGGCCATTAGGAACATAAGAGATATATATTTATAAAAAAATAAAGGGGAGCAGAAGCATTCATAAAAGACCTGTTTTGGGAACCTGAGGCTTTTAAGAAAATCTACAGATACCACAAGTCTCATGTTAAAATCTTGATAGTTGACAAAACCGTGCTATGTTTCTTTACATGTGAGAACACCAAGAGTCTTTTCCTCGTATGGAATCTGAAAAGATCCCTAATGCGTCATGTCTAATGTAGTTATTTAAATTCTGAACTTGCTATGACTTGTGGTTTTGGCAGACCCTGTACCTGTGCAGAATCCCACTAGTGGTTTCACTCTGAAAAAGTAGATGTGAGTATGGCACTCTGCCTGAAGTATCCACCTGCCTTCTGCACCGATAGCCTGTAGACAGCCTGCAGGCAGCCTGCATATGTTTTTTCTGGGAGTGCCTTGTGGCATATTAAGCTGTCTTGTGGCACAGAGGTCTGTTAGGGTGCACGGGACACCACATGCTCTGTAAAGCCCTTTGCAGTTGTTCCTGAGTTGCATTTACAGGTGCCAGTCTCTTAAGAACAGTGGGTCTGGTTTTAAAATCAGCTTCAGAAGACTGCATAAGCTCTATCTGAGCGCAGAAAATTGCTTACAGGAGGTCAGTGCAGAATGTAGGATCTAAAATTCATTCAAAGCTGATTGTAAAAGCACTGTCAAATTAAGGATACCAAATATAATGTGGACTGGCAAAGAACAACTGCAAAAATCATTCAGTGTGCAGCGAGATGTAGTTCTTTTAGTACTTTGCTGTTTATCTAATAGTATTGAAAGAAATGTTATTAACTATGAATATCCTTATAAATTTGTATATGTAGTTATAACATTTGGATTTGAACGCTTTAAAATCGTTGATCTGTATCTGCATAATTTTTTTATAGAAAAGAGAAAAAAAGAAAAAGATTTAGGCAGTTATCAAGCTCCTGATGTAATGGTTTGGGAAAGAGCAATACTATACCTGCAGACTAGTGTGATCTAGAGCTGTGGAAAATCAAGGACAGAACTTACTAGAGGGATTCCAGCGCAGGGCCACCTATATGATTAAGGGACTAGAGCATCTTTCATATAAGACAAAGCAGAGAGCTGAGATTTGTTAGTTTGGAGAAGGTTCAGAGGGATGCTATCAATGTGAGTAAATACACGGTGGGAGGAAGATCACATGAGGGAGCCAGACTCTTCTCATTGGTACCCAGTGACAGGGCAAGAAGCAATGGACACAAATTAAGACACATTAAGAAATTCTATCTGAACACAAAAAAAACTCTTACTTTGAGGTTAGTCAAACAGTGAAATAGGTTGCCTAGAGAGGCTGTGGAGTCTCCATCCATGGAGATATTCAAGGATCAACCACATGCTGTCCTAGACAACTTGATCTAGCTGACCCTGCTTGAGCAAAGGATTGTACTGGTTGATTTCAAGAGGTCCCTTCCAATCTAAACTGTTCTGTGATTCTGTAAATTATTCCTCCCTGCCCTAGGTGAAATTTTAGAAGACTGCTAGACATTGAAGTGTTATGTGACTAAACTTCCTAACCTGTCCCCAACTCCCCACACACCAAAAAGAAGAAAAAGAATATCATTAGGAGTAAGAAATAAAATGTAGTATTTGCATGTTGTTGTCTGGCTCCATATCAAACATCATCATCTGCAGCACAGTTGCTAGCAATGACTCCTAATACACCAGTATTTCTGTGCTTTAAACATGTCAGCTTACCTCACTTCAGACCTCCTACTACACCAAATGTAGGTGTATTCATCAGAACATGGTGACATATGGGGACAGAAATAATTTATTTTCATTGTTTTAATCTGATGTCTGGAAGACTGACACATGCTATTTTATTTAGGGAAAAGGATATATCAGGAAACAGAGTGATAAACATGGGTACAAAAATGCAAAAGGGCCCTTGAGGGGACAATATCACCATTTTATTTTTTTAAATACTTTGCAAATCTTTTTATCAGCATGAATAATACATCGCAGTGATGAATTTCTCCTAGGCCTATTCACATTAGAAGAAACATTGTGGTGAGAGCAGATGCTCCACTCATGACAGCACATTGAGAAATTGTCCATCAGATGGCATGGTAACAAACAGCTTTCACAAACAATCTAAAATATATCTACGAAACAAAAACCATCCTACAGCCCACCTGCTCAACAGAAAATTCAGGGAAAAGCTTTCAATATTTCTTTTTAGAGATACCCTCCTAGGAAGATGTTGATGAACTGGGGAATGTCTGAAACAGATTGTTTTGTGAGGGAGGAAGATAGAAATATTGGTTGTTTCTGCCCTCCCAGAAGTGAAATTATCCCAGCTTGCAGAACAATTCGGTCTCAATTACTTAGCGGCCTTTGAAAATGTTTTAAACTATGTCTGTCTGTCGCTAGTGACAGGGAAACCACTGAGAACCAGGCTATGTTGTCCTGGATCTTTTCATAAATCCAGAAGTTCCCTTACTCTTGCTTGTCAGTTTCCATTTTCAAGGGAACTGAGGTAGCACAGCATAAGTTCTCTCACCTGTACTACTCAGTGTGTTCACTAATTTGTTTGGAAAGCTAGTGGATTTTATTTTGCTGCTGAGTGGTAATAAAGGGGCAAAAGTGCATGCGGGTGACAAATGGAAAACAAAATCAATAAAAATTCGGAAGCGATAAATACTAAATAGAAAGATTATATTAGAAATATTATTAGATATTATTTGAAATATTAGAAATATATATTAGAATAGAAAGAAAATGTTAAAATAGAAAGAATGGAAGGTGTCCTGGTTTCAGCTGGGACAATTAATTTTCTTCTCAGTAGCTGGTGCAGTGCTGTGTTTTGGATGTGGTATGAGAATAATATTGAATGGTTTTAGTTATGCTAAGTAATGTTTATGCTGAGTCAAGGACTTCTCAGTTTCTCAGGCCCTGCCAGTGAGAGGGCTGGAGGGGCACGTGAAATTGGGAGGGGACACAGCCAGGACAGCTGACCTGAACTGGCCAAAGGGATATTCCATACCATGGGACATCATACTTGAGTATATAAACTGGGGGAAGAAGGAAGGGGGGGGCATTCGGAGTTATGGTGTTTGACTTCCCAAGTAACCATTATGCATGACGGAGCCCTGCTTTCTTGGGGATGGCTGAACACCTGCCTGCCTATGGGAAGTGGTGAATTAATCCTTTGTTTTGCTTTGCTTGCATGTGTGGCTTTTGCTTTACCTATTAAACTATCTTTATCTCAACCCACTAGTTTTCTCACTTCTACACTTCTAATTCTCTCCCTCATCCCGCTGCAGGGGGAGTGAACGAACAGCTTTGTTGTGCTTAGTTGCTAATGGGGGTTAAATCACAACAAGAAGGGAAAGAAAAAATTCTGCCCACAAAGTATACAGACATGGAAACTGAGGAAAACAGAAGGGGTAACATACTGATGTATGAAAGGGTGACAAATAAATGTCAAGACAGAATAAAAATTCAGGTAAAAGAAAAAAAAAAATCCAGAACTGTAAGCTTACCAGAAGGTAGATATTTTAACACCGAAAAAGAGCATTAAACACAAGGAGCCAGAGGAGTATTTGCTGTAATGACAGTGGGTCTGAGAGAATCATATGCCTCTCATGACCTGAAACAACACTCTCACCTCCATTGCTTGAAGTCTGCCTCATTGTGTTTGGAACAAAAATAGTCTGAAGGTAAGCTAGGAAAATAGGTATATACTCTTAAGTTTTGTTTAGTTATGTCAACAGAAGACGACGATACTATGGCTTTAATAGCAACTCTACCTTTCATGTATGGTAAGTAACATACTCAGCTGTTGAAATACAATGCAGAACCATTGCAATATCTGAACACTGTCACATTGTTGACACTTAGCCAGAAAGCTTCCTAGCAGCTCCTGAACTGTCTTTTAGAAACTAATATTTCTTGAGGCTGGGAGGCAAAGAGAATATGGAAAGGCTAAGGGTTTTATTTTAGAACAAAGAAACCTTCTCACACTCCAAATAAAAGAGCTTTTTTCGGTGTAAGATTTTACTTTAGATTAAAAAATGCATTCATGGGGAACTTTAGAGTCAGTACATCAGGATTTCCCACATGGATGAACTTGTGAGAATAATTTGCAAATATATATCAGATAATACCTAATGCACACCTTCAGAACTCCCTTGCTTTACCAGTCACTTTATCTCCTCACTTTCCCCTTCTTCTCCAGGTTTGTTTTTGAGGGTTTTTTTATGCTAGTGCAAGCTTCAGAGATTTTTTGTGTTCCAGGTTTCAATTGCAGACACGTGCCAAAACAAGTAAGCAAGCAGCATTTTCCAACTCAGTTCTGCTAGCAGCTTTATGAAAGCTTAGTGAAGCTTTCTGCCTCACATTGAAAGCACTGAACCCAACCATGTCAACCAGATATTTCAGAGGGGAAAGCACATTTAAAGCTGTATTGGGTCTGTCTGAGATGCAGTTAATTTTCCCCATAGCAGCCCTCATAGTGCTGTGCTTTGTACTGGTAGCTGGAGAGGTGGTGATAACACCCCCGTGGTTTGGCTGCTGCTGAGCAGCGCTCGCACAGCATCAGGGCTGTCTCTCCAGCATCCCCCCCTCCCACCAGCAGGCTGGGGTGGGCAGGACCTTGGGAGGGGACACAGCCAGGACAGCTGACCCAAAGTGACCAAAGGGATATTCCATACCATATGATGTCGGCTCAGCAATAAAAGCTAAGGGAAAGGAGGAGCAAGGGGGGATATTTTTTATTATGACGTTTGTTTTCTGGAGCAACCATCATGTGTTCTGATGCCCTACTTCCCAGGAAGCAGCTGGACATCACCTGCTGATGTGAAGTAGAGAAATCTGGTGTTTTCCTTTGTTTCTGCATGTAATCTTTGCTTTTGTTTTTTTAAATTGCCTTTATCTTGATGCATGAGGGGGTTTTCCACCTTCTTTCTCCCCACCTCATCCTGTTGAGGAGGGAGTAATGGAGCAGCTTGGTGGGCACCTGGCATTATGCTGAGGTCAAACCACCACAGTCCTTTCTGGCACACAACATGAGACATGAGAATTTTGAGATGAGGATAGTAATTGGGAGAGGTAATGGGCAGAACATGGAGTGAGCCCAGCTAGGAGTGAAGAGCAGAATAATTGTGAGGAATATATGTTGTAATCGTGTTGAAAGGTCGAGGGGTGGATTGTGTGTAAATTGCCCACTTTTGTTCGGTGTTGTGATGATGTTATTTTGATTTTGGCACATGGAATTCTTTTTGCTGATGTGAGTGAACTTTGTGAAGACTGTGGGATGAATGTGGATTTTAATGATAATAATACTTAAATATGTGATTCACAGAGGCAAAGTGTAGAATGTATTTGGTTTGTGTGGCAAGGTTTTGGTAGTCGAGGGCTACAGGGGTGGCTTCTGTGAGAAGTTGCTAAAAGCTGCCCCCATGTCTGATGGAGCCAAAGCCAGCTGGCTTCCAAGACAGACCTGCCGCTGGCCAAGGCCGAGCCCATCAAAAAGGGTGGTAGCGCCTCTGGGATAACGTATTTAAGAAGGGAGAAAAAAAACTGTAATAGAAATTAGCCGGAGAAAGGAGTGAGAATATGTGAGAGCAACATCCTCGCAGACACCCAGGTCAGTGCAGAAGGAGGCAGGAGGTGCTCCAGGCGCCAGAGCAGACAATCCCCTGGAGCCCATGGTGAAGACCATGGTAAGGCAGGCTGTGCCCCCCAGCCCACAGAGGTTAACAGTGGAGGAGATAGCCGTCTGCAGCCTGTGGAGGAGCAGGGGGATGTCCAGAGGACACTGTGACCCTGTGGGAAGCCCGTGCTTCCTGGGATGTCCTTCCCCAGAGGGAGAAGCCCTCCCTCTGGGGAGGAAAGAGCAGGAGAAAAAACATGTGATGAACTGACCACAACCACCGTTCTTTGTCACCCTGTGCCACTGTGGGGGCAGGAGTCAAAGGAGATTGGGGGTGAAGTTGAGCCCGGGAAGAAGGCAGGGGTGGGGGGAAGGTGTTTTAAGATTTAATTTTTATTTCTCATTATCCTCCTCTGATTTGATTGGTAATAAATTAAGATTTCTTTTTGTTCCCAAAGTCAAATCTGTTTTGCCCGTGATGGTAAATGGTGGATGATCTCTCCCTGTTCTTACCTCGACCCATGAGACTTTAATTATATTTCTCTCCCCTGCCCAGCTGAGGAGGGGAAGTGATAAAGCGGCTTTGGTGGGCACCTGGCATCCAGCCAGGGTCAGCCCACTGCAAAAGTGAACAGTAATTTGTGGGGGCCTGGAACTGAAATGGAACTAAATTGGCGCTGGACTGTGGAGTCAGAATGGTGTTTTCATTGAACCCAAATGAAAAAGTAACCATATTTGTATCCTCCCTACTGAACCAGAAGTGAATAGCAGGGGAAAAAAGGTTTACTGAGTAAACTAAAGGTTCAGCATTCTTATTTTCAGAACATATCCGCATACATATACGTGTGTGTATGTGTGTAAACACACATTAAAAAAATCAACAAAAAAAGGGACATCCACAACCCAGCAACAACAAAGTCCTATTGTAGCAAAATATGAAGTGTACTATAACTTCACATAGCAAAGAGGAGAAAACAGTGAAGTTAGTATTTAAATGTAAGAAAAATGAATTAGAGGAAAATCAAATTAAAAATTAAAGGAGATCAGAAGGTTCTATGAATAAAAAGAATGGTTTAATTCCTTTGATTAACAGGGAAAGAAGTTACTGTTATTATAAAATCAAGTTTTCAGGCAAAAAGTCGTTAGAATAAGATACAGTTTCTGAAGATATTTGCACAATAGAAACAGCATTTATATTTAAAAAACAAACAACCAAAAAAAAAAAAACCAACAGAATTGGTAGATTTTAGAAATTGGAAAACAACCTTTGATTACAGAGAGGATAGCTAAATTATTGTTCCCCTGAGTGATGACTGCTAGGCCACGGCTTCTTCAAGTCATGTTTCTTGCACAATGGAAGAAGAATTAAAAACTATCAGAAGAAATTCCAGGAAGCCTCATGAAGTGACAGAAAGGTGTAAGTAATGGAACAGGGATGGCTCTTACGCAACATGGACTAGCAACGATACTGAATTGGCACTTTATATATTTGGTTGAACATTATTTAAATTAGTGGAGACAATAAGACATTCATACTTGAAAAATTAAACTTCCTCTCCCATTTATTGTGGATTAACCAAAACTGTCAGAAGACAAAGTCAAAGCAACGTTTAGTTTAACGAGAGCATGGAGAAGATTCAGTGTTACAGAAACACTATTGAATGTATCTGACCTTGAAGGATTAGTGAATGACATCTTAAAACCTGTAGAAAAGAGAAAGATATGTAGATAAAGGAAAGCCCCAAAATGGATTGGCCCAATTCTTGATTTATCGGTGGAGAAGCCACATCTCAATAAGGAGGAAAACATACTGGATTTGGAAGATGTTATAAAAATGTCATACCTAAGTTTTTTCAACTAGGAAAAAGTATCTGTCAGTCTCATCAATATAAGTACAAGTAAAAATTTATTTTCAAGCCCCAAATTTATCATTTCACCAGAGAGGTCCAAAGTGAAAGAACAAATATTAGAAGATGTTAGTCTGAGTTATTTAAGTAAATAATTCTCAACAAAATAGTAAATTTACAGAAGCATTTCTGAGGGTTAAAAAATTAAATCAGGAATCAAACAGAAGTTTTGATTTTGAAATCTATATATTGTTTTAATGTATGTACCTTGACTAAGTCTCAAAGTTGATTTGAGCCAGACTTGTGACTGCAAAAGCATCCAAACACTTATTCTTTATTTTCTTTTGGTGGCTCCACCAAAACTGATCTTGACTATATTGAATGCAACTGAACTGAGATTTGAATTAAACCTATCTATGTGTCTTCATATATACAGTAGACAGGGTAGCAGTTGTGTCAGATTTCCTATATTCCTTAATATATGGTTCAGCCTTTTCCAGAAGCAACTAAGTTGCCTGCAAATAAGAGCTGTGAGGAACTATGAGGCTTTAGAAGATCTGCCATGAACATCAATGGCTGTGTTACATTGAAGTTCATGTTAGACAAGGCTCAGAGTCAGTGTTTTAAGAATTGACCTTCAAAAGGAAGTATATCCCCCTGAAATTTAATTGTACTCTTAAAAAATAAGCATTTGAAAGAATGGTATGGAGCTGTAATCAGCTAGTCTGGCTTCCTGTGTAACAAAGGCTTTGAAATTTTATTAATAATTTCATATGGTGGAAGTTGCTTTTCCTTTATTAGTACATTATCTGTTTGGTGTTGTGGTGGTTTAACACCAGCTGGCAACTAAGGATCTCACAGCTCCTTGCTCACTTCTCCCCCACCCTGTCCCCAGAGGGATGGAGAAGAGAATTGGGAAAAAGGTAAAACTCGAGGATTGAGATAAGAACAATTTAATAATTGAAATAAAATAAAACCCAATGATAATAATAACAAAAACAACAATTTGTAATGAAAAGGAAGGAGAAGGGGAGAGGAATAAAATCCAAAGGGAAGGAGAGGAAAAACCCACAAGTGATGCACAATCTAATTGCTCATGACCTGCTGACCAATGCCCAGCCAGTCCCTGAGCAGTGATCGGCAGGCCCTGGCCAACTCCCCCCAGTTTATGTACTGAGCATGACATCCCATGGTATGGAATATCCCTTTGGCCAGTTCAGGTCAGCTGTCCTGGCTGTGTCCCCTCCCCATTCCCCACGCCCTCCCAGCCCTCTTGCTGGCAGGGCCTGAGAAACTGAGAAGTCCTTGACTCAGCACAAACATTACTTAGCATAACTAAAACCATTCAAAATTATTCTCACAACAAATTCAAAACACAGCACTGCACCAACGAAGAAGAAAATTAACTCTATCCCAGTTGCAACCAGGTCAGTTGTCAAGTCAGATATAAGGTTTAATTGGCATTTGTTTTGAATTTTCTGGAACTTGTAATATGATCTATTTGTTTCTGTTTTGTAACATTGGATTGTTTTACAGATTTAGTTGAATATGCGGATTCTTTCCTGTCCATGGTAGCAGAAGTAAGTTATCCAATTTTATTTTTTTATAACATTTTCATATGTGTGTGTGTATACATTTTAAATATTTTTAAATTTCAGGATTAGCAGAGTATAAAATCCTTAGATTAAATTTAATATCATGCTCAAGCTAACAACCACTTTGTGAAATCAATCTAGCATCAGTCACTCCATTTACAAAAATAGATATATTACACACTTGGTAGTAGTAGAATTTCCTTTACACTTCACATTGAGAGCAGCAGTAGAGCACAAGAACCATTGTCAAGGAAGGAAACACAAGATACATGCATCAAACAAGGTTCATATCTTATCAGTCCATGTTATTGGAACACATGAACGCTGAAAATTCAGTGTTCCCCCCTCCACAGGATACTCTGTCTCATGTTATTTGTGTGAGAACTTAGTGCCGTACCAAGTAACGTGGCAGAGAAGTCCAGAACTCATGCCAACTAAAGTCGATAAGGATCTTCTTGTTGACAATTAATTTTATTTGAGGCCAACGGAGTGTCCTACTGGATATGGTCTATGGATGCACTGAACTTGTAAGTGGAGAACTTCAGGGCTGAGAGTGGTTAAGATGGAAAGGATCATAAAGGGCATCTCAGTTCAGATATTTGTGTTGTCCTTGGTAAAAATAAAAGTGAACAGAAAAACAATCTCAGAAGAAACTGGGTGGGGTTTTTTCTGAGAAAAATGAAATTATTGTAGTAAATATACAGCAAAGTAGGCCACAGAATAGCAAATGCAATAAAAACATGAGAGAACTGCACATACAACATTCTGCAGGACAAATGATGTCTCAAACATTAACGATCGATTCAATGTCGTGCACAATTTATTAGTGTTGTCACAGATGGCCTGCTCTAAGTCAGAGCTTAGGTGAACTGAATTGTTCACCTACAGCAGTACCTACTGGTCCTTTACAGCAGAAATGTATTACTGTAGCAAAAATGGGTATGCTGGGCAGAAAAGGCAAAAAAACCCCTGAAAGGCAACTTGAGAAAGGCATTTGTACTTTGCAAAATGCTGATTAGCTGACTACAGATGAGCAGATCACTAGTCATTTGTAAACGGTGATGGTTTACATTAGCCACAGGTTTCAAATGTTCCTGGTATATCAAGTTGGTTTTCTAAAAGGACTACTGTATCCAAAAAAACTCCAAGATATGTTGGTTTAAATTAGTTTTAATTAATTTCTACTGCAGAATATAAATTCAATCCCACACATAACAGAGTTCAAAAATGTTATATAACTGAAACACAGCTTCCAGCTACCTCGAAGCATAAATTAATGCAATATCATGGAATCAGAATCATAGAATGGTTTGGTTGGAAGGGACCTTGAAGATCACCTAGTTCCAACCTCCCTGCCATGGGCAGGGACACCTTCCACTAGACCAGGTTGTGCAAACCTCCATCCAACCTGGCCTTGAACACTTCAAGGAATAGGGCATTCACAACTTCTCTGGAAAACCTATTTCAGCATCTCACCACTTTCATAGTAAATAATTTCTTCCTTGTACCTAAGTCTATCCTCTTTCGGTTCAAATCCATTACCCCATCTCTTATCGTTACATGCCCTTGTAAAAAAATCCCTCCACAGCTTTCTTGTAGGCCCCCTTTAGGTACGGGAAGGCTGCTATGGGGTGTCCTCAGAGATTTCTCTTCTCCAGCCTGAACCACCTTAACTCTCTTAGCCCGTTTTCATGGGAAAGGTGCTTGAGACCTCTGATCATCTTCATGATCCTCCTCTGGATTCGCTGTAACACAGTCGTGTCCTTATGTTGGACACTTGGACATTGAGCTGTTGACTGCAACTCTTCAAGTGCAACCATTTAGCCAATTCCTTATCCACCAAGTGGTTCACCAGTCAAATCCATGTCTCTCCAGTTTAGAGACAAGGATGTTGTGTGGGACAGTGTCAAATGCTTTGCAGAAGTCGAAGTAAATGATGCCTATTGCTTCTCCCTCATCCACCAACATTGTAACTGACTCATAGGCCACCAAATTTGTCAGGCATGAATTGCCACTAGTGAAGCCATGCTGGCTGTTACCAATCACCTCCTTATTTCCCATGTGCTTTAGCATAGTTTCCAGGGGAAACTGCTCCATGATCTTGCCGGGCACAGAGGTGAGAATGACTGGCTTGTAGTGCCCCAGGGTCTTCCTTATTTCCCTTTTTAAAAATGGGGTTTACATTTCCCCTTTTCCAGTCAGTGGGAACTCCATCGGACTGCCACAACTTCTCAAATATGATGAATAATGTCTTAGCTACTTCATCTGCCAGTTCCTTGAGGACCTGCAGATACGCCTCATCAGGTCCCATGGACTTGTGCACCCTCAGGTTCCTTAGATGGTCTTGAACCTGATCTTCTCCTACAGTGGATGGTTTTTCATTCTCCCAGTTCCTGCCTTTGCCTTCTGTGATTTGGGTGCTTGTCATAGTTTAGCCCCAGCCAGAAACTAAGTATCATGCAGCTGCTCTCTCTCTTCCCACCCCTTGCACCCAGTGGAATGGGGAGGAGAATCAGAAAAAGGCAAAACCTGCGGGTTGAGATAAAAACAGCTGAATAATTGAAATAAAACAATAATAATAATATTAATAACAGACACAACAATAACAGTAATTGTAACGAAAATGAGAGGGAAAGGGAGGAATAAAACCCAAGGAAAACCAACAAGTGATGCACAATCCAATTGCTTACCACCCACTGACCAATGCCCAGCCAGTCCCCGAGCAGTGATCGACAGCTCCCGGACAAACCCCGCCCCCTCCCAGTTTATATACTGAGCATGACATTCTATGGTATGGAACATCCCTGTGGCTAGTTCTGGTCAGCTGTCCTGGCTCTGCTCCCTCTCAGCTTCTTGTGCATCTGCTCACTGGTAGAGCATGGGAAACATGCAAAGTCCTTGATTTAGAGTAAGCTCTACTTAGCAACAACTAAAACATCACTGTGCTATCAACATTATTCTCATAGTAAATCTGAAACACAGTACTGTACCAGCTGCTAAGAGGAAAACTAACTCTATCTCAGCCAAAAGCAGGACAGTGGTGTGGATGGAGCATTTGCTGGTGAAGACTGAGGCAAAAAAGTCACTGAGCACCTCAGCCTTCTCCATATCCTGGGTAACCATGTCTCCTGCTTTCTTCCTGAGAAGGCCCACATTTTCCCTAGTCTTCCTTTTATATAGCATCATAATTTTACCAGGAAGGATCCAATTTTCTAAAGATTACATGTAGAACTGCTTTTGAATCTGGTTTATGTCATAGGTAAAGTGAATTTTGTTGGCATCGTTCCACTCCCTATTGCATACTTATCCATAGCACAGCCCCTCCCCAGGCCCCGACTTGGACAGGACTGTCAGCCTCACCACTCTAGAGTCCCAGCAATGACATAGCATAAGTATGTAGTATGTCAGCACTGAAAAAAAGTTGGCACAGATATTAGGGTAAATTTAAAAATAACTGCTATGCTGGTAGCCATATGCTGGAAAAATTATATTACCCTTGCTCTAACAGCTATGGGAAAGTAATAGAAGGCACATACAGAACCATGAAAGATTCTCTTTGATTTCAGATTCTTAATCTTCACCTTAATGGGCCAGTACTCCAGCAGTTCATCCACCCAGCAATAATTTTGTATCCCAGGGTGTGTACATAAAAGAATTCAGTTTCCTGGATTGTCTGGCTGCACTTTCCTGAGCAGTCAAGTATAGCAAGAAAGGGTTTATTCAAGGTAAACAAAGAAAACACTTTACTGAAAAACATAAACTGGAATCTAACTCTTTCCTTTCTTTATTCTCAATTCATTCCTTGGGAAGGCAAGTGCCTTCGTGTGGTTTTTTTCTTCTCACTGCTGCCCTAGTTTACTTATTGTATTTTATGGCTAGAAGCTATTGAGGCAGCCACCAGGACCAGCTGGTGTCCTAGGGCCCGCTCAGGCTAGTGCAAAATACTGAAGCAAAACTTGTTGCTTGGCTGAATTACTTTCTTCTGTCCTTACACAACAGAGTCAATCACATCCATACTTCTTCAGATAGACCTCTCTGCTGTGTTTAATGCTATTGACTGCAATTGCATTGGCCTTTGCTCTGCTGAGCTTCCTTCCAAATCAAAATGTGCTTAGCCATATTGTACTGTGAACTATGGTCCTTGCTATGACTGGCTGTTAGCATGGGTAATGGCGAATCCTGTTCAGTATGGTGTAAGGCTTGGCCTTTGTTCGATCCTGGACCCAGGTATGGACTTGGCCCCCGACACCAGAGCTCTCCTCCAGACCTGCCTTCCAGGATGCAGGCTGTCTGAGGGTGACCTGGTAAGGTCTGGAAGGTCTCAGGGTAGTGCAGTGCTCTCCCTCCCTGGCCAGAGCCATCCTGCAGCCACGAGCAAGAAGGGTCGTGCTGGGCTGGGGATGGTGACTGGGGTCAGCCCCAGCCCAGCCACCCCCAGGTGCTGCCACAGGGCCTGGGTCCAGTTGAGAAGGCAGCCCCTGGGATGGGGTCAGATCGAGTCGAGGTGGTGCCTGGCTCAAGGCCAGCCTAGGGGCAGCGGTCAGGGCTGAAAGGCAGTGGCTAGAGCAAGGGGAGAAGCCCTGGCTTGGCACAGCCCTTTCCGCAAATGCCTTCCTCCACCGGTCACCCAGTGGTTTCCCTGCTCTGCCCATGGGGCACTGAGCTGGGGCCAGGCCGCCCCTGCCCCTGAGGGGCAGCAGGGAGGGCGCACCAGGCCAGGCCCCATACAGACCCCTGGGCAACAGTGGGAGAGCATGCTTGGGCCTGGGCCCTGTCAGGTCCTGACAAGTATTTTGGTTGTTTAGTTCCTGTTCAGACATCTGCTTGCTTTTGATTCAGCATTCATATTGATCTGGGGATCAGTACATGTATAGCTTTGAGTATCTGGGCCTTAATTCTGGCAATAATACCTCCTGTTTTTCGAAGTTAGCTATAGCTTAAGGAAGAAATTAGTCTTTTGGTCCTCTTCAAGTCATGTAACTTTCTGAACAGTTTTTGGTCCCTGTCACTCATTTCTTGAATATTCTTCTCTTCTGCAAGTTCCCATTGTCATGAAAAGGATTATTATGTAGAGATACAAGGATTCATTCTTTTTCTTTTATTATATGTGCACGTTGGTTTATCTTTTTAGAGTTTATCTAGAAATGTTGATGTCTTTTTATGAAGGCTAATATGCTTCTGTAGATTGTGGTGCTGGCTGTTGGAAAGATGACTCTGAGTATTGTCAAGCAATATTTTTCCCAGTGGGAATGACTAGTTTTACTTCACAGAAAATATTAGGCTTTTTTAATAGTAAATGAAAATGGCAATCAGGTATTATTGGACTTCAAAGACAGTCTGAGTAAATTCTGGAAGAAATTCACTTGTTTAATTATAGTTATCAGGTTCTCTTCTTATTTGCCTTTGTGAGTCTGGGTTTCCTTTTTATATTAGTAAGGCATTACTAGAGCTAAAGTGAATATCAGCTAAAAAACAAAAAAAGTAATTTATATGAAATATCATGAATAGAAAACTATAGTAAACAGTAGATATATGCAGTATCATTTTCTATCCTAACTTCTAGGTGAATAAATTGATAATAGGAATAACAGTTACAATCCTGCCTACGCTAATCACAGAATAATGGCATAAAAATTACACATAACATCCTATTTTCCTGCCATAACAAATTCTGCATTCTCACCTTTCATTTCTTTTTTTTCCTGTTCAAAAATTGACTCTCAGTCAAGGAAAAGAATGAAGGCAGAAAGGATTCCAGTATAGCTTCTGCTTCTTCATCTCTACATTTGTGTAACCTTCCAAGACCCCAGCTGCTATCTTATTAATACTTTCAATTTCTAAAACATCAAATTTTTATTTTATAGTAGGAGTAGTACTGAGACAGGCTGCCAGGGGAAAGCAGCCAGTTTCCTCTGAAAACTACTCAGATCCAGAAAGAAATGTAAAAACCCTCTGGATCCACATTTCAAAGCACACCTGAAAAAAAGAAAGTCCAGGAAGACCCAGAGTTATCCAGCTCTACAGCTTCAATCCAAATGGGAAACACAAACAAAAAAGTCAAAAAATCCATTCTCTGTTACCAAATAAAGTTCCAGTATGTAGAAGGGTTTAGAGTCTGGAGAAAACTAAGAACTCAAAATGAACTTCTTGCAGTTCACTTACAGCAATCAATTTTCATGTCACAGATCCATTTTTTTTCCCCTCAGTTTTTGCAAGCCAGGAGTATCTGGGAAAAATTAGGTCCTAGTGCGTTTGCACTATTTTAAAGGCAGAGGGGTATTTTAGATGTTCATAATTTCTTAATTTAACCATGTAGACAACAGACAATGTTCAATTTTACCCACGAAAAAATTTCACTGAGTAAAGGTCTCGAGATAAAAACAATCTAAAAGTAGTATTCTAGTTATAAAATAGTTCTCTTACGTCATTATGGTAAGCCTAGGAAAGAGAATGATTACCTGTACCTCAGCTAAATATGTAAAGATACAGGCTCATGAGCCACTCATTTAACGCTTTGCTACCTATGTGTAACATCATGAGAATAATTGGAAAGGAAGAGAAACAGTAAAATTACTCTATGCTTACTTAGTTCCCTTTAATTTGGAAGATGAAACACAAATCTGCAGCAACTGTCTTGATGAGATTTGGAAGGAGGGAAGAATCCAAAGCATTGGAAATACCTTGAGATTATATATTTTCCTTATGCAAAAGCATATGAGACACACATCTCAGCACTGATAGAGAGAAAGCAATAGGCCTTAACTTTGCACCTAGACTCAACTCCTTTTCTGAAATGGCAGAAAATTTCTGCTTTAATATGTGTTTTGGTCTAATAGTTTGATTCTATGACATCTTTAACATTTCTCTTCCAAGTGTTGCATTTGCAGAATTTGAATATTACATTTTATAGAACTTTTAACTTCTGTTTTCAGTTCATGAATCATAAAAAAGCAGTTCCATTTGAGCTTCTGTGAACTGAGTAGTATCTCCTCTACTGGTGAAAATTGACAGAGCTACAAGGACTTGAAACTATATGAAAATTTTCAGCTTTGGACTCTGCTTTAAAGTTACTGGGTAAATTTTGTGAATTCAGCAAAAACTGAGCTTTGCACATTCACAGACAGAATATTAATGCTTCAGGTCTATTCCTCAAACCCTTGAGAGCAAGAGGAAGTCTAAACATGCCAATCTTAACTTGCATGGCTGTGCTTTTCATGCTTCTCTTTCACAGTGATATATTACACGTTACAGTTCGAAGACCAGCTTAGATTTTTAATCTAAAGCCAACCCAGGTATAGCATAAGAAATGTAGGATACTTGTATAAACATACTCCTAAACTTTGGAGAAGTGTTTGCTCTTCCCCAAATCAAACCACTCCGTGACATGGAGGATAAGCGTTAAAGACATTAATTATGATGTACCATTTGTTCTTTTTTTTTTTTTTTTTTTTTTTTAAAATGTCCAGATTTCTTAAAGCAGTCTTTCCATTCTGAAGTAAGGACTGCTGTAATTAATAGAGTCTTTTGCTATATGTGTGTGTGCACCCATGCATATGCACTCATATGTGTGGATGGGTGCGTAAGTATATTTAAGCATATATACGCATATATACATATGTATAGCCACAGAATAAGTCCACAAAGTACCCTTTAGAATTAGTGGCATTGTTGCAGTTCTTTAAGGGGAATTGGAAAAGGATTTAAGTTTGCAGATTTTGTTTTATTTCTGTGCAGAGAGTAAGACAACTTCTTTCAAGAATACTAATTTTCATGACAAATTAAAAAGGTGGAAATGTCAGGGACCATTTATCTGTATATATGTATATGTATATACATATTGTTATGTGTAACATTTAATTGCTGCTTTTTCAGCCCTGTCCTTAACTTTCTGTCACATCTTTCTTTCTTCATTTAACTGTCATGAACAGTATTGTTGCTATTTTCAAGAAGCATTCTGACTTTCAACACGGTCTTCTTCCTCTGCTTCTTTATCACAGCACAAAACCTACAATAGTGGCTAGTCTTCTGTATCAGTCTCTTTTTTTCTGTTTTTTTGGTTGAGGGTTTTTTTATGACAAAATTATCATTCCCTTTCTTGGCTTGTCTTAGAATCCAGAGTAATGTCACTTGGGCCTCAGGGGCTGTTGAGCAGCAGCAGCAGGTATGAGCTGAGGAAGTCAAGGTAGCATTATCAGTCGTGCCTGGCTTTATAATAGCAGCTTCCTCCTCCAGGATTTGTCAATTTTGATTTTGCAGTTCAGTCAGCAATGGCATGTGCTGTTTGCCTCCTGTCTGTTCGGCAAAATAAAGGGAATCATTTTCTCTTCCAAGTGACAAGATTGAAAAGGAAACTTCAACAGTTGCTCTCAAGGTTTGATGTGCAAGCTGCATTTTTCCCCCCCTACAACTTAGATGACCTTTTGTGTTTAGGAATATTTGGGTTCTCTGGATAATTTAATAATGGGAAAATCCTGCTCCAACCTACTCTTCTTTTAGAAAGTTGTGTCCTCACTGAACTTTTCTGCTCTTTTTCTTTTCACTAGCTGTGAAGGAAAGTGAGAAGGAAAGAAAAGTGGGGAGAAAACAGTAGGAACAAATCTCATTTCTGACTGCAGGAGAAAGGCAGTGAAGAAGAATGAGTTGAAGGATACAGATGAACTTCCTGAGAGTTCTGTTCCTACTAGAGAACACTCTTGCCATAAAAGGGAAGAGAAGGACAAAAAAAAAAATAATACTGCAGTAAATTCCAAAGGCAGTGCAGTGCCGGAATGTGAAGGAAGTGGTTGATTCCTGAACCAGAGCTTGGAGAGAAAACAGAACCTATTACCAAAATCTCTGTTGCCCAGCTATGAATTGTAGAAGTGCTCAAGTATTTTTGCCTATTTGCTGCATGCAATGACACACCAGCACAATATTGCTGTTAGTCACTGCCCTTTTTTCAGAGAGTTTGCAACAAATGAACGTGATTACTTAGCTGTGGGATTTCAGTCAGGGTTTGTTTTGAATCCTTGGGCACACAGGCTGCAAATATGTGCCAAATACTTTTGGCTGATTGGAAGGTATTTCAAAGATGTGAGGTAAGTTTCCATGAGCTATGAGTTTGGTGTGAGTTTTTTTCAGTACCCATAATACTAATTAGCTGTAAAACTTGCCCCTGAGAATGCAAATTGTAATTTTAGTTCTGGGAATGTTTTCACATTTGCCATCTCACACATTGTGCAGTGACTCATCAAAATGGATTGTGTTAGTCATTTGATGCTTCAGCTGAAAAATACGAGAAAACATGTATTATTTTAACAATGGTTAAATGACCATGTGTAAGCTTTTCTGTAGGAAAAAAAAAGGTCTTTTGCAAAGACAGAGTAAGACATTGTACCTACGGCAATAGAGATACCCTTAATTATGTCGGAGAATTGCAAAAATTTTTGAAACTCTCTCCAAAAATTATTCCATACTTGCAATATGATCCATTCATTCTTTATGCTATCTTTTTTTTCTCAAAACTTCTTGCTGTTGATTGTTTAGATGTAATTTGTTAGTGGAGGATACTGTACTTGCCTCTTTGCAGAGTATTGGCAAAAATATCAGTATAATTGTTGGATATATCTTCTAACAGTAAATTATTGCCACATCTTTGTCTGTCTCGACATCACTAGCAGAGTTTTCCATAAACTTGTAATTATCTGCAGAATACATTTGCTATTCTGTGCACACTTTCAAACTGGGGGGGAGGGGGTGAGTGTGGAGATAAAAACATAAGAAGACTCTTTATGAGATTAAATTTCATGGAGGAAAAACTTCAGTCCTGAGAAAAAGCCATAGCTGCGTTCCAGGGTAACCTGGATGACACTATGCTTTTAGGAAAGTTAAAAAGGATTTTTAATCAAACTAGTGCCTGTAGGGCTTTGTTTTTTTTAAAAAAAAAAGTTGTATGTTATTTTTCTCAGGGCAGATTAATTTCAGTAGACCACCTGCATTTTGCTCTGAGAGGTGTTTCAAAGATGTAAGATAATAGAATCAAATTTTAATCTAAAATGCATCTGTGTAAGTCCAGATAATTGTGAAATAAATAAATGCCTTTCATTTTGTAACAACTGAAATCATGATGTGTTTTTTTAATCGTAGGAATAAAATAAACCTACTTGATAAACTAATCCATCTCCAGAACAACTCTGAATTACTCTGTAGTAAAATTAAGAATGCTGTATTTCAAAATAGCTAAATCTTGCCTGTCTCTAATATAGAAATCAGTACAGGAGATATCTGACAGGTACCAGCATAGGTGTGTATGTGCATCTAGAAAACACAATTTTCTGACCGAAGAAGGGTAAGTGTGTTTGGGAGGTGTCCAAGGTACTGGGGAAATAATGAAAAAGTGCGTTTATGAAGTCCCAGAGATTTCTGTAAGGTTTATTCTTAAGACAATCATGTTGACCTAAAAGCGTACATCTAGAAAGCAAAATCTATACTGTTGCAGTACACACTATAAAAATGTAAATGCAGCTTGATGCATGCTTTATTCATGAATTTTTCAAACTACTGAGACCTTAAAGGAACAAAGCTAAAACAGTTCCCTGTTTAAAAAGCTAAAAGATAAAATATGTATTTAAAATAATAAATTATACATAAATGTGATTCATAATTTATTTGCTATAAAAGTTTTATCACAGAAACAAGGAGAATGGGATATATGTAAATACAAAAAAGCAAAGTAAACACTTTCATAAGGTGGGTGCAGAGAAAAGGGTGAACTTGGATTATTATTTTTTTTAATACAGCTGTAATCTAAGTGACATGCTTATAAAAGTACTTAATAAGAATGGTAGAATTTAGGGTATTTTTTCCAATAGAAACATAAGGTTTTTTCTGTTTTGATAGTAAACCATGATGTTCTCTGGCATGCAGTGATGGTGTTTATCCAATTCAGTAACATTCTGTAAGGCAGACCGACGTATACATCAGCTAGAATAGCCAGTTCTCATATTTGTTCTGTTCAGATAGCCAAGAAGTCCTGATTTCACCCTGTGATTTTTAAAATGTCTCTACCTGAGTTATACATCACAGGTTTGACAGAGCTGCATATTTAATAAAAAGGCTGTGAGAATCAGAGGCCATAAAAGAAGAAATGCTTCAGGTTTTCTAAACCAGCCATACTAACCTGTGAGAAGGGCTCATGTACCGTCTTAGAGTCACTCAGTGCTCAGTGTCTTCCCTCACTTTAACACAGTGAAAACACGGGCTATATCTAGGTCTATTTAGATATATGTACATATGCATAATTAGGAATCTAATGGGCTGTGTTGTTCTGATTCATTCAGGATTAGTTATTAACTGTAAGAAATTGGTTACAGTCATGACTCTACTACAGATCGATTTGGCAGTGAGTACAGAAAACAGACATAGCAGGCTTGTTAATAATGTTATCAACCATATTCAAAAAATATTCTGATTACTCTGCTTTCTGAAACCTTCCTAAGCTCTGCAGCTGCCAAGGCTACACAGAATGAAAACCATAAATAAGCTTTCACTTGGAAATTTTACTGTTGAGTTCATGCCTGTTCAAGACCCAAAGACTGACAATTTTTTTGTTCTTCCACACTGTTCCAAGAACTTATTTTGAATCATGTGGTGGGCTGTTTGGGGTGAATGATATGAATTACTAATAAAATGCTTGGTGCCCAGACTTAGAAGTAAAGAAAACAAAAAACCTTGCTACCTGATGATTTTATATTTAACATTTTTATGTGCATATTTTAGATCAGAGGTTAAGGGGTTAAATGATTATCCTGCTGCATTGTAAACACTGAGGTGACAAATTTTAACAGAACAGTGAACTATTAAAAAAATAGTTTGAAAGGACCATTATGTTTTAATCACCTTAAAATTTAGTAGAGTTTTGCATTTAGTAATGAGTTTAGTAAAGAAAAATGGAGAAACATAATAAAACAGAAGGACCTGAAGTAGTTATTTTTATGATCCCTGAAGATATTAGAGTCCATAACAAAGCAAACATCTCAATAAAATAGCCCTGAAAACAACTCCAATACGAGTAAAGAGTACTTGTCTCTGGAAAAGGGGTATATTGCAGAAGCACTTAACAGACATCTGAAATTTGAGATTGCAGAAATACTGTTTTGTTTTTTTTTTAAAAAAAAGGGGTCTGATATAGGTTTTTGTCACAACCAACCAAGGAAGATCTTTAGAAATATTCAAGGATACATCCCTGAGAGCCTTATCTTGCATCCCTTCCCGAACAGAGCAAATACCAGGTACGTTTTATATAGTGAGATGATCTCAGTCACTCTAATGCTTCCTTCTTTCTGTTAACCCCACTGGAATGGTCTTTCTCTGTTTATCATTATTTTAATTTTTTATATATTTTTTCTTTCTGTTGCTGACCCAGAGAAAGACTTAGTTTATTGCATGTGGGACAGCTTGATTAATGCTAAACTATCAGTAAATCAATGAGCACTTTAAATATTTTGTCTTTTTCAATTCACAATGGAACAAAAAGAAAATCACTTAGCAACACCTAACAATGTGAAGCTAGACCATGAACAGTCGTTAGAATGTCTGCTGTGTTTTTGTGACTTAGACGGTTCTTTATTCAGTACAGTCTTTTTTTAACCATCTAATACTTTCCCCATTAGTGTTGCTAAACAATCCCTTTCTCCGATGTGCTCTTCAGATGCCTGTCTCAGGCTGTATTTAATTTCATTCTTTCTTTGAAAGGCTGTAATCTTGTTTCTCTTTACTCTGTTACAGCTGTGTAAAGTTAAATGAATTTACTTTCTTCATGGATCTATTCAGCCAAGAATAGAATTGCATCACCCCAAGATGCTCACTGTCAAATATTTGGATGTGACAGCCAAAAAAAGTTGATCAATACTAGCTAATTCTGGGCATCTGGCTATTTCATTTATGCTTCTAAATGGGAGTTGAGCTCTTCGTAAAATTTGGTGATCCTAGCTAGGACTAGTAGTATTTCCAGTGGATAAGGTACATTTATCTTTGAAACTTTTCTACTTTAACTGTTGCAGATAAATCTCTTTGGACAGCCTGGTCCCTGAAGAAGAATAGGAGTGCTAAGTACCTGAACTATAGCTTCAGTGAAACCCTCTTTGAAGTATTTCTGTTTTCCACTAAATTGTAGTGCCATCAAGACAGAAGTTTCTCCAGAATCTTTCCAATACATTTTCTTCAATTTATTATGTATTTTATTAAGGAAGACTGATGGAAAAAGCCCAGGTTTTTTGAATTTATTCTAAAATTTCTCACTTCGTCCAACTCCCCAATTATCTTTCTCATGAGGAAAGAAAGTTTTAAAACTCATTTAGTCCCCTTTGTACCCTAGCATTAATCCAAGATTTACTGAATCTTGACAGTTCTTTGTTGTGCAACAAATAACTCTTAATTTCAGTAGAAAAATGAGCGTGTCTTCTCTCTGCTGACAGTTGGTGTGTTCCTGGCTGTTGTTACCATTTACCAATATGATATTAGTCTAGCCTTTTGGTTGAAAGCCTGCAAATTGTTAACAGAAAAATAGAGAGAAAGAAGATAGGTTTTTCCTTTTAGAATTTATCTGTTTCAATCAGATCTAGTTTATTGGGAAGTTAATACTTTCAGAATTATATAAAAAGTGCCAAAGCTGAAGAGTCAAGTGATCCTCATTAGTAAGTTAAGTTAGAAGCATGATGCTTGTTCTTGCATCTTTGCTTTGGTTGTGCGTACACAGTAGGCTATCTTTTTTAAGGACATGGTCACGTTCACTTTTTACCAAACACCCTTTTCATTTAGCATTCAGTCTTATTCTACTTAATAGCATATACAAAGTCTACATGAAATATAGTGTCTTATTTTTCTTGTGTCACTTCTCTAACAATCTTTACAAAATACGCAGATTCCTCAAAGATATTAATGACTGTACCTGCACTTAACACCTCTGAGCTGCATAGGAAACTGTTGCATAGACTGTTTAAGGAGCTGACTGCGACTTGGGGCACCTAGAGTTTGTAATTTCGGAGTCCTTTGTAATTTGCATGCTGAAAGCAAACAACCTGTTGGTTTCGGTTGTAGTGGCCTTTTGCAGATTGCATAAAGGTGCCCCAAAGTAGGTATTCAAGTACACAATTTGTGAACACCTATGAAAAAAAGTTTGATTTTAATTGACTTGCCCAGCATTGCATACACATTGTGGAGTGTTTGGAGCAGAATTTAGTATTACATGAAAGGATTCAACTGATTTAACCATGCTACCAGCCTTTCTAACACCATCCTGCTCTTAATATAGCTTAATATAACTGCTGCAGTGAATGATGTAGAGGACATATAGAAATCAACTTCATTCAGTAAAATATCTTTCAACAGGTGCCTGGATGGGGGATGGGGGGTGTAGGTGTGGGTGTGTATATATATATATATAAAAAAAAAAAATAAAAGCTGTATGAAAATGCCTTTTTGGGAAGCATAAATCAGCAATGTCATAGGTCACTTCAGTCCTTGCTTTTCCTTATTGTCGATTCCTTAATGTTGCAACCATTACTTTCTTTCTATGTTATTACAGTTTATCTTTCTTTTAGGTACATTATCTTCCTGTATGTTTTTCCATATTTGTCTTTATTTTGCTAATTCTCTGGTACTTTCAAGCTGCCTTTTTGACAGACTGGTATCACTTAATGAAGCACATTTATGGCTAGATTGTTGTTGGTAGTATCCTAACTCTGTAGTGCATTTCATGCAGGCCTGTAATATTTGCAGTTTGTTTTCTTATCATAACTTTTGACTTTCCTTTCATTTCCTTGGATAATTTTTCTGTCTTCCTGATTCATTGTTTTGCCCAATAGTTTCTGTCATTCCTGTCAGATTTTTTTCCTTTTTATGGAAAGGAAAGTTGTGGACCAAACACTAAGATTTCCTCAGAGAGAGATTTTGATACACTGAGCACTACATGAAAAATACAGGGAAGAGTTTTAACTGGACTGAGGTCTGTTAAAACAGATGTTTGAAAACAAAACGCTTTTCCCTTTTAAAATTGTGTAGTAGATATATTTGTATTGAAAGCAGATTATTGATATTTCCCAAGGTTTTCTAATGTTATTCTAATTTTCTTCCTAAGGTTTTTCTAATGTTTTTGATTTAAATGTTCCAATATAAAAATTCTAGATTTCTAGGCTATCATCTACTTTGTAAGCACCTTAACTTCCAAATCTCCAGTCAGGTGACCCTTGTCATGCCTCCACCGCTATTGTAATATCCCCACTGATTTCTTTTTTATTTCATGAGACATGATTGGATAGCTTAACCAAACTGAGTTATTTTCAGAATTAATAATGCAATTCTATATTTAGTTTACTCATAGTTAAAGCTACTGTATAATATTACCCTCTTCAGAGCTGCCTGCAAGGGTCTGCATGATGAGCTCATCATTTTGAGTAACTTAGAGTAAAAGACTAGCTTATGATCACAAATATGCCCCGCAGGAATTTTGTTACCTGTGCTGGGGCATGTTATAAACTGTGGTTAAAGAACATACACTTAAATGTGCACTTATTAAAGCTCATTCTTGTCTCATTTATGCTGGTATAAATCACATTGAAATTACTAGAATTATATTGCTTTTACAGCATTGTACTGAGAGCAGAAGAAGGCTGATTAAATTCATGTTAATTGACACTAATTGGCAGTAAGGACTTGAAGAGGATAAAGTTTTTAATAAAACATTAAATAGACAGATGATCTGTCTAAACTGACCAAAGGCATTTTCTTGTTCTAAAAAAGCTGCTGCCTTATTATTCATGTCCTAAAGCTAATATCAAAACTAAAATCAGCTTGCTAGTCTTGGATCACATGGAGTCTTAGGGCATCTTCATAGTTAATGCTGGTTTTGCTCTCCCATGCTCAAATAACATTCATGTTGGTGACCTACATCTCCAGTGTCAGGGCTAATTCAACATAAACCCAGGAACATCTCCTTCCCAGTTCTGTAGCCACACTCCATTGCCTTTGAATCTGAGAATCTGTGCATCTACTGAATATTCTTCTAGTCCATATTCCTTTCTTGAACTGCAAACCTGTGTTTGAAAAACACTGGCACACTTGCAAGAACTTTCTTACTACTACTAGTCTGTCTCAGGAGTCTTCTAATTGTGATGACAAACTCGTTCTTAAAAGTTTGAAAGTCATGGCTTCATGGCTTTGCTTATAGCACACAGTCTGCTGCATTTCCTTGTTCATGTAGATCATGCTGAATTGATGTTCAGTATTTGTTCTGTGTATATGTAGAGCATAAAGTGTTCAAAGGGAGGCACTGTGCCCATACGTGTGTAATATATGTATATATGTGTATGAAATATAGTGACACAATATATACAAAATACATATGTAGTATGTACAGTATATTTATAGATGCACAAAATGTACGTGTGTGTATATGTTTGGATTCGTTACTGATATCTGGTGCTACTGGTTCAATATAGCATTGATGACCTACAGATAGGTCACACATGTCTTACTGCTTTGTCTGGTCAGAGAACATCAGGACTTTCCTGTGTCCTTCATGTTGAAGTTTTTAGGAACTCTATATTGGGGTTCAGTGAAAATAAAAAGATTTAGCTCTTCTGAAACAGTCTATCCCAAATCCTGTAACTGTGACTGATCCTAATTATGCAGAGTATAGGTAGCCAGCAGAGACTGTGTTGGACTGCAACACAGAACCTAGGTTCTCATATTCGTGGTATAATCCCGGTATAATCTGGCCAATCTATAGAAACATGGTGCTCAGCTGCTCATTTGTCATTGTTTGAACTTTGCAAAGGTTAAACCATGAGGCAGTTTTGCCTTTGCTTGGCTTTACTGATGAACTGTCTATAACCTAAATATATACTTTCTGGTATACATTCATGATTTAACATGGTTGCAAACCCCATGATAGTCACTGGACATCTTTCCACAGTATGGATTACGTATAACTGCCTCCCTAATTATATAAGGTGATTTAAAATATTTACTCTCTACAGAATCTTGCTAGACTAGTTGCTTAGAGTAGAGGATTTACTCTTACTTTGTGTTCCAAACTGCTCAAAACATTTATGTTCAATTTAAGTTTAAATTAGAACTATGGGTTTGCAGATGTAATATTTAAGATGCAATTAATCATGGATTAAAAATTTGATTGCAATTTGCAGTAATTTAAACACCCAAATCCCTGCTCATGACCACTTATTAGGGATTTAGATGAGCATGTACCAAATTGTATCCACTTTCTTCATAATTTTTAATAGTTCAGTCTCCCCAGTGGTAACCAGTGCATGCAGACTAGTGCTTATCAGAGTCAGTTAGTGTTCTGAACATTTTTCATGCTGGATTTATTGGGTTAATAGTTGTATTATTTAGATATGTAAAACTCTGGAGATACAGAAGGAGGGAAAAAGAAACCACTCAGCTCTGGCTTCTTATTTATTCTTCAATATTAATACGTATCTTGTTTTTCTCAATTGGAATAAATTAAATCAATGAGTTCCTAACTAGAAGCTTTTAGAACAAATTTTGTCACAACACAAATTTTTGCTTCAGTTTAATCACAAATGTGTTAATTTTAAATCCTTAAAAAAATTACTAATAAAGAAGCCCTGGCACATACATGCGTATCTTCAGCAACATGAATGTATTGCCATAATAATAAAATTCCATAGTTTCCTTACTAAGTGAACATTCATCTTTCTAATTGAATTAGTTATTCTCAGAGGACCCTTGCTAATAGTAACCACAGAAAAGGGGACCTGCAGAAACTGTGCGTACCTTTTTCACATTCAGTTCCTGATTTCTGAATATCTTACTATTCAGAAACACTGAAGCAATTTTTCCCTGGTGAGATTTTTAGCTTCATCTTGTGTAAAATCTATATCGAGTAGCCAGGTAGTAAGAAGTATCAGTAATTTACACTACTGTTATGTGCCAAACAGTGCTGCACCAAATTTAGGAAACAAAGCTCTGTAACAGAGGTGAGGTAGGTAGTACAGGTTTTTAAGAAAAGTTGATTCTTTTGGATCTTGGATACACATCACCTCTCTTGCTCTTTTCACCATTGTTTTCCTATTGTCAGCCTTCCCAACATTTCTGCACATTTTCCCTGTATTTATTCTCCAGAAAATGCATGACAGTTAATAGCATCCCATCTGAAACATAACTCTTCATTTTCTTCATAGACCACTTCAGGCTGCCTTCACACATTACCACATTAAGGGCAATTCCCTGGCGTATGGTCAGCTCATCAGACGTTAATTTTGGCAAATCTCTGGAGAGAAAATTTAGGGGAATGCAGTTTTCTACTGCACTTCCAGGAGCACAACAACTCCATGTACCTGGCTTGAACAGGCATCCAGTACAGTGAATGACAGAAGTCTGAGTAGTATCACCTGCAGGCTGAGGAAATGAACCAGAAATCTGGCACTCGTTCTGAAGAGTCCTTGTGTACAAAAAGCTTGACATAATATTTTCCTGACTACTTGAAAATGGAGCTGTCTGCATTCATGGGCATGACCTCATTGCTCTGAAGGACACCTGGCCTACTGGCAGGAAAGGAGAATCTCTAGAAAAGTTCCCAGGCAGCTACTATGTCAGTGGAAGGGAAAAGAAAACTGTTAAATACATGAAATAAACATTAAGTGTTTCAGGATAATACCTTTGAACTTCTATACACCTTCTGTGGTCCCACTCTTTTTGAGGTACTCTTGTAATGTTTCAGGAGTTACCTTTTTCTGAAGCGATCCCAGGAAAGGTCTGCTTATTATCTGTTGTTTGTTTTCATGTTTGTTCACAGACTGTTAGTCTATGAGTGAACTAGAAAAGCACCCCAAACAACAACATTACATAACATATACCACAATTTCTCCAGCTGTGATATGAACCTGCAGACCTTGATGTAGATCTTCACTAAAAATTATAAAAATTACAGCAATGGGCTTATTTTCATGCAGAAATAAAGTGACTGCTTTGTAGAAATTATTTAAGTAGATTTCCTTCCTTTGTGCCTGATTATTTTCACTCTTTATCTAACACCTTTTCAGGTCCTTACAAATTTGGAAAGATTCAGACATAAGACTTGAACATTCAGAAAATGCAGATGAAAGGAAAATCAAAATGAGCAGTATTTTGCTTTAATAGTAAGGATGCAAAGGAAGAGCATAGAATTATGAAGATTCTATAAGCTAAGGAGGAGCCAAAGCAGCACCTTTTGTAGAGTTTTCTAGAACAGAAAAATAACAAAGCAGAACTGGCAGCTCATGTAATCTCTAGTCATTAAGGTTTTAACAGGTTTGAAAATCTGAAAGCTTTTGTCCTGGCACAAGCATCTGTGCAAATGAAAGCCGCTGATCCAAGGACATGATCCTCTAGCTCCTCTAGGCTTTCTTAGGATTTTCTGATAACTCTACAAAGGTTTAGGATTTTTCAGCTGAAAAGCAGTTGCAAGAATGAGCCGGTGCTACCTGCTCAGTCCTGTCTATTCTGTATTAGGTTCCACCACAAGAAGTTAAGAGGGCGAGCAACAGGAGGAACCACTGAGATTGTTAATAAGTTTGTTTGAACTGCTTTTTCCTCTGTTGTACCTAACTTAACACATAACCTAGTTTTATACTTTTAGAAGATTTTTTTGGTATACAGCTAGTCTGACTATTGTTGTTTTGGATACTTTAAGACACTTGTAACTTTAAAGAACTGACATTTTTTTGTATGACTGGCTGTCATCCAAGTGCACAAAAAGAAGCTGTGTCTATGCAGAAAGTTTTGTTTAAAGCAAGAAACTAAAAATTCATCTGCAAATCAATGCTTCATTCAGTATAAACAGAAAAACATAAAGATTTATACTTGCAAAACCAAAAACCTTCAGACAGCTCCAGCAGTAAAATTAACCAGTATAATCTTCCCCCTAAAAACTAGACACAGTTTCCTGTTTTGGAACTAAATAGCATACAAAGTGGTTAAAGTAGCAAAGGTATTCCCAGTCATTTACTTGTTAAATGTTTTTCAGGAGAAATGGTATGAGACCATACAGCATTTCTAATGCCTGTTTTAGATTCAAGTTACTGGAAACATGAAGTAGAAATATCAGACAGAGCAAAAACCTCTTTTCATGATTAAGACCGAAAGGGAAAAGACTTCAATGTAGTAAAAACTAATTCTTGGAGAAGTACTTTTCTAGACAGAGAAGCAAAACCTAGGAATCACTGAGGAAAAGGAGTTACAGAAAAAAGGTTGTGCAAGTCCAAGGCTTTTGTTGTATAATTATTTTTTCCAAATAATATTCTAAGATCACATATTTTATGTAGCAAGACCCACACAATTTCTGTAAGACATAGTCTTAGTAGTAGAGATTTGGAGAAAATTCATTAAAGGGAATTTTGATTGTATTTTCCTTTTTGCTTTCTTTCCCACAAAAATGATTTAAAAAAAAAAAAGAAAAAGAAAAAGTGGTAGTTCAGTGTTTTCTAACTCATACATGTTACAGACTGTTTGGTACGGTCTTTTAAACTGACTGTTCCTTACTCAGGCAAAAAAGTCTAGCTAATCTTTTCAAGTTTTCCTGTTATGATCTCCTCTTCCTTAGAACACATTTTCCATTGAATCAGGACTTAACCTTCACACCGGTCAGTAATCAAACCCAAAAGAGACTAGAAACGATTCACATTTATTTTGTGAATTGAACTAGATGGCAGTTTGTCATTCAGAGCAGCTGTGAAGTAAGCTCTAATCCATACAAGTTTTCTAGCAGTTTGCCTTAGAAGACCATAGAACCCAGGCAGGACAGTGGAATGCTGTAATGCGACACGGATTCACTGATGCTGAAACACCAGAGATGCTCATTGAAGCTCACAAGGATAGCACAGAACCAGCATCAGATATATGGGGCACATCTACATGTAGTTCTGAACTGGAACAAAACTGGAAAAAACACAAAAAAATCTGTTGTTCTTGCTCTTACACGTGTCCTCTGGTATTGTTACCAGATGGATCCTTATTGGTATAAATAAAGTCCCTGGAGGTACATGAATTTTTAACGCCCGTTATTTCTCATTGGACATACAGGGAAGCATCGGATAAATGTATTGTGTTGTTTGAAATGTTGTATGGAGAAAAGAAGGTATTGGTGTTGAAAGGTAGCAGATGTGGGACTCCGAGAGTGTTGGTGGAATACATACCTGCCAATTATCCTTTCTCTCTTTTTTCCATTTCCATGTTATGTTCCTTTTTCACACTGATGATTTTTTTTTTTTCCCTCATGATTTTCAGTTGGCAGGTGTGTTGTCAAGAAAGCAGAATATCCCTCATCAGGTGAACTGGAAACACCTTGCTTTTGTGAAAGACAGAATGGAAACACCTTGCTTTTGTGAAAGACAGAAGCTTCTCTCTCACAGCTCCTAGTAGTTTCAAACTCAAGGGGACAGGATTGAGGAGTTGCAACCCTTCATGCTTAGAATATGCAGAATTCAGCAGGTCCCCAGACTTCGCCCATGCAGAAGAAACTATCTGCCAAAGCTGAATTCTGGATTTTGCAAGTATCCTGAGCTGTTGCCTTTCAGAGGGGAGCTCGAAAGAAGGTGGTAGCAGGTACCAACTATTTTCACAGAAAGTATTTTGTGTCTTTGAGAGGTATGGGCATGAGGCTCTCCCAAGCAACCACAGGAATATCCTTGCACTTGGCCATTTTACTGGATTTCAAATGTCGGGTGATGACAGTTGTAGATAAAACTTCACTTTCTGTCTCCCTAGATTGCTTTCTTTGTAAAGGATCTCAGTGGTCCACATGAAATTGAATACAATGTTCTCAGCTCTAACAGACCTCATAAAATCCCCAGCTGCTTTCATTTTAGGGTCGAAGTTTCTCTATCTCAGTTTTGATTTTATTTTATTTAACTGTCTAATCGCTCTTTTAGAAAGATTTAGGGGAAGTGGAAGAATAGATTTGCATGGAGTTGTTTCCAGGTCTGATTTTGTTCCAGTGTTTTGGAGTGATGAGAGGAGTCTTACTGATAATGAACAGAATTTGCAACTAAGCCAGTATCAAAGAGTATTTTCATATACCTCGTTATGAATTAGTGATGTAAAGTATGACTGTCGTATTTATCAAGAAGGTAAATCTTGCCTATTACTCCTTTAACTCCCCAAAGAATATATTCAATATGAGAAAGTATTACTGCATTGTGTATGCTACTGTGTATTGAAAAACTCATACAGAACTACTATTAAATTTTTGTAGCATTGCATTTTAGACATCATACTTTCCAAACAAAACCCATGATGTTCAAAGTGAATTAGAAGAGTAAATTACACTGTGTTATGACAGATAAGGAGCTCTGTGGTGTACACTTTTGACATGACGATGTGTGCTTGAAGTTCAAATGATCATAAGGTATATATTAATCCACATGATTTCTACTTTCACGCCTGGCATTTAAAATGTCAGGCATGAACTTAATTCTATTGTGCTAAGTACAGACTTTGAGTAGCATAAATTTAAAACCTTGTAACAACAACAAAAGCTAGTCAGTATATAAAACCAATAATTTTCTAAAGACATAAGATCACTGATGATTTTAGAAGTATTGACTGATTATAGAGTTTTATTTTTAGGATGATTCCTTCAATATTGCTACTGTTCATCTTGTGCTTCCTTCTGCTACTACAATAGTATATTTATTTCTCGAAATAGATACCCCATTTAAGGAAGATTTAGCCAACACTTGGCAACAAATAGCAGAGCTACAGTGATATTTCTCATCACAATATATTGATTTGATAAGTACTTAATTTTGTAATGGCAAACAATTGATACAGACCCTGATGTAAGGGATCTTATGGAAGTTCTAAAGGGAGACAGAATATATCAGACGTATGTCAGAAAGCTTATGTACATTTCTGTATTTTCTCAAAGTGTTTTTAAGAACAGTAAACAGCCATACCTATATGTAACTATACTGCATTCTGTTGTGGTACCCTTGATTATTTTTTTATGTATTGATTCTTATAAGCCACATGACCTACTTAAGGCAATTATGTCTGGCCACATACTTAGAATTTCTGATCTTCAGAAATGTTTAAGATGAAAGTGAAAGTGAAAATCTGAAAGGTAAACCAATGTGTAGCTCCCTCAAAATGATGACCTGAAATTTTTTTTGAAAACATGAAAACGTTTTCTAGTATCAGAAAATGTATTTTTATATTACACAGTATTTGAAGTACTGAGGTTATATTTTAAGATAAGTAATACTGCAGTTAACGTTATGTTAAAAAAAAAGAGTATTTTTTTTTAATATTAAAAAACGTTTCAGCTTTCCCCAGACAAACCTATACTGTGAATCTATAGATCTTTAACAAAAAATATTTTCAGCATTGAAAGCTATTTTGATCAGCTTTGCACAACATTCTGACTGAGATTTCCAATCTCTTATTGCTTTGATATTTTGGTGATATTTTGAAACCTGCAGATTATTTTATTTGAAAAAGGATTAAAAAAATATTTCTGTAATACAACCATTTGGTCCCCCCTCTCAAAATAAACCCACGAGGCCTTAGGTCCTGATTCTTATTCATTTCCATCTTCTGTAATCATGCATAAAAGAACAATAGTTGAATCGGAAAAACAGTATTTTACACCCACTGTAACTCCAACTGCTTCTTTGCAATGAAAAATTTAATGAGGTTTGATGCCAAAACAGCACAGAGTGACTGCTCAGAGATGGATTTTGTCTTTAAGCAGCAAAGGTATTTATTTCATGCAACGTTGGGGAGCTAGCAGGTTCACAACGGACAAACTAGCTCCCAAGTTTTCAGTGAAAAGTCAGGTAATTTATACAGTTTCTGTGAGAGCTTACAACATCTTTACATACATATTCATTTAATTTCAACATCTAATCATGACATTCATAATAGGCGGAGTTTAGGTGGAGCTTGAGGCAGAGTCTTCTAGAATCGTCTTTTAGGGGGATTTTTGGGTGGTTGTTCTGTTCTTTGGCTTCACTCTTGGGGGTCGCTCAATCTTCTTCCTCACTTGAACTATTCAACTTTCTTTGTTCAACGATCTCCTGACGCATGGTCTTCTCATCTCCTGTAGATGCCCACCTTATCTTTACCTATTTGTTCAGAGTACATTCCTTTAACATCGTGAGCGGAACAGGACAGGCCGTGTCGTCTCCATCTTATCTCAACGCAAACAGAGCATCAGCCAGAGCATTGTACCAAACTCATCCTGACTAATCTTTTTAAGACCTTGCTCTGTTTCAGATTGAAAGATACAGGAGACTGTCAATTCTCCTTTTACATGCTTTTCCATCGAAGACAATACCATAATGGTATCTCAGTTCTTGAGTGTGTTTCTACTTGCTTTTTTCTCTTGCCTGATGTGTGTGATGCTTGGTTCTGTTGTTGGCCTGATATCTGATCCAGTCTTCTGAAGCTGATGAAAGCCTTTTCAAAGATTCTGATGGCTTTTGTTTTTTGTTGCTGTGAAACTTGCTTTGTTATTCACATGTACATGCATCTCTCTCAGGGATAAAACAGGTAAGTTCAACAGATTCAAAAGCATCAAATATATGTTTAAACAATTAATGTAAATTATAGTAAACGTTTTCACCCTTTTGGGATATTAGGTGTAAATTAAGAAGGTACTAGAGTAGCAAAGGAAAGTACCCAGAAGTCATGAAAACCCCAAAATTAGGTTGTATATGCAAGCCTTTCTGGTTTTTTTTGTAAAGTTCTTAAGAACTGAAGCTGGGATGAAGAGTGTTTGTAATGCATTAGGAAAAAAAAAAAAAAAAAGAAACAAAAAAAATCAGTTTAGATTTTGCTTCTGTACTTTGTGTAGAAATTTATTTTTTTTAGGTTCAGCCCATCAGACAAAAAGACAGTAAAATGATACAGATCTGCTTCTTGAGGTAGGCCTCTCATCTGAAAATTGAGCTTAGGGCATCAAGAGAAGCATCTAATCCTAAATATCTTTTCCTACATCAACTTAAAATTATAGCTTCTTCCCTGAATGTAGAAATGAACAGCACTACAGGTAAAAAAAGAAAAGTAGGACCAAACACAGGAGAGTAAAAGGTTTTCCCCACTGTTGGAGAACTGCAAGTGTCTCATAGAGAAGTGGTTGTTCAGCCTAGTATTTTGCCTCTTTTTCTGAGTGCCTGCCCTTCCACAGGACTTTTCAGCTTCCTTACTCTTCCAGAGAAGTAGGTGTCCTCTTTTCTGATACTTAATGAGTAATGTGTATGAATACCTACACTAGCTTATTGCACAGTTCAAGGCTTTTCCTTCTAGATTTTTTTTCTTTGGGAAAGGTAAGACTCACACTGGAAGAAGCTGTCCCCAGTACCCAGCAGGATACTCTTATAGACCTGTTGTGTGACAGCTTAAATGTTTGTTAATATGCATTCTCTGTGTGTATTTAAATAGAGAAAATCTCTACATAAAGTACGTGAAAGAGGAAGAGATATTGAATCATTTCTGGTTTACTGTAAGCAGTTGGTGTATGTATCTATTTAGATGAGTTGAGTACAACAATCTGCATTGGGAAGTTGATTCAGTTTTATAATACTTTTTGTGACCTTTCCTTTTCTAACTATTGGATTTGATATTTTTCTAAGCCTTACACAAAAAAGGATAAACTACTGCCACATGAATGTGAGCACTTCCTACAAAACTACACACACTTAAGCATGAGAATCTGAAAACCTCTACTATTCCATGGTCTGTTATTAAAGTAGTAAATTCTGTTTGTATTTAACTTTCATTTTCTCTGCTAATTCTCTCTGTATATTCAGAGTTAATCCATTTTATGTTATTTGTAAACAAATCTTAGGTTACCACACATAAAGTGTTGGTCTGCGCTTGAGCAATTGCAGTTCTTGATATTTTTTTTCCCTTCTCTCTCTTTCCTCTTATTAATAGAGTGGGCATGATGCCTTCAAAAAAAAAACCCCAAAAAACAAAATACACAAAAACCAACCACCAAAACAAAACCAAAAAAATCTGGCTGAACATCCAGAATCCTAGTCACTCATTATAGAAACTTAGAGCAGAGCAGTTAAAATGCACCTGTGCCACACATGTGGCCTTGGTACGCTAGGTATTTTTTTAAACAATTACAAAGTTAATTCTTAACAAAACAACAGGCATCTGGTACACTCTGAACAAAGGATCATAGAAAATTGCCACACTGAAACAGACGATCTAGTCCATTATGCTATATTTGGAGGTAATCTAAACTTGTTGTTTTTAGAAGAGCCAGACATGATCTCTAGTGTGTTATGGCAAATGAGCAACTGCTCTACTCCCTGCTTTTTCTAGGAGTTCTGTCAGAAAATTATTTTTCACTGTGGCTTACATAATAATTAGAACAAGTTGAACTATGCATTTAAGAAATGTTGACTTTTTTAATATTAGTGGTTTATTTCCAAGAATCATTCCTTTCTGAAGATGTGGTAGCTGTGATGGTATGAAGATCATACTTGAACAAACTTCAGCTTGTGAGTTTATCATATACTCTTCAGGCATTTGCTTTTCATTTTAGTCATGGCTTGATTGCTTTTTCTGTGCATAATTGGGTTAAAGTACTTACAGGAACAAGAGATGGTAAAACCAAATATCTGTACCTTTAAGTCATTGTGGAAGTAGTGTGATATTAGGCATGGGCAGGTACTCTGGAGACCTTGACCACAGGCAGACCTGTTCAGGTAGGGATATTAGTCAGCTATTACATGATAAGACAAGTTTGAGAAAATTTCTGGAAAGAAAAGGGATTTCTTCATGCAAAATTGTTGTGCTTCGTTCCTTTCCTTCTCATAAATGTTGATGATTAGTTTAAAAATATAAACAATTACATGAAAATACAAAGGTTTTCAACATACGCCATCTTCTCATATCTTTGGTAACTTTAGTGATGTGAAAGGAAAGAAAACGCAATTGATATATTCATTCTCATTTGACTCCCTGTGCTTACATTAACAGCAATACTTTCATCCAGATTTCTTCAACTCTTTTGAAGACTCAGAAGGTGAATAATTTCCTTACTACCTGTTTGTATCATTCTGTCTTCTATATGGCTCAATCTTTAGTAAAAGGTTTGCCCTCAAGGAGTATTAATAGAGAATATTGTAAAACATAAAAAGTTCTGATCCGTCTTCAGCTTGCTTTCTTCTGCTTTCAGTTTCTTACATTAGAAAGGGATTACATTTTCCATTGGCAGAGTTTTGAAAAGACTCAGGTGTTGATTTGGTGTGCTCCTTCTGTCAAGACAGAGAAGATGAAAGTATTTTCCCTCAGACAGAGACACAGATTTGATTGGCCATTTCCCACTTAACGTTAGAAAAGAAATAAAAAGAAGAACTAGAAACCGGAATATTTTTTCATTCATTTATTAAAGGTTTTGAAAGGCATAGTAAGAAAAAACATTAGATCAGTATTCTATAGTGTATGTATAATACATTCTAAACAACAGCTAATTGTACCAGTTATCCAAGATTAGACACTGTTAATCTCATTTTCTCTAAATTGCAGAGTGAAATATACATGTATCTACACATGCCAGCAAAATATGTGTATTGTCAAAGTCTGTATCGATTTTGTTCTTGTTTTCAAAGTAATCAGCTGAGCTTTAGCTGTAGCAGGCAATTTGGGGGGCTTTATGTAGAAGTCTGTGAAAAGGGGAAAACAGATCATATAATGAAATAAAAGTATTAATAATGCACTACCAAATACAGAGTACTAGTCTCATCATACCACACACATCCTTCTGGCCTACACATTACTCAACATAATGGAAAAAGACCAAAGGAATATAAAACAGGAGAGAAAAACAAAATTGAGAAACAGCCTGCAGCTGATGGCAGAGGTAGCTGCGGATGACCAGAGTGCAGTTCATTCACCAGTGTCATTGAAGGAAGGAGTAAAAGTGAAACTTTAGTACAGAGGTAATTGTCAAAGAAAAGGAGAAGTTTATGTTAATGGAGAGCTAAAAATCTAGCCTCAATCTCTGAAATTGCTCTTTAATAGAAATGCAGTTAAATATGCATTGAAATCTTACTGAAATAATTTTCAGGCTCTCTTTCTGACATCTTTCCTCTCTCCATTCCCTGTGTAATTGGGTCTACAGCTATGCTGCATGTTTTGAACTGAAGCCTCCCCAAGAGTCTGGTGACTTCTGCTTCCAAAAGCAAGGGCAAACTATAAAGAATGTCTTCAGATCAAATGGATATCTTCCCTACTGCATCCCTAGAAAATGGCTAGGGGATTCAATGGCCCTATGAATTTGTCCCAACCTGATAACTAAGAAACTAGGTTCTTCGTTAATATTCTCCACTCTGAATACTTTTTCTTGTCCTTGGACCTCACAAAGTTCAAAAAAAATTATATTACTTGATCTTTCACTTTTATTTTTTTCCCCCATGTCCTTTTTTATGTTGCTGATTTCTGCTGTGATACGTATGCGTCAAGATCAGGTAATTCTGTTATCAGCCATATAGTGACAACACGGTTCTTTTTTCACACACCATTTACACTAGTGCAACTCAAGACAGTTTGTTTCTCATTGCAGTTTTTGGGGCAATCACAATCATTTCTGTGTTGTTTACCCTCTTTCTGATCAGTTACTTCTGAAGACTGATATGAAAAGTAAAAGTAATATTTTTCCTGTGAATGCTGCTTCTGTATTGTATTTGCTTTAAATCAGATTCAGCACCTGGCAGCCTTATTCGGTATTCCAGTGCTGACGGTATATGTGGATAGAACTTATGTAATTGAAAATGAAGTTGATGATAGACCACTAAATTCTAGCATATTTCCCTGAATGCTGAAATCATTTACTAATGCTAATATAGAACATAAACCCAAATTCTTCCACAGTTATCAATTCCAGCTAAAAAACTATTCAGGGTATCATCGTCACCTGTTCACTGCTTGATTAAAATGTGCTCTTGTTTGGTATGTCTAAAGAGCATAGAATGGCTGAGTTGGTTGAGTCACATGGGGTCTTTGCCTTTTTGATTCCTTCAACCTCTTTCAAGTTTCAGAGCATTCTTATGTCGCATGTCTTTTGTTTGTTCAGATATCATTCCCTGAACAGAACTTCTTCTGCACAGCCACTCAATAAAGGTATAATGCAGAGGCTAAAAGTCATAAAAGCTCTGTGCAATTCTTGTTTGCTAAGCACAGAAAAAATAACCTATTGGATGTGGACTCAAGCCACTCTATTTCATTCCTCCTCTTCTTCCCTCCTTACCAGCCCATGCTCAGATCCCGTTGTATTTCTGAAGCAGCAATGTGCTTTAAAAGCATGCCAGAGATTGATGTGCAAATATACAGCATGAACATTTGCATGTTACTTCCTAGGATACTCTTTTTTCCTTTTCTACCCTTTTATAGAAATGAAGGTGGTCTGAGCCTTGAGAAATGAAAAGTAAAGCTTATGCATGCCAGTGTGCAAAATGGATTTTAATGATCTTTAGTAACTTCAAGAAAACAAAGCAAATTCTGAGAGGACAAAAAAAATCTACTCATCCAACCTTCCAAAAGTTATGATTTGCAGGTTCAGAGCACATTCATGCCTGTCCTCATCAGAGATTTTTTTCGGTTAAGCAAACTGTAGTTCACACTATGTATTGTTTTTCTCTTCGCAAGAACAAAGCTTTCCACAGCAGGCACTGTGGTGGATTATCTGGTGGGGTCTTTGTCACATTCACAGATCTTGAAGTGTGTTCAGGTATCTCTAGGTTCACAAAGAATGTATATTTACCTCACTAATGAGCTGTCAACACTTTCTGATCCTGTAATAAATATTTGGGTGCTCATCTTTGCAGCTTATCCCAAGGTACAGCTTAACCAATATATTCTCAAGGTTCTGTAGCAGATGTATTGCTCAATGTTTCATGCAGTACTGGTAGCAGATCAATTAACAAGTGATTACCTGTTTTACATGGTTCTTTTTTGGATCATTAATTTTTTGAGGAATGTTTGGGGAAAGTAATATCTCTTTCCATTTGATACTGCTACAAAACTAGTCTATTAACATGTAAATCACTCATTAGAACTAATTTGATATTATCTCTCCAGGATTCTATTAGAGTTGCTAGTTACTGGTTTTCAGTCTTACTAGTTGATCTTTACATAGCTCCAAATAGGTTGTGCTGCGTGCAACTCATTGTAAATAGTACAAATTGCTTGAAGATGTGTGATCCTGCAGTGAAATGGTATAGTTAAAGTTTAGTAAATGTTTTCATATACATTAAATATCTTTTATTTAGTTTATAAAGGAAAACATTAGAAATTTGGGTTTTAAAATGCAATCTCCAGATGTATGGGTGAGTTTCAGTAAATACCTAGATTTCAGAATCTAAATGTGGCCATACCCTGGCATTGTGTTTTCTTTGTTTTCACAAGGTTTATTTGGATGTATTGATGATCTTATTTCTTTTTTCTTTTTTTTTAATTTTTTGTTATCTGAATTTGTTTCCCTTCATTATAAAGTCCAGACAGTGACAGATGAGTCTGAGTGATTCCATTTTGGGTAGGTGACTTGAATAACTGTGTATAAATATGATCATAATAGGCTAGGTGATCAAGATGCTTTGGAAAACAGGGTATTTTTAAACGCATAAGTTTAGGCTACCAGAAAGTAGTCTTTCACCATTAACAGTTCAGAATTAAAAGGACATGAGACCCCCTACCTTCCTACCATTAGATAAAATCTTACATACTTAGACCATACACATTTCCTGCCCAACACTTTCTTAAAAACCCAGAATAACTATCATTCTGCTATGTCTGTCAAGCAATGTAACTTCTCTTGTAGCGAGAATATTTCTGCTAATATTTGATCTAAATCATACACACTGCAAATTTAACTGATTCTTCGTGCCCTACACCTGATAGACATGGTGAAGAGGACCTTGCTTTCCTCTGCGCACATTTGTTTCCTTTTCAAATACTGATCATATTATCTTTCATTTTCAACCTTAAACAAATTCAGTTCTTTTAAAATTTTCTAATAGATTGTGGCTTCTAAAATTCTGTCAATCTTTTTGCTTTTCCCTGGTTTGTCTTCAGTATATCTGCTAGTTACTAGTTGTTATATATTTTTTTGAAATGGTGTCATGGTTTGGACTAGAATGAAAAGAACCAGATCTGGAAGACGCTCAGGAAAGTCAGGACCTCCTACTCTCCATGGTGCTGAAAAAGGGTCACGGAAAGGGGATAATTTATAAGTAACCTTCTACCACAGAACTGCAGTAAATTTTGGAATTCAGAGATAGTAGTAGCTCCTATAGATACTCCGAGTGTGATATATTGCAGCACAGGCATCTGGTTTGAAACAGTTATTGGTGGGGTACAAACTAATTCTCTCTCAGAAACTTACCATTTTGTGTCGCTTTACCATAAATTGCTCATGACCCAAAGGGACATTTTGTTCTTGTAGGTTTTGCAATGTCTGTGGGCTACTAAGCTAGAATTTCAATTAGTATGAGATGCCATCTACAGCAGGAAAAAACACCAAGTAAAAATTTTTAGTGCAATCAAAGAGTGATGGATTTTATTAAAATATCTGTTTCTGCTTCTTATTACCCAAGAATAAAACTAGATTTGTGGTTTGTCTGTGTGGGGTTTTTTTTGTTTGTTTGTTTAAACAAACAAAAATACTTTGAATTAAAGGTTTGGCCCAGATTTCAAAAGACCTGATTTTATTCCATGACAGATCCTTTTGTGAAACCATGTATGTTAGTTTATTCCTATGTCTCTTACTTTGTATAAATGAATAAAAGGATATTTGTTAACATACTTAACAAATTTAGACTTAAACCTTTCCATTAGAGGTAAAATCTAATTCAATGTATTTTTATTATTTGCTTTACGATTACCAGTATAGTAAATCAAACACTGTTTTTACTGCTTTTCAGTTCAGATTGAATGAAAATGAATTAAGTTACCAAGTTGGACATATTGCTTGTCCTTTAAGAAGTGCCGGGTTGTGATAAATGATTGAATGAAGAGCAGAAAATATACATAGTTTGCAAACCTTATTTAGAATTCTGTCTTTAGATTATGACCCTTTATTAAAATGCCAATGAAAACAAATCACTGTAAAGTGAAAATTGTTCTCTAGTAACTTATAGTTGTAAAACACCAACTTAATCGTTTTCATTTACAGCACTGTATCTTAAATGATGAACCTCTGATAAAAACATAGCTTAAGCAAAGCCACTAAAATACTTTGCCTTACCATGTGGTATGGTATATAAAATTGATAGCAGTGACATTACAAGGTAGAAAATCACTGGTTTAAAATACAAAATAGCTCCAAACTATTGTGCAAGATAAGGAAACTAGAACATTTAGGGATACAACAATATGAATATCCCTTATAAATTATCACAGTTAGACTTATTTAGCAAAGTACAGATATTTGTGTCAGCTTCTATAGGACCAAAATTCAATTAAATTTATCTTGAAAGATGTGAGGTTAGTTTGCATAATGTATGCCCTTTTTAGATTTCCTGATTAAATGTCCACTTTGTTATAATAAGATATAAGTTTATACATGGTTGTAAACTGTAAATCAAATATGTACCAAATTAGATAACGTCATAACTGTATTCTGCAATCTTGAGGCCACACATCAAGTATTTCACTTTGAAATGTAACCTCTCTGTATTGTTGAGGTTTGGAAATTATATATTTCTATTTCAAGAGCAATGAGTTTCTATTAGTTTTCTTTTGATTATGAAACAGGTCACCTTGCATTCTTAACATGTTACTTCTACGGAGACTGAAACATTTAAAGAATCATGAAGGCACTAGAAAAAATACCAAACAAAAAACCACACGGTACTTTAAACAGGGGCTTGAAAGATATCTGGAGCGGAAGGGTATGTCTGTTAAGGGGGGGGAGAACAAAAAAAAGAAAGGAGGAAAAAAAGAGAATTATAATAGAGAAGCTTTTTGGTCTCTGACCATTGCAAATTTTCCTACGCACTCATATAAATCACGGAGAAAGGAAGAAAGAAAAACTACAAGCAAAGAAAAATCCCCATTATATCACATGCACATCTTTGCTTTTTTCCTTTTTCAAAGTAGGCTTAGAAAGAACAAAGGGCTTAGAACTGTTCAATGATATTATGACAGGGAAGTACTGTACTTGGGGTTCCATTTTGCCACCTCAAAGAGGATTTAATTCAGCTGTCAGAGAGTGCTTTTTAGTTTGTAGACAGAGTATGAACAGGGAAAATTCTGTTTGTTCTTTAAAAATAGTCCAAAACATTCCAGTCTTTGTGAAAAATTCTCAAAGCTTAAATAGGAAATAAATTCAAAGTCAAATTCCCTATTAAGTTAACCATGATGCTTGTTTCTTATTCCTCAGAGAACAGTATATCACTGTTCTACTGAGGCTAAAAATAAGCTTAATATAAAAATGAGTTCTCATTCTATAGAAGTTTTTTGATTTTTACCTGAAAGTCAAACAGGTCTTAAAGTTATACAAGGTCACTTATTATTCTAATTTAATTTTTTTACTGGTGCCATTATTTTTTGATCTAGCTTAGGCTGAAGCTACCTACCTGGGCTGTGAAAGACAGGTACAATATGAATTGGACTGACCTGATAATGCTTACTTCTCTTTTAAAACAGTGAGGTCATTATCTATAATTAACACTTAACCAGATATTTTTGTCTCTTGGCTAATACAGAGGCATGAGATGTACTTGGCACAAGAAGTCGGACAATTGGTCTTATAAAATGGCAATTTTTATGTTTTTAAATCTCATTACTTTTATCTTTAGCAAGTCAGGAACTGTTTATGTTTCACTCCATAAATATGTTTTGTACGTGCATTTAATATTCTGTGGCAAAGCATATAGGGTGGGGGAAGGACACATCAACATGCATCTATTTACTTCCCTCATGATCAAAAAATTAAAATCTCACACTCACTGAGATGATAATACTACCATTAACAGATGAGATATGTTCTCATAAATAAGTATAGCCCTTAAGAATCATAGCTGTTCAGTGTATCTCCAGGCTAAATGTACTTCCCACAAGAGAACAAGAGAAATCTGGTGTGTGTTGGACACTGAGAAGTCTGGATGAGATGTGACCAATCCCACTGAGAACTGAAGGGGTTCCTCACTTTTTAGTGTCCGTCTTCTGTACTGACGGAACAACTTCTTCTGAAGGACACACAGTTGCTAACACCAGCTCTCGGTGTCATCGTTACTTCGGGCACTGGGGAAATGACCCCTTGCTGGCAGGCAATACGGAGCCTGCTATGAAAGTCATCAGTTAGCAGGTAGGGCTTTGGGATCTCATCTTTCCATGCCTTATCTGTCACAAAGATCTGCCCTGGCAAGATCTGAATTTATAGATCTGAGTTGTAAAATCATGTAATCATTTAAGATGAACATGGCTTTTATTCCATTCTTTTCTTCTTCCCCCATTCTACCCCTCCTTTTTGGCTTATGACTGTGAAACTGTTAGTATTGTAATGTGGTAACACAGAGCCAAAGAGTACCAAGACAAACATCTTTCCATGAGGCTTTTCTCTTTGATAATTTCAAGAAAGACAGTCTGTGATACTTTACAAATAATGCCATGGTGGCCAAGAACTCCTGCTTTGTTTTTCTAGCTACACCTTGGAAGTGGTCAGGAAAGGAGAATTTGTTGTATGATCCTGCTGAGTTGCTATCGCTAGAGCTATACAGCTACTGTATATTTGGTTTTATAAAGAAAGACTAGATTTTAACCCGTGTCTTCCCCCTCTCTGTGTTTCAAAGTTCACTCAAAACAGGCATTTCAAGGAAAAAAATACTTAAGGTGGATTTCAGCTTCTGGTTTATATCAGAAGATATTTTGCTATGGTACCAGTGGAAAATCATTAAATCCTTGGATCATCAGTTTGCTTTACAGCACTTCACCATCAGTGATGACAAATTTAACTGACTTCTTTCTATGTAAATGGTTTTTGGAAAATGTACTTTTATTGGTAAACTTGAAAATGGTACCTGTAGACTTGAGATTAGTGAAATACAGTGTATTTTCTATACCTAATTCTTTATAATGTTTTGTAAGCTTTAGTTGTTGCTGTCGTCAATGACACCATGTGAAGGTAAGCTCACTCTAACATCCTGCTTTCAGTTAAGATAAAGGCTGAGCAACTATTAACTTGCCACATTACCAAGAATTACTGTTATGCAAGGAAGAGTCACAGTAAATTTTGTTAAACTGCAAGCTTTACCTGCTTTTTTGGGCATTAAATATTGTATTTATTTGTTCTGTCTCTGTATTTTTTTGATTGTGTTTCAATTGAAAAATTCTCACACAAAATACAGACTTTGTCTTTCCGTATAGGAACTAGAAGCAGGCACTGCAACTGCCTTCAACAAGGTAGGTGCCTGTGTGGTAAGCAGCAGTGCATTTATACCTTGGACTCAGTTGGATGAACATGCTAAACTAGATTCTCCATCAGTGTAAATGCAATGCGGTTCCCACTGATGCTGAAAGAAACCACACCACCTGAGGATGCCACATCAGAATTACCTGGAATCCTGCAGGGGAAAAAATTAGCATGTGACACAGCACTTTCTTCATAATACAGGGTTAACTCTAATTCTAGGAATTTTTACTGTGCAATGTCAGATCTGGAAATATTGACATGCTTTCTATTGTGTTTATGTGTGGGTTTAAAAAATGACAATTTATTCCTCCTGTTAGGGAATACACACATAAAAACCACACACACTCTCTCTATATATGTGTATATACATATTATTTCAAGTCCAGTTCTAATCCTTGGCTTGAAATAATATTGGGGTAAGATTTTCATGTAATTATGTTCAAAGTTAATAGATTATTCCATTAAGTTGACACTGGCTTAACTGAGAAATCGGGGCCTCAGGCTACTAATGTTGATGTAATCCAGAATAGCTCCTCTGATTTACACCCAATAAGAGCTTGGTTCTATATCTTATTGTGGAATTTGTTGAGATTTCTTTTCCCTCCCAAAAGACAAAATTCTTGTTTGCTTGGAGGAGGGGGTTTAACCTCTTGGCTGAGTGATACATTTCTGTTTATCAGCCACCTGCATCCCCTCAATGCATTCTGAGGCAAAAATCAAGGAATAAGAAAGTCCAATTTTAAATTCAATCAGTTCCCAGGTTGTTTGATGCAATGGTTTCCATTTCAACAGCTGCCTCTGTCTACTTCACCCACACGAAGGAACAAGCTTCCTCTGGAGATCTGAAAATGTACAGTTGGCAGCTAAAATTAAATATAAGTCTGTCCAGGTACAAGTTTATTGGCGCTAGTCCCAGGTCTTGCAATTGACTTTTAACCCCCTCAGAGCTTTCCGTGTGTGCCTAATAGAGCTGTGTGCTGTGTGACAACTTCACTGAAGTCCAACTGCTGCCTTTTGTTGCTCTGTGTAGCAATATATTTTGAGCTCATAAACCACCAGCTCTGCATCTGAGTGACATTTGTAAAGAGTCTTCACATTACTTATCCTCACGAAAAAATAATAAGTGATAGATGCTGTTTAAACAACTGTCAACTGCCTTCTGAAAGCTACACTGCACTAGTCACACAGGAGAATACTGCTGATTTCTTCTTGTATCCCTATACTTCATGATCCCTAATGTTCAACATTTTTTACTTTAAAAATCCTTTCCTTACTTTAGAAACTATTTGCAGTACTTTCAGTCACTCTGATAATTGCATACATACCTGAGCTTTCAGAGTGATTCGTGGGAATGAAAGGTTAAATAGTTTATCTCTTAGCAGAGAAAAAGAGTAGAGGGATTCCTTCTCTCCTTAGTTTGCTCTCCTAACAGGTAATGAGTTCTGATATTTGTGGACAAATGAAGGACTAAAAAAAAAATTTCTCATGTTAGAACTCAGTATTTTGTTCATGCCATTCAGCAAAAGAAACAGCAAATCAAATCTGATTATGAGCAAAACACCGACCTTCAAATATTCAAAATGAAACACCACAGTGCAAACAGTTTTTATATCTCTATTCCCTTGTCCTCCATGCTGTGTAGAAGAGTCCAACGTAACCATGTTATTGTAGCTCTGGGTACTAGAAAGCAAGCAGTCATCAGCTAAAGGCATATGTTAACCTGATTGGTAAGCAAAGGGGTTGGTCGGCGCATCAGCTGTGACGGTAACCTTCTAGATTAAAGGGGAAAAAAATTGACGTACTGGAATTCTTTAATGTTAACACATGGTGTTTAGTCCATCCTTTCACAGGAGGCTGTCAGCTAGCCACAGGTAATGGAAGCAACTTAAGCTCTCAAAGGTATTTAAGCTGTTCAACCTATCTCTGCCTAGAGAGCTACTCCCTACGCCAGTATTCTGCAATGTAGAACAAGAATGGAATGAAGCAACAGGAGAAAGTTACTACCAGTAATTATTCATCAAAGCCCTTGCCCTTGTTTTATCTATGACCTACAGCTTGAGAACCAGCAGTTTTAAAGGTGGCAGAGAGGGGAAGTCTACTTTTCTTGGTGATGTTCACAGGTCTTTGCCTCCTTACTTCCCACAGCATGGTATGATTACCCTGGTGATCTGAGATATTTCATCAGATGAAAGAGAAGAGAGAACTTTGAGTAACTGAATTCCAGATCACTTGTTTTTCAAGAAAACAGTGCGCACAAATGTATAAAATATGAGTATCTGGGAACTAGTGAAATGAAAGAAGTTTTTCAGATTGTTTTTTCACTGTGAAACTAAGGCCAAAGATTGAAGCCTTGGTTTTAAGACCAAGCATGACACAGTCAGTTTGGATAAAACGCAAGCATGAAGAGTTTGGGCTGTGGCTCACGTTACCCATGTTTTTGACTGAAATACCAACAGAATCTGATCTCACTTTTTCTTTCTCAACATCGCAAAATAATAAACTTTCTTAATTCTGTCTAGCACTGCAGAAGAAATACAAGAGTCTTTCTAGGTTATTTTAGTACAGCTGTTATGGCCTAGAAAGCTAAATCTAAATCTTTGGCCATGTCTGACTCATTTTCAATAGGGTTGAGAGTGTTTAGGTCAGTGTTAGAATGGGTCTGATCTTATGGTGCTTGTTTAGACCAAACATCCATGTTTTCTGAGCTTTAAAAATCTTGCCTGACAGAAGTAAATGGATGCAGAAATAGTGGCCTGTTTTAACTGAGACATGAAAAGGAACAGAGAACAATTAGTTACACCACTAAGCTATTGAGAACCGGGAAGGTACATTTTATTGACAGATGAACTATGGTGTAACTGAAACAAAGCTCAAGGATCTAGTAGAACTGGATGCTGAGAAGCAATAAACTTCTGTTAAGAAAAAAAGAGATGGAGACAGGAGCTAGGTAAACTGTAGCTGTTTATTTAAGCAAACACCCATCTCCTGTATTGCTTGAGGTTAATTTCTCATTACTCAAGATTCAGCAAACTCTTTGTGCAATGCTTCACCACAATGTTTTCAGTCACGCATTCTGTGATTCAAATTATCAAATTATACCGATATTTTATAACCTCAGAAATATTTTTCTTTTGTTTGGGGCTTTTCCATGTTGTAAGCATTTGCAAACATACTTCATATTTATGAAATTACAATGGCCAGTCAAGGTTGTGACTGATAAAAACTAGATTTAACTGAGTTCATTTGTTAAAGTTGTCCCTTAAGATAATTGAAATATGGCACCTTGAGCAGTAGGCCATATCTACTGCATCAATTTGGAAATAGAATTCTGTTTGGATCACAGTTGCTTTTAGATAATGTGTACAATTGTCTATAAAGAGCTCCTAGATAATTCCTGGGAGTGACTCTTTTTGCTGGACCTTGGTTCCACTTATTAGAATCATAAGTTTCTATGAAACTGTATTGTTTTCCATAGTGATGGCATCTGTGTGGTTTTTTTCAAAAGAGAAACTGGGTGTCTGTAGTATACCACGTCACGTACAGACTTTCTCTGGCAATTTTCTGCTTAGATAAAAATTACCAAATGCTTTAGTTACACAATTTCTAATAGTGTTTATAATTTCATTACTCACAGGTTCTTAACTATGTCACTGTACAGTGCAGCATAGTGAAATTTATTCATAAAAGTGGCTTCAGTTTCCCTGTGATTATCATTGTCTTCAGAAGCAAAGACTTCAAATTGTTCTAAAACCTCAGCAGTAAATTTTGTACTATTGAACTCAACTCACTGTGATTAAAGAGATGACTATCATTGAGTAGAGTAGTCATCTCTCTTAAACTTTGAGTTTCACCAAAAATAATGAGAAGCCCTTGATCTCTTTTGCCCAGGAATATAGCCTGCGGGAATAAACAGAGCTAACTTTTTATGTTGAGAATGGAGAATGAAGTGTATTACTCCAGACTGAAACGAATCTAGGGTTTGTGGTTGGATAACGTTTTTTAAATTTGGATATAGCTAATCGCAACTGCAACACTGCCTGTAAATTCCTTGAAAATCTTGTGATCTCAGCCTTACCTCCCGAGATGTTTTGTCTGGCAGTTTTCTTGAGTTGCCTACAGAGCGACAAAACAGAAATATGTGCAAGAAAATACAAAGGCTGTAACACAGGCTATCACAGGCAATGTCTTCCATGTCACCTGAAGGTTTTTTAATTGTGCAAAACATTACCCAAATAACATTTTTTTGCTGCACTGAATTTCCAGAGAATGTTATTTTTTACTGAGGTTAAACTTATTTTGCACGGCAGTGAAGTATAATGGCTTGCAATTCTTCTTTGCTTACCATGTCTACAGGGTATCCTGCCTCAGTGAGCCCTGTAGAAGCTTACCAACCAGTGTGTGCCTCTTCAGAAGATTACCTGCATGAATATTTAAGGAAACTATTCTGTAGAGATCCACCACATTGTTACTGTTTTAAATATTCTTTTGTAAATAACCTTATAGGCCCCAAAGGAAGGAAGAAAAGCACGCTCAATTACCTTCTAGAATGCATTTCCACTAAATGGCAGGGTGAAGGAAATGATGGTCAAGAACAGACAAGACTCTTTTTATTATAAACTGGTCTCAGTAGAATTTAATATGATTTTTTAACAGGTTAAGCATTTATGCTTGCATTCTGCATTTGAGTATTTAAATTTCTGTGCAATGCATCTTCTTTACATATCTTGCCTTCCCTTTCTAATGGTGACACAAACTACAATTTCGGGGTTTGGGCTTTCAAGTATTTTTCATTTTTCTCCTAAAACGTTCTGTTCTGACAGTTCTGGTGCACAGTAATTCACAAATTTTTCTTATCCAATTCTCAGCTACCCATAGATACAACACGTTTAGTCTTCTCCATCATTCTTTGTTCAGTCCCATTGAAGCTGCTGTCACTGCAACATTTTACTTTCTTCTATCAAGGCAGGCATGAAACTTCCAGTGGAGCGAATGCGAATGCTAAGGCAGCTGCATGGGTCAGTAGGCAGATGGAGGGGGGGAGGGTTTGGGAAAGCTAAACAGTTTGCATCCTTCTCTAAAAGACAGCAAACCACAGGGCAGGGATCTGCAATCTGATGATTTGACAGTGCAATGCCCTTTAGTTGTTTGACTGGATTTACAAGTTCTGTTTAGCTGACAGATATTTTGGCTAATACCCTCCTCTAGTTGTTTTCCTTTTGACTATCAGAAGTTCTGTTTAAAAATTTAAGCAAGCTCTTGTTGAACAGCAAAACAAACAGATTTCTCTTACAGATAGGAAACGCTTTCTATGATTTTTTTTCTGTGAATACCCCAATGAATACAAAATATTGACCTAAACAAATACAGTTTACTGAGAGTGCCAGTAAACAATCTGGGAAGTAAATCAGAGGATGTAGCTTCATTTTGTGTGGAAAATGCTCTTCCAAGCTTACAGCACACAGTCCGATACGTTATTTTTTTTTTCTCCTCCTCTGTGTATTTTTTGCAATTAGTCATTCTCCTGACTAAAAATCAAATCATTAGCTTTTAAAAAAAGCCAAATGGAATAAAGCCACAGCTAAGTACAAAAACTGTGGAAAGAAAAAAAAAATTACATTAAGTGAAATTTTAGTGATTAAATACTTTTGAGTTTCTGAGGTAACATGGTTTTAAATATATTGCTTGTAAAAGCTATGTGAGAACAGGTAACTGTTTTAAATGCATAGAATCAATGGTCCTAGAACAGAGACGGACATTTGTTTGTAATGTTAATGAGTTTAATCAAAGGAAAGTGAAAGGACTCTTGCTGGGATCACAGGTTGACTGTTCACTGAATTGTACCTTGAAATCATGTGCAAAAATAATTCTGTTTCACTGGCCCAAGGTCTCCACTTGAGGCGTTTGAGAGTGGACTAGCAGTAGCGTGTGTATTACCAGAAGTGGCCAAGGTTGAAACACTGAAAGGACAGACTGATTTTATTACTTTTTTTTTTTCCTGTTTCTAGTGTATATCTCAGGTATCCAAAGTTATCCGGGGAAGTACGACTATGAATATCTGAAGCTCAAAAACACTGAACAGCAGGAAGTGTGTGGGATGAACCACAGATGGATAAGATGAAACCAAGTAAAGAACATGTTAGACTGGCTGTCAAGAAGAAAACAAAATAGCAACTTCATTACATTTTGAGTGTCCTACATTCAGAGTCAGCCATCAAAAGGTTTCCTGGTATGCCTGCATTAGCATGAGTGAGGTTTTGAAGTTTATCACCTTACTGTCCTTCCATATCATGCATTGGTTTTCATCATGGAGCAGCCTCATGGCATGCAAATGAGATTCCTTTCGGGTTAAACTAAACCAGAAACCGTGCTCCAGGAACATGCCTATTTGCTCTAATCAGTAATGAGCACTAGGCTCCAAAACACAAGTTAGTCTGAAGTAAAACTCCCCTGTGTATATAATGCATGTATTTCAGGTCCTTAATGGCAACGTTTTTTGCTCAACAGACCCCACGCTATTTGACCAGACATTGCCATTGAGCATTGGACTGCATTTCAGCAGCAGAGGATAACTTAGTCCTTCTCATGTCTGATTTCCATGTCTGTATAAAGCACTCTGAATTCATGTAAAGCTTAGTGCAACAGAGAGGCTTCAAGGATTTAGGCTTTTGACAGGAGTTACTCAAGTTAAGGAGAGAGAGAGACTGAGAGGATTTGATTGCCAAAACTTTCTAGGTAGCCTCGCTTTTTTCTCTGTTGCTGAATTTGAATAGTCCTTAAGATGATGTTAGACAAAACACTGAGTAAATGTGCTTAAATATGCACAGTGTAAAACACTGCTTTTGCTAGATCTGTCTGGCGTGCATAATCCCAAGTTCTCAGTAATGCAACTGTGCACAACAGAAGCCACTAATAATTAATGCCTGAAATCCTCCCTAACCATGCTGCTATCCTGGGAACTCAAAAGCAGCTGCACGTGCGCTTTCAGAAGCTGAGCACACATTCCTCCGGTGTTCATGGGGAAGAGGGTGGAAACAGAAAGAATGGTACTAGGAGCTACTGGGACTGCTCGGCTTCAAGACCTACAACAGCTTTTGAACAATAGCTACTGATCACTTTTCAGATCAGCAGCTGTAGATGCTGCAGTTTCATAAATACATTTCAGGGTTTCATATGTGTGTGTGTGTACTGCTGCGCTGGAAAGATATTTCACTGGTTAATAAATGAATTGATAAGCCGAAGTCAATCTGTGTGTGGGCAAATATCTGTATATGTTACTAGTCGTAGGAGACCACAGACAGCAATGTGAGTAAGGCTGAAGTACAGCTGTGAAAAGCAAAGAGTATGTGTGTGTCTGTGTCTGTGTCTGTGTGTGCTGATGCCCCTAACTAAAAATAACTTTAACCCTTTGCATTTTTTGTGTTCTTTACCCGTCATCAAAGAACCTGAATGATGTCTCAGCAGCTGCTGCTCTGCAGCACAGGAACACAATGACTAACAAAAGTTTCAGTATTGACAAAATGGCAGTGATAGCAGTATTTGTTATCTGTGTGCAAAATTTTTCCATATCTATATCCATAATCCCTGTCTATCCCTAGCTATCTGTAATCCATTCATACATTATTTTTTTGGATAATAGCATATGGAACAAAGTTCACTTTCAGCTGTGAATGGATGATAAAATTGATTTAAAGCTGCAAAATTCACTGTACTTTTTAGAGGAGCTGTCTGATCAAATGACAGATTAAAACTGAAATCAAAACCTAATTACTAAGCCTTCATTTTCTATTAAATATACACTATTGGTGGCAGGTATCCCATTTAGAAAATAAGTCAAGGACATAAGCTGAGTCTTTTCTCTGTATAATTACTGTTCTGCATATCAGTTCTTGAACACTTGGTCACAAGAAAGCCTTCAAGTAATGAAACTGTCTTCCTCCTTCATACAGCAGCTCTAAGCACATAGTATTCAAAGTGCAGAGACTTTGAAGTTCCCCGGGCAATGGCATTGTTAAGAGTGTAGGAACTAAATGCCTTAACCTGTCATATTCCCCTGTCGTGTGCAGTGGCACTTGGGAGAAATTAATAAGAATGAAAGTAAAGCAGGTCTAGTAAAAGAAATCCGTGTAATATATGTTTGTTAAAAACATATTCCTTTATTTACTGTGAGTATAAGTGAGTATAAGTGCTCATTATATCCATTATATTGACAAATAAATTGAGTAATAAAGAATAGAAATTGGTCATGATTATAAAATTCAACTCACTGATTTAGATAAGAAGATAGTGAGGACTTCTGGTCCCTTGGCTGTCATCCAGTTATTATCATGTGCTATTGCACACAAAAAGCAGCATAACAGAGTTGTAACTCTATTTATAAATTAAAATTATGTCAAAATTATGCCAGCTACCATATTTTAAAGGATACAATACTAATTGCGTACATTTGATATGTAATAGTTTCTATCATTAATTACATGAGTTAGCTGTTCATTTTTCCATCAGAAAAATAGAATAGGTGTGGGGAATGTTAACAATTCACTTAAGTACTTAATAATTTATATGTTGTTAATTATTTTGATTCATATTGGCACGTGTTACAACAACACATAAGTAAACCATCTGCTAATGGTATAAAGAAAGAAAGAACTTGCAACTGTTTTAATTAAAAAGATTGTGATTATGCCAGCTTAGAATCTTTATCTGTGCACAGTTTCAGCAAGGACCAGGTTTTGGATGTGCTCTTGCTCAGGACCTTTTGAATGCAATGATGTTAAACTCTTCCTAGGGGAAGAAAAGGGAATAGAAGATGATATTACTTGCATATACAAAAATGGTAAAGGGGAAGAGAAATCAAAAGCTATTGATTTGATTCTGGTTTATGGATTGTTGTAGCCTGTTAGAGGAGTGGCCCAGGTATGTAACATAACTAATGCAGTAAGGTTTACATTAAGTACCGGTAGTGACAATCACATGTATTCTGGATTTGACGGGGTCAATGAGATTTTATGTATTCTGCAAATGATGTTTACTGGTTGCTAATTGTCGGCTTCTTTGCAATACTGTGGTCAGTGTTTAAGTGGTGGACTCTCATAGCTTAAGCAATTGATGTTGTCATCAAATTTAGCATGGGCAATAGAAACATCCTCCTCCTCCTTGGAACTTTTTCTTAGTGACTTTAACAAAAATGGCCAAAGAGGACTGGTGACAATATTAAAGCGTCTTTGAATAAATCTGAGTGGGAGTGTAAATCCTTCTCCAGGAAGTTTCTTCCTCACATAGATCAAAAAGAATGATGAGGTGCTAAAGGGGTGTGTTTGTGTAGGGGTGCACATGTGAATGTGACCACAGGGTCTGAAAGCAAATTTCTAGGATTTACATTCTTCCCCATGATGACATCAAAAATGAACTTGTCATTCAGTTCCAGTTAAAGTTGACAAGAGCATTTGCATTCAACAGAGAGGTCAGAGAAGCCATTAATCTTCTATCCTATGGGGGACATTTATTTAGTGAGACAAGCAGGTGCTCTTGCTGACAAAGACAACGCTATTCTCACCTTTATTAACACCTAGCTAGTTTTAAAACAGGCTTACTGTTTTAAGTTTAATAGGTACCTTTAGTTCCATACCTGAACCAATGCTTTGCTAGAGGAATTTAGGTGCAGTTTGTATTTCACTGATGGGATGACCCGGTTGTTTTCTCTTGCCATCATCGTGCCAGATGATTTCCACTTAGACAAAGTAAGATGTTTCCTGTAGCTAAATAGACATGTATGTGTAATGTGTGTGAATGCAGTTCATGGCTTGAAAGTATTCAGTTCATCTTTCCTTTGAAAATGAAAAGAACAAACAACATAGAAGCAGTTCTTTTCCTGACAGCTCTTGAGCACTTATGTCTTCTTTTTTCTACACACAGACACAAAGCCTCTGTACTCCTTTAGTGCGAGCCCGTTATCAGTGTAGACACTCTCCTGATAAGTGCAGACATATAAACCTCTGTTACTAGTGTTTCTTCAAGTTACCCATCCCCAAGCCTAAAACAAAGTGTATCCTTTCTCCCTCCTCTACCATGACTTTTTGCAGGCCTCATTATTATACAATTAGCTACAATTAAACACATTAATGAGATTGGCCACTCAGCAAAGAAGCTGTATTTTAATTCCAGAAAAATTCATGCATCTAGTGCATGTTGAAATGCTGGTTAAGATAAATTCTCTGTAGTTTTAATGCATGTTAAATGATTAAAGTAAAACTATGTTGCCATGACCAACACCCAAATTAAAACTAAAACTGCCTTATCTTTGCTGGGATTGCACCATAGGATAGTTTACTGTAATATTTTTTTTTTTTCCTAATTTAGCAGTGGCGGTGATGATTTGTAAGGTGATGATAAGTGCTGTGTTCCCTGGTTTGAAGGAGTTAGTTCCGTTGAAAGCATGCACTTTTTCTACATATAGTCATGGTAAAGCATAAGGGGTTAGCCTAGGACCAGTGAATTTGTTGGTAGAGTTGAATTGGTGCTTGTAGTCAGAAGAAATTATTTGGGTGTGTTCACTGTATCTTTACAGTGGTGCAAAGTCTCCTAAGTTAATTGGAAAGCATTAAAAAGTAGGATTGTATTTACAGTAAGCGCAGAGTTTGTCAGCACAGTTACAGATGACAGCAGTGTCACTGTTGTGCTTGATAAATTGTCATCTTCTAAGATTCAGAATAAACTGACTCAAAACCTGCCTCAGTCACAAAGCATAACAACTTTGCATCTGTGGATTTCAGTACAGATGAAAGGCTTATAAAAACAAATATTTATTTTTTCTGATCTTCAAAGAAGCAATATATTCAAAAAGGCACAAAAATTGAATCCTATAATAAAAGTAAACTGAACTTTAAAGGAATTTAAACACCTACTCAGAACAGATATATTTCTCCTCAGATTAGATGGTGTTATTTGTTAGTCTTGTTTGCTGTTGAGCTAGTTGTAGGAAAACTGTCAGTCATAGCAGTCCTTTATTATTTATATAAAATCAGGAAGGAAATCATTATACTCTAGTACCATTGCAATAGAAATTTCTATTACCTACTTACAGATAGAACTTTTGCAGTACATTTAGAAAATAGAAACACCTTCCCATGTGTTTGAATGATTATTTGAAATGCTATATATCTCCAACATTTGGAAGAAAATTTATATAGGTTTCTCTTTTCAATTTTCTTGGTCTCATTTCCTCCCCATTCTACTCTTTCATTTTACAAATCAGTCTATTATTTAAGTTGTCAAAAGATTTTAAGGAAAGTTTGATTAAGTTGTGCAGAGTTAGTGGACTTGTGTGTCTGTGTGTGTGCATGTCTTTGTATACAAATTTCATGCTCCTTAAAGGATCTATTGAAAATCTTCAGAGCTGTTAATTCCTGTGGGAGTTTCATACAATAAGCACTTGACATTTTAGAGGTTTTCTTAATTCATTCTGGTCATGGGACCATAGAGTCATTACAAAATATGATAGCATTGACATGTTGTTTTGTTCAGGTAGCTTCATTTTAGAATGCAAATAAAAATTTCTATGTACGTCAGCTAAACCTAAACAAACCATAAGAGGGTTAGTTCACTGAATTCTTAACAAAAGCTGAAATTAATGAAAGTATGCCCAGGGAGATAGCTTTTTGTGTAATTTCTTGTCTCCGGGTGCTTCAACTTACTACAAAAAATTTTTTCAGGGTTTCCTTCCTTTTATAGGTTTGTGCTCTAAGAGACACACAGATAGAACACTTGCCGTTTTATAGGAAATGGATTTTTGATGGGTGAGAGAAAGAATCTGACTTTTCCATACTGAACATCAATATATTTTCTCATCTCTTATTGGGTGTTGGTTTTCTTATTCCAAAAATTAGTGTAGAATTTTCTCTTTCCACTATGGGATGTTGTATAAATCAGCCAATCAGCCATCTGCAGTTGACCAAGCCAACCATCTTTCAATGTGAAATAAAAAATTATATCAAAATGCTTATTCAATATGCATGTATCAGAATTTTCTTTAACCAAAATAATCAAAGGAGGGTCTGTAATATTCGCATTATTGCAACCAATACTGTGGACATAAGTCAGTTTTACACTCAAATAACTAAAGTCAATGTATACATAAGAAAATAATAAAGCATTAATTATATTCTCCTTTCCAATTTAAAAATAAAAATGTAAATTGCATCACTGTTTCATTTGCAGTATGCTGATTCTGCGCGCGGTTACATCAAATTTTGTTGCTCACAGAACTGTTCAAACTTGTAGAAGATGGATTTTACGCGGCTGGTACTTCTGTTCTGACCTATTGTACAAGGCAAGGTTCGAGGGGTGGTTTGAGGATTCCCCCTGCCCACCTGTGTCAGCTACAAAGGACTGGCTGGAATCACTGCAGACGTGTGAAATAGCCAGCCTATGTCCCACCTGTGTTTAATTGCCTAATAGATCACACATGCTCAACCAAGGCAGAGTGCAGAATGGGACAGATATTTACACTATTGTGATATAACTGTGGCAGCTACAACTATTTCAACAGCAAAAACATTGAAATCAAGATAAATTGGGTTTTGATAGAATAGGGTTCTGCAGGTTTGCACAAGATTTCCTCTGTGCTGGACCTCATCTGTTGATTTTCTTTCTTAGTCTTAACTACTACTGCAACTCTGTTAACTATAGAAATCTTTTTCTGAAGGGCATAAAATAGTGGGCATTTTGATGGCCCTGATCCAGACCGAAAAGTACTTTATCACCACAGAGTTAACAAAAAAAATAAATCTGATTCCTACAATGACAGGATATCGTTATAACATTGGTAATATACTATTCTATATTAACCAAGGACTGCTAGCATCTGATATGGTTGTGGCCTTGTAAGACTGTACATCACACTCCTGATTGCCAGTCTGAGGCAACACAGACACCGCTAATTGCATCCAAGTAGTGCAGAATGCTTAAATACCCACTTCTCAGTCACAGCAGTTAAGAGCAGATCGCATCCATTCTACATAGTAAGTCAGCTTTAGGCTGTGCGTGTCTTTTGCTTTTGGGTTGGATTTTTTTTTTCTTTTTGAAATGTATGAAACAATATGAGGGTCGTGCTGCAGCTCAGCAGAATGCTGTTTTATAGCATGAAATTGAGCATGTCATATGTACTAAGGGGTGGTACGATGACATGTGGAAGCACCTGAAATTGTAAAACTTGATCACACAGGTTTTGAGGATTGTGTGTGCTTGAGAGAACCAAACCTGAGCAGTTGCATTATGTTGTCCATTTGGCAGCCCCTAGAGTGAGGAGTCTGGGATACATGTTTGGATTTTGCTGACAAGTCATCTGGTTTATGGCAAAACAAATTGTATACGAGAGGACTAACATGTGGTGTGGATGATGAGGGACTGGGACCTAGGAGCGAACTAGACATCAGCTTCAGAACAGCTGAGGGTCAGCTTGTTCTTTTCATTCCTCCTGCATCCTTCATTTCAGATGATTTTCACTTGTTAACTACTCTCGTACTTTCTGCAACAGCTACTCTAAGCAACGCAAATTTCAAAAGCTACTGGCCACATGGAAGTGTAAAAGTATAAATTTCATTAACATTCTTGAAAGGCTCTGTTGTGTTAAGCAACCCTTTGCTCTTCCTCACAGTATGGTCTAGAATTAAGAAATCATCTCTTTCTTTTTCGCTTGAAGAGTTTGTGTCAGGATCCGGTCTGAGAGCTGCAGTTAGGTGGTTATACATTTTCTATTTTGTTGCAAGGAAATTTGACTTAATTTTGTCCAGAAACCTATTCTCATACTACAAAATGCTGGATGCTGAAGAGATTGTCATCTGCATTTTTTTCTCTAGCTAGATGTAAAGCTTCATGTGGAAGTTTGCAAGATTACAGGAAAGGTTACCAAGACTATGGTACGCAAACAGTTTCTAGAGTTTGTCTTTTAGTTTCTTTGTTTTGTAGTACGGAAACATTCAAACAGAATAAAATGTACTGTGCCTGTCTAATTGAGATTTGGATACACAATGCTGGTTTCTGTATTTCCTCTCTATAAATATGAAATAAATATAAATATTTAAGGAGATGCCTTAGCTTTCACAATGGAATGGTGCTTACTTTACATTGGGACACACCCCCTACAATCTGACTTTCAAATGATAAGCTCCTGCTGTTAATACTGCCTGCATCTGCAGTGTAATAATATTGCATTCCATCTTATAGAATGGTCTAGGAATTCTGATCTAGGAAATCCTAGCAATATTATGGAAGTAAAACCTGTATGGCAGGGAGGAATTTGATTCTGCCGTTAAAAAATATTACTTTTTTCAAAAACATGGTCACTTGGAAAAGCATCAGAGATGTTGAACTGCCCTGGAAACTCAGTCATGTCAACAGGAATCTTTCTACTAAATTCAGCCTGGTCACAAGCAGTGATTTCATGGTGGCATTTCAAAGTGTAGTTGGTTGCAAAAGACCATTAAAAGTTATTATTATGAAATCACTTATTGCTTTGAAAATAATTTGTTTGCCAATGTTTTGAATGTGTTTGTTTTTTGAAGCTGTTGCCATTTTTCAAGGTTTCAGTGGTAGCAACTCTGTTGCCAGATTTCTGCCGAGAGACTTGCCAGAAGAGAAGATTTCAAAAGAAAAGATCTGGAACAGATAACAGTCCTTGAGATTTACAACTCAGCCATTGGAAAGGCTTTTCTTAGTTATGCTATCTTTCAGACTTTTAAAGAGGATTAATCCCTGATTATGAACAAGGTTTAGTAGATGGAAAGAGGAGCAGGAACTTTGTATTGTAACATCTAAGAATGAATCTCTGTCATTTATCAAACTCAGGTAGTGACAGGGAATATTTCCCTCTGCTCTTACCAATGGAAAGATGGCTGTACGCATCCTTTTTCCATCCTGCTTTCAATCTTCAGTTTCAACAGATTGTATGCCTCTACTGAGAAAAATATAGCCAAATTAATATTTCTATCAGCTGTATATCCTATACATTTATGTATACATGTATCATTGTTAAATTTAACTGAAAATTGAAGGTAGCCATTATCCTCTATTCTTACGGCTTTTCTAAGTAGAATAGAAAACTTGTAACCAAAACTTCAAAACATTTACTTATGTCTTCTTTTCTAAATTATATAATTCTGCCTGCAGATTGACTTTCATTTACAGGGGAAGATTAAGAACAAAATTAAAATGTTTCTTGGATATTTTCCCCCATCAAACTAAAAATAATCATAAGTATTTTAACACCATTTTTCTAGAATACTAGTTGGAAAAGCTAAAGAGGCTGAAGACAGTGTATTCTTATTGATGCGAACAGAATCAGGAATCTAACGAGAAATAAGATAACCAAGAGAACTCATAAACCTCAAAATGCATATCAGGTCTCTTTAGAACTTAGCAGAAATCAATTAACAATGGTAAAAAAAAAAAGTCTAAGTACTGTTCTTATACTTCAGTATTATCTCATGACAAATTTACCACCACAAACTCAAATTTCAGTGTGTGAAAAATTGAGAGACTAGAACATTATTTGAAGGAAAGGTTTCTTGAGACAGTATAGCTATATGTCTGAAATACGTAAGTAGGAACATTTTAGCCTTTCAATATATAAAAGGGGCTTATAAGAAAGAAAGAGAGAGACTTTTTACCAGGGTCTGTAGTGACAGGCCAAAGAACAATGTTTTTAAGTTGAAAGAGAATAGGTTTAGATTGGAGATTAGGAAGAAATGTTTTATGATGGGCATGGTGAGGCATTGGCACAGGTTGTCCAGAGAAGTTGTGGATGTCCCATCATTGGAAGTGATCGAGGGCAGATTGAATGGGGCTTTGAGCAACCTGATCTAGTGAAAAATATCCCTGTCCATGGCAGGGAGGCTGGACTAGATGATTTTTGAAGGTGCCTTCCAAAACAATCCATTCTATGATTTTTCTCCTTTCTGGATACTTATGTTTGAGATGCATGGTTAAAACAACATGATCTCCCATTAGCACAGAGATTAACAGATCATGAGGAAAGATTACTGGACTTTTTAGTGAAAAACATTTCGTAGTACTGCTGTTCTTCCTCCTGTCTTGTTAAGGGAACCGGTCCTTTTTCTCCATTGATTATCAAGTTAAATTCATCCTGGTGTACCATCTTTTGGCCAAGCATTACTTAAAATGTCTGTCATTTTCATAGCTGTGAGTTCTGTAAACAAAAGCCATGCCTACTTACAACGTCTACATATTCCCCATTATTGCTAACTAGATCTGGATCTTTTTCAGTGTATTTGAACATTCATCACATGAGATTCTGGCATTTCAGCAACACCCCAAAACTCTAGGGAAACAGAGAGTTAACATGGTGATAAGCTCTTCTGACTCTGTGCTGCTCTCACAGTTTTATGTGCCCTTGGGTATCATCTGGTTTCCTAAGGGTGGACATATGATACCGTTACAGATAATGCCCATGTGCTGTAGCCCACGTCTGAATCAGCTCCCAGCATCCCGTCTAGGCCAGCATTCCTGGATAGCTGTTTTACTTCCAGTGTTCTACCAAAGAACATTTTGCATGTTTGAGTATGGGGTTTGCATACATTCTTTATGATTCATTTGTGCTTATATCAAATGTTATATGGACCACAGCATCACTAAGGATGTTATTCTATGTATGTGCATGACTTTAGATTTATTCAAGTCAGTGAGCTGAAGTGATCATTATATTGCTGTTATACTAAAATATCTTTACTGCATTGTAAGCTGGGTGAACACATCAGGCATTACTGTTACTCAGCTTCCCATTATAGTTAGAGAATAACCACAGTAGTTAGTGGAACGACAAAGACAGAGAAAGTAAGGAAAATCTAAAAGTGGAAGAAGATATGAAGATGGAAGATACTTTTTGGTCTTGAACAGAGAGGTGGGTTTTCTACTACACTTCATCTTTGCACTTGTTTTGGGTGGTAACAGATTGTCATTTCCTTTATTCCTGTGTCTGGGGTCAGCATGAGACTTTTGTCTCCCTGGAATAGGATTCCTTCCTTGGCTTATGCAATTGTGCCACACTGCTAGAATGATTGAATACAATATTTTTTTCTGGGTTGTCTGTGGTGGTTTTAATCAGTTCTTATCCTTCTGCCTAGATTTTGCCCCAAAAGATTCTCCTCTTCCAACACTTCCCACCCAAGCATTTTTCAGTACACGCATAGGATCATGCTGTTCTCAGAGGTGCAACATCTAAACCAGCCAACAAATTGTTATTTCTTTCTCCCAGGCTTTACACTCCATTTATTCACTGTATTTTTCTTAAAGTGAACACAGTATTTTCCTGCCAGACACAAAAGCAACAAAAACACAGTGATGTAAGTTATTACACCTAATGCAAATAAATTATATTTATTTTGCTTTCCCAGTTTCTTTCTCCACAGCTTTTTACCCTACCTCTCATTTACCAATTCATCTACTTCTGTCTTCAAGTCACCTTTTTAAGTGATCTTCTTGGTGCACTTGCTCCCCTTTGGGAGGCAACTTCTTGGTACCATCAGTTCTTAATTTTGTAGATTGTGTTTGCCTTCATTTTTTCCTGCTTTTTAATTGTTTTCAATTAAGGAAAATGTGGATTAAATCTGTTTATTTAATCTTTTTCAAAATTCAAAACCTTTAATTGCTGTAATAATTCCCACTTGTGTCATGTCATTCCTTACAGAATGCTGTAGCTGTTCTTAGATAGGAAGAAATGTCGCTATTATTAGGAAGTAGGAACTTGCATGTTTTCAGTGGGGGTTGGTAAAAACATTTCACAGCTGGGAATGAACCTTTGACTTAAAACTTGGCTAACCTAATTAAACCATTAAAGTTTAGACAAAGCATCTTGCTCTTTCTAAATGTCTCATGAGAACAGGTTTCTCTCAGGAGATTCCCAGCACTTTCCGAAGTGTGACACATACATTTCTCATCTCTCAACTTGCTGCTGCACAAAGAGCACCTATGAAAGATAACAAGGGAAAAAAGGAACTATGTGTCTTGAGACAAAGTTGGCTTGAATTTTGGTTGAAAATATCAACTACTTTCCATATAGTCATCATTTTTCCTGGTAATAATCTGTGACTATAAAGATGTCATTTAAACATTACAACCACATGTTCAGTGGTTTTCTGTAAGATCGCTGGTTATTTTTCTTCTTGGAAAAGCAGGCTTATCTCATTCTTCATTGAACCCATAGGACTTGGTTTTTTAGGAGCAAAATCCAAGCAAACATTGATAAAATTTCCTAAATGCCAATTGCACTGCTCTCTTGCTAGTCATGATTATCACCTCATTGCAGCTTGCTGATATGTAATATAAACTATAGGGTTTTTTATTATTTGTAGTTCTCTAGTAACAAAAGCACTTGGGATTTTTTGTTTGTTTGACTATTAGTTACTTTGTTTCTGATTTTTTTTCTTCAAGGGAAAAGGCCAATTTTATTTTTTTTTTTTTTTATGTTTCTATTGAAGGCTATATTCTGCCACATATAACTTACTTTGCCAGAAATTCCATTGACGTTGCTTGAAATTTTCATAAAATTTATCATCTTACATAACATGAGTTTTTCTTTAACTGACTTCATCGGCAGTCCTACAGCTGTCGTTTACGATCATGACTTAAGAGCTATTAAAAATAAATTGCTTTATCATTGTTTAGCGTTATGATTACAGCAGTTATCAGAATGTGAACAAACAACTGACCATTAAATTATTTCTTAATGTGTGCTCAGCTTGTTTAAAAATAAGAAACTAGGGCTAGATTTTAATGAGTGTCTTGCCCAGCTTCTCTGAAAGAATGGATTATCAGTTCTAACTGGCAAACTGATAAACTAAACTGATAAACTAATGTAGTTCTACTAGGTTTCCTACTAGCAGAAGAAACAACTCTTGTATTTGTAGCTTCTTTGTTTAAAGCAACATTTTATGTTTGATATTACCTTTCAGATATGGGATCTCTTCAACTGATGTTTGGTTTTGATGTGTTAAATAATTTTCTAGACATTCAGTTTCTCTCTATTTAAGAAATAAAACACAACAAAATCAATCAAAATAGTTTAAAAAGTCCTTTCTTTTGATTTCCTACTGCTGAATTAGGCTTAGCTTGAACAGAAAATATATGGATATGCTTTTAAATAACACTATAAAAAATTCTCTCTGACACCAGCTAATTCAGTCTCTGGTCTTCTGTTGCAAACCCATGTTTTACATCTGTAGTCATAAACTTTAAACTAGCCTTGTTACACAATGCTTTGTCTACCATAAGCTTGCAAACTGTCTTTGATGCTGACTACATTACTCACAATAGCTGTTTCTTTCAATTTCCAGATTCTTTCTTCTGTTAAATGAACAATAAAAGCTAATGCCTACCACTTATCTTTTACACCTGTGTAGTATGTTACCTAAAGCTGTAAATGGAATCACCACTTTCAATTTCTACTTGTTCTGTTTCTTCCTTTTTGTCGGCTTTCAATCTCTACACCAAAACTACCATTCATCTCCAAATTCAATTCTGTAGATATTTATCACTAATGTGGAACATCACAGATGGTGTTTAAGGATGATATAAGTAACAGTCATGTCCATATCTTTCTTCTTTTCAACTATAGCTGCAATATCATTAACAATTTCCATTAACTGGGGGGTGGGGATGAGAGTGGGACAGATATGGGCATGGTTGGCATTTCTTGGAATTGTGTTACATCTTTCTGTCTTAATACAGTAGTAAGTTATCCAACCCATTATGTCCACCATAACTTAGTCCATTATACAAGTATTTTCTGGTAGCTGTTTCTACACATACAGGATAGATCCTATTAAAGATGCCATTTACTACATTAGGGGACTCGGGTTCTTAATTGCTTGATGAGTCAGTAGCGCTTGGGACATTTGGATCACTGGCAGGATCTAGAAATATGAGCTTCATTTTTTCAAGCTAAAGGACTAGATCTGACTTCGTTAAAAAATAGCTGCTTCTAATGAAAAACTGGCTATATAAAAAAATATTTTTGCCCCCAAAGCTTAAACTCTTTGACACGTTTATCCAAAATAAAAGGTTAAATTACAAGTGTTACCCTAGTTCCTCCAATGACTTGAAATGTAATTAGTCTATTCCCCTCTTTATATCAGTTCTCACAGTGCCGGTTCCCTTTCATTCAAGGTCTTACTGCACCAAATGGAAGCATTGCTGTGTTTCCTGGAGAAGGCAGTCCAAGCAGGGAAAGAACAGGAAGGCAAACTGAATCATGTCTTCTGGCAAGCATGACTTGCTAAATATTGCTATTTTTAACGTGAAATACTTTTTATTACTTTCAAAGGAAAAACATGCTTAGCAGGCTTTTCCTGGAGATGACATTTCAATGCCATTAGTAAACCTTTACGAGGCCAACTGCAACATCTTTTTGTGTTGTGCATTGAGTTACTGTTATACAGAGCTGAGCATTTGGTCCCAAGGCACTAAATGAAGTTGACATTTTTGACTTTTTGGCTCTGAGAAAGTCCAGAACTTGATACCTGAAAGAATCATATAGGTTTTGTTCCTGCTATCATTCAACATGTACGACTGAAAAGTCCCTTACCTGTTAAACAAGTACGTGTGTATAATATAAAGCAAAACTATGGTTCCAGTCTACAAGTATGTGTAAAATGGTAGACCGCATGTAAATTGTCAGCAAAAACTGATGATATGTGCTCAGTTTTATCCTTTCCATGATCACCTTTTCCATTTTTTATTTGTAATCTTTCCATCATCTCCAATTATTGGCAAAGTTTGTGAGACTTCTTGTTCATCTTCAAGTTGTTTCTCCATCTGGGTTGATATTGAAATATGTGTTTGAACTGGTCCAAAATTTTAGGTGTCAAGAAATCAAGGGAGGACAATCTATGGATCGGGAAGAATTTCAGCATACAGAACGTAAAAAGTAGCTGGTAGACCTGCAATTTCAAGAGCTTCTCCAACTGTCCACAGAACACAGCACTGTAATTGATGAGGGCAGCATCAGTCCCCACATCCTATCTCACCTTCTTCCATTTTCTGTCTATAGCTTAACAACTGACAACTAAATTATTTGATCATTAATGCAGAATAAAAGCAATAAGAACACTCATAAAAAAGTGACAGTTGAATAATGATGGTAAGAGGGGCATGGAAGTATACAGAGAAATCCTGTCCTGACAAGATATAAAGGGACTGTGGATTGAAGGCAAGAAGGAACACAGACTCCACAATGTCAGCCAGAATCCTAGGATTAAACTGTGGGGGACCAGAGGGTAATAAGGGCACACTCAGCACAGCCATAAAGGACAGCAGGCAGGACACCATGTCTGGGAAAAACAGAGGCACAGGATGTTCCTGTGATGAAGGAGATTGTGAGGAACTGCAAAGAGAGAGGAGGCAAGGAGAGAAACACAGAAAGAGTGTGCGTGGGAAGGCTGTGCTGCAAAGCACTGCAGCATCTTTATGCTGGAATTGCCATGTAAAAGTCTGGAAGTTGCGGAGCACCTAAAAATAAATGTGCTAAAATAAATTCTAATCTAAGGAAATCACAGCCATAATACAAGTACCCTCTCAATTAGCATCACAGATTAGCTGCCTACTCCCACTGGAAGTATGTCACTTCCCAGGGGAAATTTTTCTGTCTGAAGTCCCTGTTACTGAAGCGGTGCATTCCTACACAGGAGATGCAGATGTTAGTGCTGGTCCAGCAGTTTAGGCAAATGTGAATGTATTTCAGTCTCTCTGAAGTGAAGACCTCCAGAGAAGACCACTTGCACTGAAATCGAGCAGTCAGGAGAGTACAGTTGATTTGAAATTTTTACGGTATGAAGTGCAAAGTTTTGAGCAGAAATTAGGGATCATTGGCAGTCTACTTTCCTGTGATGGAAAGTACCTCTTCCCAGGAGTGGTCATAGTTTGCATCACAGTTATACAATTTTAATATTGATGTGCAAAGTAAGAAGTCATGCAAGATGTCAAATTTACATTTCTCCTCTTCTTTGAAACTTATTTACTATTTTACTTAGCATTATAATAGTGTACATTTTTGCTCCTATTCACTACTTTCACATCAGGATTTCTATCAATTTACTTCTCTTCCCACTTCCCAGGTATATTTACTGCCTAAAAGTATCAGGTAAAAAATATTCCTCAGGAAAAAAAAAAAAAACAACAATGCACAAAACAAACAAACAAAAACAAAAAAACAAACAAAAAACCCACCACAAACAAAAAAAAAACCCCAAACATGAAAACTGCAGAATCCATTCATTTTCAGTGTGGCTTGCATTTCTCCTTCTTACAGATAATCTGTAAAACCAGTGCTAGATTCCTTGTTGGTGAGCTATAAAATTATTCATGACAAAGCGGTGCAAAATGTTTTAAAAAACGTGAGTGGTATTGCCTACACCAGTCTTTCTGCCTGCAAGTGTTTTCTTCCACCTGATTAATCCAAATCAAGTTGCTTGAACCTTCTGGCTTCTCTGAAAGACGCAAAGATTTCTGATGTTGCTTTCCTTTCCTTTCATCAAACATCTGCAATGCCGTTCTGCTGTTTGTACAGAAATATCTAGCCTCATCAGTTAAGTTTATAACCCTAGTGTGATTGTAAAGCTACTAATACTCAGTGCAAAATTTCCCATGAGACCCAGACACCCTTTTTGTTAGAGCTTTTCAGCTGCAGGGGAAAATGGACAACAGCTCCTATACCAGCTCCTCTTGCTGAAGGTTCAGTAGCATGTTTTTATGGTAAATTAATACTAATTGTTCACAGCAAATCTCTACACTCTAATAGTAATTAGACATGATTTACACAGATGCATAGTCTCTGTATTCCAATATTGTGAGGTTGGCCTCATTTGCCTCATAGTCATTTATACATATTTATAGCCTTATCAAGATTTTTTTTTTTCCAGATATTGTTAATGAGGTTTAGGAAGGTTTTATTATATTTAAAATTTGAGGATCAAGCAAGATAATATACAGTAATTTAAAAAAACACAGAAACACAACCACTTAAACATTAGAAAGATAAATACCTGAGGCACTACTTCAACAGTATTTATACAATCAGTTTATTCTAAAGCACAGGAACACCCAGGCATAATGGTGATTACAGCCTTAATGGATTATTTTGATTGCTTATTTGAGAAAGCTCCCTGTTTTACATTAAATTCTCCAAAACTATTTAAATATTGATTGAAGTCTCTGAAATGGATGCATGGTAATCCCATTCTTTATTGTCTTCATTGGTTTCTAATGACACGTTGTTTACAAAATCAAAAAGACCAGGTTTAGCTCTATTTATTCCTTACATCTCTCTACTAAATATGCACTCTTAGCTTGACTCATTTTTGTTGCTGTCTCATGTTGCAAGTCAGTGTTTTAAGGATTGGGTTTTAAAAGGAAAAAATATCCCATTGAAATTTCATTGCCTCAGAACATATGTTCAGACATTTCTAACAGCCTTCAAACCAAAGAAAAAATGTCCTTAAAGGAGGCACATCTCTTCAAAGTGATCATCCTGAAGCTACAACTTGCCTCTGTTTTAGAGCACAATGTTTATTTTACACGCTTGTGGTCTCTTTGTTACCCATTGTGACCTCTGAAATGGTAATATACGAATCATTTACTATTGTATTTTTAGCTGTTACTACACCCACAAGACTTTTTATTATCGGCAGGAGTGGAGGTATTAAAGAGATTTGTGGGCCTCAGAAGGCTCAGAGCACAGTAGGGATGAAATTACAAAATTATATTGTTATAAAATGTATTTCTAAAACTGTGTACAAAGGCCCAGTGTTAATGAAAGTAATTGATAGCAAATACTGATTTCTTTTTACATCACCAACAAAACATTTTTTCTGAGTAATAATGAGCCTCTTTTTAGTAACAATAGGAAAAAAATGAGTCTCATGAATCATTTATGTGGCCTCATTCATTGCTATTATTACTTCTGCCATCAAATATTTTGGGAATTCAGCCCCTTTTTCTCTCTGTCTTTACATCTCACGTAATGGTCTTTCTTGTGCTTTTCAGAAAGAAAATTGAACTTTCTTCCTTTTTAATGTTCAGAAAAGTACCAGATCTTCCATTCTGATTCTGAATAAATGTTCCTGTTGTTGAGGCTTTTAGCTGGAGGAAGCCATAAAAGATGAATAATTGCTAGAGGAGAAACAAGATCAGGGAAGTAAAAACCCAATGTGCAGAAGGAATCCATTTTCAAAAGGTCAGCACCTTCAGCACAGGATTTGCCTAAATTGGCCAATTCCATAATATTTTAGCTGTCAGTAATTCCACTGTACTGAAAAGACTAAGAAAGCACAATGGAAGTGTCATGCCCATGTAGCTGGTTTAATTACAAGTAGCGTTGCCTAATGCTTAGAGCACGACAATGAATGTCAAAAGACTTTGTTTCTTTTGGACTTTATCTAAACTCATTGAGACAAGTAATTTAACCTTTACTAGTTAAAAGTAATCGTCTGTGCATCACCTCTCGATAGATTCATGTGTTCTGCAGGAGTCTGGATGTAGAGACTGTTCAGAAACTGTCTACAACAGGTATCATACATTCTTTTTCACTGACTTTAAGAAATGAGGATTTCTCAGTGAAATGTCCTCTTCTCTAACTCTGTCAATGATGCCCCTTGTCTTCACTATATTCCAATTTAATGTGGAACCGCTGTTCTCGCATCCAGGTTTTATTTCTGGTTTGTATCTTTCTAACACAATTTTTAACTTTTATTTTATATATTCAGTTCTTCAAAAACAATTTATGTGCTCATGATCTAGAATCAACTCAGGTGCCTTTTTCATCAACAAATGTGGTTTCAAATGTAAGGCATCTAGAAAGAGGTGCTTTTTTAAATGAGGTGTGCTGAGCTCAGGCCACTACCACAGACTCCCAAAACGTAATGCACATTACAAAGATAAACTCTGTACTCAGAATTACTCTAAAATTATGACATATGAAGCTGGTTTAGTTTTAGTTTCATTTTGGTGAGGTTACGCTATGACAATTGCATCTTTTTAATTTTTTTTAAATGCACTTTGAGAAAAATGTGTGTTCATTGAGAAATACTTAGTATAACCTCCCTATGCCTCAACTCCTCCTTTTATGAAATTTTTATGATCATATTTACATCCTTCTTATAGTTTGGAGATTTGTGGATGAGTGGTGTTATACTACCATCAAGTAGCATTCTGACAGTTGAGTATTTTGCATAAAATTTTTAGCTGCGAAAACTAGATCCTCACTCCTCTCATGAAAAAGCGGCATCTTTCAGAAGAAATGCACTTCAGTGTCAGTTTTCTGTCATTCTCATCAGTATTTTAAAATTTAATAATTATTTTAAACATTAAAAATCAGTGGTTTTTTTCTAATATAAGAAGAATGATAGAAACAAGAGCCATCATGCTTTCATGAGTGAAATACGACAACAAAGTCAGAACGTTGTCTAAGCAGAGCCACACAGCAAGCTGCTTCTAAGATACAGCCTCATTATAAGCAAATAAAGTTGATGCAAACAGACATTAAACACTAAATGCCACCAAATAAGAATTTCTTCTGTGTAACCAAATGAGTTGTTCAATCGTGTTGATCAAACATCACCAGGAACAGTTTCACGACTGTAAGTCCGTGCTGCCTTTGTGAGCAGGATCCTCACCCTTTCCATTACAATGGTTTGCCACTTAAGCAACTAGCACGCTTGGTCATAAAGCTACGGTCTAGCTTAAAACTAATCCAGCTACAAAATTTCCAGTGAAACTTTCTCATGTGAATCAGTACTATGACCTGGTTTCTCTTGCAGCTGTAGAAATGTTGGGTGCTGGCACAAAAGCATACGTGGGAGTGCATTGCTGGAGATGTGGAGGATAAACAACAGAATTTCCCCTCTGTGCTTGACATCTGCATCGATTCCTTTAAATATATTGTGTGACCACACCTTTAGCAGGTAATGGGGGAGCCAGATTGCCAGAAGCTGCTTCTTACCTATGTGGTAATTGTGCAGAGGGAGAAAAGGGGTCTGCATATGGGGAAGGAGGGGAAAAGTGAGTGAAGAGCCCCACAGCTAAAAGAAAATTTCTGTTCAGATCCTGAGATCACATTTTGTGCTGCTACTTTTTTTTTTATTATTATTTTTCCCCTCTCTGCCTGTTTCAGAGCTCATTTCTTCCATTAGAAGGGTGTTTAGCACAAGGTTAGTAATAACTGAAAACACTATGTGGAAGCTGTTTCCAGATATGGCAGTGAACTCTTTACCTCATAGTGTTTCAATGATGATTTTTCTTAGAAAATATCATAAAATATGCACTTTTAATCTATGATCTATTATTGAAGTGCTTTCATAGTGGACTTATCTGAAGGAATTAACAACTCTCATATATTAATTTTTTTTTTCTACATAATGTATGCTATGTTCAGTCACGTGTTTCATAACAGAAGTATGACCTGAACTAATCAAAAAATAATCGTTGCAGATTAGTGAATGAAAATTATGTAAGTCTATAAAAATGCAGAAGTGATGCAATTACCATTTCTTTCTTTCCTGACCAATATTCTAAAAGGAAAGATCTGCTCTGTTCTTTCAAAATATAATTCCAATAGCTATATCAAGCTCAGAAAATTTAAAATATAGTTCACACACCTATTATCTCTGTGTTTAAAAAAACTATGTACTGAAAAGTCCAATCAGTCAAATCTGTATTGTACATAGTCCCTATGTCTCTGTCCCTCTTTTTTTTTTTTTTATTCTTTCTCGGTCAGCTGTTGCAGGCTAGAGACAATGTATTAAGTTACTGAATTTTCATGCTCTGGAAAGCCGCCTTGTAACTGTTCTAAAGCATGATTCCTGTCTCCAAGCAAGAAACAAACAGAGAAAGAGATGACCTTTGCAGCTGCCATTTTGAAAAAAAACCTCTTCAAAGCTTGTTAAGAGAGAAGCCAGAAACCTGGGACGATGAAATAGAAGAAAATGAAAACCTTTTGTGCTGCAGGGAGAAGTGTTTTGCCAAAATACTGTGGCAACATATCCTCTGCTGGGTTTGTGTGGGCTCTCTGGGCACAAGGAGCAGTAGCAGCAGAAGGTCCTGCTGAGCTTGCTTGTGATGCTGGACCACTCATTGGAGAGCAGAAGAATGATTTTAAGGCAACACATTCCAGCATCTTAATCTTCCCACCGGTCTCCCAAAGACTCCCGTTGCCTTCAACACAGTGCAGAAACACAGTTAGCTCTGGGGCTCTGATTTCTTTTTCCAAAATAGGCCCTCCCAGCAACTCAGCAGTTAGTTGTTAAGAATTTAGAGAACGAGCTTTAAATTGCCTGGAAGAGATATGCCACAAAAGAGATGATATGACCACAGCTGTGGGAGGCAGAATGTGCCTGGACAGGTGGGATACCCCTGACAGGCTGCAGCACCCCACACATTGCCCCAGCTTAATAGTCTAGGACACAGAAAACACCCCAGGACTGGGTAAAAAAACAAAACAAAACAAAACACAGGACTCAGGGAAAGGAAAAGGCTTCTAGAGATAGATTTTCTCAAACTGCCAACACTTAAAATAGCAATCCTAGAAACATGAGCAAGGATGATTCCGTTTTATTAAGGTCAGATGGAAAAGCAAAAGCCCCTATTAGAAGTGATGAGACATTCAAAGTGAATAGTATTGGAAAAATAACAATAGAAGCAAACAGCCAATATCGAAGCCATCCAGACTTTCCCAGCACAGACTGGGGTTGGACCTGCTAGCAGTTAACTGTAAGTTCAGTATATTTCTTCCTGGAAGTTTTTCTGCAACAAAAAAAGCAGAAGCCTACAAAAACCTCGGTGCTCTTATACTTTTCTTATAGTGCAGAGCCCAGTGATCTTGTAGCATTAACTTCTCTGTCCTTTTGGAGCTGCTGCCTCAGCTATACAGTGCGTAAAGTGAGAACATACAACAGCTTCTCCTTTCATGTGTGAAGAATCACAAGAATTAATTCTGGTTGCAGTGGCCAGCCTACCTAGGGATACTTGAAGTTATTGTTATTCAAAACATATGTTCTATGCTGTGCCTGAGTCACCAAAGATAAATTTGCATTTCATTGATATCAGGATTTGTTGTCTCTGGCTTTGAGATAGCCAGTACTCTTTCCCATGGGACAGAGGGCTCCAGGACAGCACAAAGTACTTCCCTAGAGGGTTTTGAGCAGAATAACACATTTCTTTTTGATGTAGAAGAAATTGAACCAGATAAAAAACATACTGGAGTATAAACATCTAATGTTTCAAACTACCATTGTTTTATCCAAAAATAAGAACATGCAAAGCAATTAAAAAGCAAGAATCCAAACAAACAAAAAAAAGAACCACCCAAAAAATGAACCCACACACTGAAAAAGGAGTCTCAGAATACCTGCTAACTGCTGAGCCACCCAAACACCTACTTACATGAGTGTGTTCTGTTGTCATAACAATGGTTTGCACCTCTGTCCAGCACCTCATACAAGCATTTGAATGTGGCCCCCAAAATAGTTGCAAAGAAAAAGTATTGATTCACAGTTATGAAAGATATATAAATGAAGAAGTCCTACAGGTAAAAGAGACATCTGTTCACTCTGCAGTTATACAAGTCTCTTTATGGAGTGCTCCTGCAGCCTTTAAACAGAGCTGGGTGGTGTAGGGGTACGACTGAAAGTGCATCGAGGAGTCTGACTGGTGAAATTCAATATCTAAAGGTGGTACTCAGTATTCAGCCATGAGTTTCCAATAAATATAGGAACTGCAATGAGGTCTCTAATGTCTGCAAGTCAGTGCCGCAGTTTTGTTCTTGACCTTACCTAAAAGCACATGAGTTTATTTCAGGTTGGGGTATGACTGTCTTCTTAATCTGGGACACAAGCAGCATCCACAGAATCATCCTGAGGTTTAAAGTCACAAGGAGTAGTAGGTCCATAAGAGACATCTTATTCCGGACACTCCTGACACCTGACAGCTTCAGCAGCCTGGTCCTCTCCCTCCAACTCTGCCACTTTGCACAACACAAGAATGCAGCAGAGAGCATCCTGCAAGGGGTTCCAGGGAAACAGAACCTCGATATATAATATCATATAGGTACTTGATGTTACAGCCAAGGAAGGAAGGGTAAGAGCAAAAGGTGCAATTGCAAGTATGACTAAGCAGGCAGATTAATACTGAAGAAAAACCTTGAGAAAAGAAGAAGTTGGGGTGGGGGCTTAGAAAGAATTAAGGAACAGCTCCAGAAATGTAGTATTAACAATCTCTAGCAGCAGCAGCAGTATTCATGTGCCAGAAACTCAGCTTCCTGTTATAGGACCCAGTTGCTATAGAAACTTACAACTGGGAGCTAAATAAAGTAATTTCTATGCTAGTGTTGGTGTCTGTAACTTCAGCACCTGATGCTAACCAAATTGTGCTCAATAAACAAATTTAAACTCTAAAAGCCTGCAATGACTTCACAATGGTTTCTATACAATTGATTAATCCCAATTGATCTTGGCTTAGAGCACAAAAGCATGAGAAATCATAGAAACAGAGAAAAGACTGCTCCGGACAAATATGCCTCCCACTTCTTTCTTTCTTACCTGATTTCCTCCTTCTCCTATATGCCTTTTTATTCTGTCTCAATTTTTTTTTATTTTGAAAATATCTTTTTCATGGTTAACCTCATAGCTGAGCCTGGCATCTCTGATCCTCCTTAGACAAATTAATGCTGCATTAGCCTGCAGTTGCTCTTGCATTCCTTTCATATATCATTAAGCATTTACTTCAGGTGAAAAATGTGAGAAGTGATGTTAACAGCTCAGTGCAAATCCTTCTTCCTAGATCTCGGTGCAGGGTCTCAGGGACGAGACACAAGGGGCAAGATTGCAGAAGTCCGCACAGGCGGTTCATACTGTGGGAACTTCAAGAAACGTTCATCTCCCAGGGGGCATGAGCACAGGCAAGTGCTGAACCTGGATGCCGGGGCATCTAGAGTTAGAAGCATCTTCTCTTTAGAAAGAAGGAATTGGTTTTGTTATTATTGTAGCACTTTCCTGTACTGACGAGGAAACAAAAGATCATCCCAAGTGTTTCAAAATGCAGACTCTACTTCTGCTTGACGTTAAATGCAAGTCCAGCTTATTAAAATAAATAACACTAGTGCCGTGAATAGTTATGTAGGACAATTTAAAACTCTTTAAAATTGCTTTGTCACTGTTATAGAGGATGCTTGGATATTTCTGCAACATCTGGCAAGATGGCAAGAGCTGAAGCTACGAAGGGTGTCACAGAGCCATAGAGATGACTGCTGTCCTTTTGGCAGCTTGGTCAAAATCTCTCCATATTCAAAGTGCCCAAAGCAGTCCATAAATAACGCATGTGGAGGAACAGGTTAAACATGGGGTACATGGCACTGCTGGGGGAAGAAAGCAGAAGGAGAATGAAGCAGTGGTGGGAGCAGGAGGTTTTCATCATTCCTAGCAAAGGTGAGCAGCAACAGGCTGCCTTATCCCTGAAAGACCAAGAAGAATGACTGGGCAAACTGGTATGTACGCACCTGAGGATCATTCCCCTCTAACCCCGCGTGCATGGTGAAAACAAAGAGGAGGGAGAGATGAGCAGGAACAGCTCAGCAGCTGCTGCAGGAGAAGGGGCAGGTAGTGGAGCTGCTTGGAAGAGGCCAGGGCTGCCGCACCACAGTGCCCAGAAGCCACCAGCATTTGCTGGGATACAAGCAGCAGTGGCTGCTGGCGCAGGGTCATCCCAGACCTCGGGGACAGGCTGAAGCACGAGCAGGGCTTGGCCAAGCTTTGGTAGAGGAGACTCTGGGAAGCCAGATCTTACGGCACCTCTCTGATGCATGGTGGGTCTCTGGGCTCAGCCAAGGGGTGGCAGGCAGCCGGGGCTCCCGTGCCAGGTGGCTGATGGCACACAGATCCCTCGCAGGCTTTGGCAGGTGGCACAGGCAGCTGCCAAGCATGAGCTGCCCGACGCCTCCCAGGCAGCAGCAGGCAGGCGGCCAGGCTGCCAGCCAAGTCCGAGGATAGCGGGCTCCTGGCCGTAACAGGAGAGCAAAGCCTAGACGCTAGAGCTACTTGAAGGACTACAACACCTTGCTTGAGAAGATCTGGCCAGCAAAGTAGAGAAAGTGTATGCTTTATCAGTGTTCATATAAACCAGGGCATTAGGCATGAGGCTAAATTTTTTGGAACAAACTTGGTGAATTAACCTAGGCTTTGAAATGCTTTTGTCAGTATTTTGTTCATCCAAGTCAGTCCAATGACATCTTAGTATGAAGTTATCTGGGCCTTTGGAAGAAGAGCTATACTGCTTGTATCTTGTCACAAGCGATGTGTGGGGGGTGTATATGCACCCCAAATACATATATATATATATATGCATGTATATACACATGCATATATATGTAAACCCTTGTTCAACATAACAGAGTAGTGGCTGCTCAGAACTGAACCGAGTCCTGCTGCTCACAGCAAGGCCAGGCATTCAGGAGATCCTGCTGAAGTAAATGCAGTCCAGCAAGACGCTTGCTTAACATAAAAGCTGTGTTTGCAACCCATTGACTTCAGGAGAACTTACCCACAAGCTGAAGTTTCCACGTATGCTTGAATGCTGGGTTGAATAAGAATGAGCTGAAATTCACACGTGAAATTAGACCGAGCTTAACTCCTGCCACATGTAGGAGGTACTTCCAAGCCCTTGGATAACAAAGGAGCCCATAAGGAGAAGCCAGGGAAGTATTATTAACTGTTTATTTCCTGTAGGAAGGGACTTGCCTTGGAGAAACAAAGATGACAGGAACGTCAGGGTCCTGACATGGGGAGGCCAGACTTTTTAAGCGCTATACGTTAACGATGAGATGTAAACATCTCTACAGGGAGGTTCGTAGCAGGGAAGAAACTGTGGGAGTAATCTGGAATGCCCTCATCACTGGGGGTTGTTGGGAAGCCTGGGGACTGGTCGTGCAAAAATAGGGAATACAACTCCACCCTCTTCCTTGGTGAAACAGAGGCAGTTTGCATTCGCTCCAAATTCTAAGCAAGCTGAAAATCAAGAAGATTTCTTGGGGGGCGGGGGAGTTGTGGGTTTTTTTTTGTGGGGTGGGTTTTTTTCTTGTTAGACTCTATGGAAGACATACTTGAGTCCTTAAGAAAGCTTTGAGACTCTTGCTTTTAATGAACCATAATTTTGAAAATTCTTTTAATTTCAAGGATGGGCACTCAATTCTGATGTCTGTTAGTCTTTTATACTGTCTAGTCTGTTTGCACAAGCTTATAAAAGAGTTGAATAGGTACTTAAGTACAGGGATACTGTTGCAAAGCTATGCATAACTGTTTTCATAGAAGTGTTACTTTTTACCTTGCTACTTCCAGACGAACAAGTCCTTGTACAATCTACATACATAGTGAGCCACAGCAGAACTTCCACCCTGTTTTGTTGTCTTTTGTTATATGCTTTGCAAATAAGAATACAAAAGTCAAAAGGGCTATACTTCAATGCCTTACAAAACTGGAAAGCAAAGTTTGTAACTGTCTTGCATTGCTTCTCTTCCCTTCCTTTTTGTCCTTTGTTGTCTTACTCTGTCTCTCCAGTCACCGTGATATCCCTCAGTGAGTGGGGAACAATATTGTTTATTTCTTCTTTCCAAAAGCTTCTGGGAAATTTTGCTTGCTTTTATTTTTCGTCACTTATTTCTTCTTTATAATGCCATTTCATGTTACCTAAGAGCTGTTACAGAGAATATGTATTTTAATCTGCATTTCTGATGCATAAGTTCTTTTTTTCCTAGCACAGCTGGTCATGATGTGTGGGGGTGACCAACTCTCCTTAGGCAACTGCTCCAACCTGGATGGGCTTTCATCCACAACAACATTTTCGTCGGCCTCAGATCCTGGAGTCTCATTTATATGGGGGTACCTGAGAAGGCGAAGTAGGCTGGGGGGTGATTTGCCTGCTGCCACAGGCAGAGACCTGTTTCCATTCCTTCCCATCCCTTAGGACCCCTCCATGTGCCTGGTGGCGAGTAGGCAGTAGGCAGGGGAGCCTCCACTTCTTGCGATTTGTCCATGTGGTGCATTTGTCTCAGTGATGGTAGAGGCTGTCTCCACCAGTCTATCTCCCTGTCACGCTCCCTGATACTGCTTAACCTTTCTGCTTCCCCTTTCAGATCTGCCACCAGGCTGGGCAGATGGTCCACCTGGTCATGCCTCACACAGGTGTTATCTCCGCTGCCCTCTGGTAGCAGCGATAGGTTCGGGCACTCCCTGCAGCCCATGACCTGGGCAGCTCTATGTTTACATGGGAGCTTGGTCTGGGTCGCCACATGGCTTCTGGCACTGGCTTTTGGCTGAGTGGAAACCACGGCTAGGTTTCTTCTGGGAGGGTGATAAGCACTACTGGAGCTGGCCTCTTGGAGCTGTCAGGATGGCGCCCACCCTGCGTGCCCTTCCTGTACCAACTGCCATGCCAACTGCCACACCAACTGCCACACCAACTGCCATGCCAACTGCCACACCAACTGCCACACCAACTGCCGCACCAACTACCACACCAACTACCATGCCAACTACCGCACCAACTGCTGCGCCAACTGCCACACTAACTGCTGTGCCAGCTGCCACACCAACTGCCATGCCAATGGCCATACCACACCCTGGCTGCCCACTCTGGTCGCCATGCTCCCCATTGCTTGCACTCCCTAGGGGTTGCTTCTGTACATGTGGGGGTTTGGCCACATCGTTTTAGCCATGATGACCATTTATTTTTTAGAAATGGACAAAAAACCCCAAAATTAATATTTACCTATACGTTGTAGAAAGAGGACAGCCAAAACTGATAGCTCACACTATCTGTTCTTGTCTCTCATTTCTCCAAGTTTCACAAAGGCCTGTCTTATTGTTCTTGGGTACTAGTCTAAACAAAGTGAGTAAAAAGAAATTGTGTGATAAAATAAACTGTGGCCTAGAACTTGCTAGGATATACATGCCCACTTAATTTTATATGCACTAAGGGTCATTGCAATGATTACTTACAGCACGTTAAATTTAGCATGTGCATAATTGTTTCCAGGATCAGTGCATAGCAGGTCATCTTTCTATACACAGGAAACTTAATGAGGGATCAAAATTTAAAATCCTAGATCTCAATTACTCTGAAATGCGGGTCTTCAAAACATAAATCTAAGGGTTTGTAGGTTGCCAATGATATTTGCCCTCTAAATTTCAACAGAAAAGTCTAGCTAGCATTTTAATATGTTGGTTTACTCAGCATTACTTTTCACAATAATGTGGTGTACCAAAACATATTTTAGTTTAGAGAAGCAATTGATGACTATAAGGATGAAATGGTATTTTGAGGACGTAAAATCTATTTATAAAACACGTTCAGATTCTTAAGTGGGAAGATGGTAGGAAATTGTTGGTTGAGGGAAGAATTTCTCTGCTTCTTGTTACATCATTTTCTGTTATTTTTGCATCTCAGCGCCACTTTAAATGAAAATAATAAAAAAAAAAGTTAAGAGCTAGAGGAATAGTATCAACTTTCTGTCTATTCATGAAAGAAACACCAGTACTTTGTTCATTTCTTTTATACATTTGACCACCTATGATTTTTCTTCTTTTTAAATCCTGTGCACCATTTAATTTGGAAGCAACTTTTAACATTTTCTGAAAAATAATAGTGAGAAAATAATTGCTTACAGAGGACTTTATAAATCCTTTATGTCTCTAAGGAGCAAATTGAGCTGATCCTTTCAATTCCTCACATGCTTGTGATGAGATAACTGGCAGCAGCTGTTGAAGTGGGAAAGGGTGTACCAGAGTCTGCTTCCTTCTGAGCAGCTGGGTTTCATCCGCTGCCTGGGATGCAGCACGGTCCCATAGCTCTGGGCATTCAGAGTGGGTTGGCAGCTGGCTGGGTCAGGAACCCTGCAAGGAGAAGGAGGTAAGGTCGTCTGGGTTTGTTTTCTTGAATTATGTTATTAGTGAGTTATCTTTTTTTTTTTTTTTTCCCCTGATGATTATCTCTGCAGAGGTGCACTTATAGCCCATAACTTTGATTTTTAAAGAGGTTCATGAATACATTCCCTATGGAAAGGGAGTCTTTTTTTTTCTCTTGAATTATTCATGAGTATGATTTTTGTGTTTTTTTTTTTACTATAAGGGTAACTTATCTGCTCAACTATTTCCTTCTTGACTTATGTTTTGACAGACTTCTAAATCTCTCCCCGCACACCCATTCCCTTTTCTCCTGCATTTTGATGGCATATGGGGTTTGGGGATTTTGGGGAAAGGGGAGAATAAGAAAGAGGTGAAAGAGGTTACCTTTTCCGTGGAAATGTCTTCATTCTAGAAAATGATGGTGTATGCTTTAAAACACCTAATTCTTTCGGTACAAAAATGCAGTAACAGTCTCATGAAGAAATAAACAGGTAAAATGACTTTTCTAGGGCTTTAGAGAGGTAACTATTGGAACTTGCATTTGAATTCATGAGCACTGAACCAGAAAATATTCCAGCTCTACCTAGCTCTAAAAATAAAGTTTACCTTGCTGAAAGTCAGTGTCCCCTTCCTGCATTGACAAAAGCTATAGTATTACAATGATTTAATGCAACTGAATATGACTCTAGGAAATTCAGAGCTGTCTGAAACCTAGCAAAGGCCTCTCTGTCCCTATTTTGATGCAGAACCATAGTGTCTGTGTTATGGACATAACCTGCTTTCTCGAAAGCAAGCATCTAGAGTTTAAATACATATGTATTTATATATATTTAACTGAATGCAAATTAATGTAATAAACGCAGGTAACAGTAAGATCCTGCTTGTGAAAGGGCTTTAGATAAAACTGATGGTCTGGAGGCTATTGCAGCTGGGGGGGGCTGGGGGGAGGAAAAAAAAGAAAAAGAAATCAAGAAGCTGCAAAGGTGAAAACGCTGATAACAAATTCACTAAGACCGAAGAAAATATGGGGGTAGAGAGGTTTTTTGAGGCAATTATCCTGTAAACTTACACAGGAACCTCATCTGAGACAGCTGAATGGGCAACTGGGAGAAAGGAGATATTTGTCCTAACATTTGATTACATGGTCAGAAGTACCTATGGGAAAGAGTGACTGGATTTAGAAGGCAACTGTCTACAAGATTGCCCGGGAAGTAAAGACCTCAGTGGAACAACAAGGATAGAACTGGAAGATGATAATCTATGATATGATATGACGGTAATTATGATGTAGAGAATATTTCAATGAGCTGAGAAACATGGGACTAGAATTACCTAAATCTAGGTTACTTTCATATGGAAGGTTGGTAGTGGGGGACGTATGTCAACAGCAAAAGAGAGTGAAATGAGGATTTAAGTGACACCCTGACTTGCACTGATGCAACTGCCAAGTCTTATCAAGGAACTGTTGGGGAAAATCCATGTTGCCTGAAGGATCTAGGTCAGCCAAAAATTACAATATGTGGGGCAACTTATATAGTAAAGGCAGGTCTTCAGTTAGATATGTCTGATGAAGGATACCATGCTTGTGGCTACTTAATACGAATGAAGCAGTACTGAACATACCTGGTTATTGGTGCATTTGAATGCTTAAAGTTCTTAGTAAGTGAGTGTATCACAGGCCTATGAAGCATAACAATTACTCAGCATACTTATTAATACAGTGCATAAGACAGGCAAAACAGGGAATTATAACTTTAGTAACTTTCTAAAATATTTCCTAAAATCCTTGTATAAAATGGAAAGTTAAAAACAGGTTTTAAAAACCTGGGAGAGTGAAGACCTGTGTTCAGTCAGGTGCAGTAATTTTCCTGAAGGCCTGACTGGTGCTTGAAGGATGGTATTTTACTCAGCGTGGGAACTGCTGCACGTGCCCATCCATGGTTTCTGTTCATAGGAAAGAGATACCTGGTATTGAAAAGCACACTACTCTTAGAAAATCCCTACAGACAGCCTCTCTGAGATGTTAATTTTCCTTTCAAGAGCCGTGGACTTGTCATTGACATTAAGGGAGTGCTGGAGTGCAACAGCAAGCATTCAGACAGGTCGCTGGGATGATCTGCTTTGCTAACCAAAATACAAAGAGACAGAACAACAATTTTTAGTGTGTGTGTTATCACTGCTCGTAAGGGTTATTACAAAGCAACAACGGAGTGACAGAGACTAGAATGCCTACTGTTGCTCGCAAAAAAACCAAGACATGACATAAATGTGCTTAAGGAATATGAAACCAGTGCTCATATTGCAGCAATTCCAGCTGGGACCTCAAACGTGAAGCATGCTAGGTGCTCACAAACATACTAAGGGAGGTTGTCCAATTCCCATGCGCTGCGGATGCTGACAGACAGCACAAGATATCCGAGCTCAGACTCAAAAAGTCACTTTCTCCTAGATGGATGTTACTTGATTTTTGACAGAGCTGGCAATGTTCTCTCTCTTCTTACACACTTATAAGCCCTATATGGGTTGTCAGGCCAATAAACTCTCACTGAACTGAAACTGCTTTCTAATTATGGCATATGACAATACCTGTGGAAACTCATTGCCTTCAATAAAATTGCAGAGGTGGAACTGATTGGGAGTTAGTGAGGGATCTGGTAAACAATGCTCAAGAAAGAATAGGATTCAGCTTTCTCGCTCTTAGTTCAGTTGTTTGCACAGAGCTAATGAGAACAAAATCTAGTAAAACACTCTGTGTGATATGAATGGTGATGCAATCCTGCTGAATATAAAGATGCCATTGCCACAAAGAGAGCTTTCAGCATAGAAGTATGTATTTGTACAATCAAAACAGCTCAACACTTCTCTAAGAATGTTTGTCTTTTTTTTTTTTTTCTTTCTCTCTTAACCATAGCTTTTAATTCTGTCATGCTGCTCCAATAGCACGGCAGGTGAAGCTTCAATCCATGCAAGATGGAAGTCATTACTTCCTACCTCTTTTGCATATTCATTTGACTTCTTATTTGCTGTACTTATTTTTTTTCTTCTCCACATTCTTATATTGTTAGTCCCTGATGAATGCATTCCATTTTTCTACTAAAGGTGCAGCATGTTTGATGGCAGATTTTGTGTGAAGAGTAACATGTCAGGATATCGTATAGAGTGATAGATAACAGCATATCAACAAATTTATCAAGTTTATCTGAATGCATATTTAAAAATGCCAAATGTGCTTTCAACTCAGTTCTGAAGAGTCTTTTGAATCTCATTACAATGCAACCTTGAGGGAGTTTGGAGATCTGAAACAGAAGTAATTAGCGCTTTCTTTAAAAGAAATTTGCCTTTGCTGACAAAATATGAGCCAAGATCATTATGATTCTTGCAGTGTTTAGTACATAAACTACTGCAATTCTAATAGGAGGTCTCCCTTCAGGTGCATTTGAAAAGGATCAAAATCAAAAAATGATTGAGGATTTGCTCCTGATGTAATGACATAACCTTTTTCCCTTATTAGTGTTTTGTCAGTGCAAAATTAATATAAGCCGTATTTGCTACTTGATATTCATATCAGTTTTGCATACTCATCTAAGGGAGCTGGAATTTGCTGTTGGCTATAGACAGCTCCCTTTTTCTTGAAATTTGCCTCTAAATAGATGCTGAACTGGGATCGGGGAGTAGTATGGGATATTTTGGGTGCTTCATTGTAAATGGTCACTGCCATGCAGAAATAAGCTAGCTGAAAAAAATCTGATCCCAGGACTTTGAACCTCCCCAAGGCTGCGTTTCTGATGGCTCAGTCTGCAGCTCCCCACAGAAGCTGCAAATTCTCAGCCCAGCAGGAGTAAATAGGGTGTCACACAAGAGGTGTCAACCAACGTACACTGAATCTATGCGGTTGTAACTGAGGAGTGTTTGGCACAAACTGATCTGTTCGTACATTTAGTATTTTCCTTGCACCACTTAAAGAAAATTTTGGGGGCTTTTTTACTGCTTTAGCGTTCTTCATTGTTATTCTCTCCCTCATTTGCCTCAATAGATGCACTGTTAATACTTTCAATCCTTAAATAGTAGTGTTTGATCTAACTTGGTGGGTTGGCTTTTTTTTTTTTTTAGAAACCTTTTTGAAGCAAGGCAGTACACGTGTATGCATACTACATTAAATGTTTCACGGTGACTAAAACTGCATAAAGCAACATCTGATCCGGTGACAAAATTAAGCCAGTTCTGGACCAACTGAAAATAAACATTCATAGATTTTTATTTTTTCCATGCTAGCTTGAGAGTGGTGCAACTGATGGTTGTTCTTCCCTTCCCATGGTTCAGTAAAGTTTCTGACACTTCTCTGAGGTACACTGAAAAGCCCATGTGGATAAAGCAAAATTGCTTTATCCGTACATAAACAATATTCCTCATTTTTTGATTAACTGCTAGAGTGCCCTTTTACTATCAACCTGAGTTTGTTTGCCACTACCTTTTGAAAAAGCCTCCTAAAATACAAGGGTTTAAAATCCTAATAAGTCTTAAAATAGACCTTGAAGCGTACTGAGCAAGTGCAATGGCAATATGCATTTTGTGACTGCACACCTGAGAAAAAAGTAACATTTCTGCAGTTCTCCTCTTAAAATTATACGTGGCTATCTTGCCATTTGTTCTCATGACACTGATTAATTGTATGTTGACCATTACTGCTACTGTCACTGGAAAAGTGAGTAAAGTGATTCCGTTGGTGACTCGTCATAACGGAGCAAGCAGGTTATGCGACTGTAAGAGATCATCCTCTTTTAAAAATACTTCCACAAACCTTCTCATGTTTTGTTTTATTCACTCTGGTCAGATTTCTTCTTTTTTTTTTCTTCCCCTTCCTCTCTGCTTTGTCTGCAGTTGTTGTTTCTTGCTGAACATTATTTTTCTAAAAGCATCACTCTGAGTGATGTTACCATAGAAGCCCTTTATCTTCCATTCGTGTTGGTCTTGTAACTTCATAAATCTAGGATGACTGTGGTCTTCAGTGGGGTTGTCTGTTTCCGTAATGTGAATCCTTACTCGCTGGTTAAATGAATGTTGGTATCAATATAGTTAACAGCACTTAATTCAAAGGAATTTGAGTCATGGGCCTGTCACAAGGTTTTTTTCCTGTCAGTCATTTGCTAAAACAATAGCGCCTTCTTTCATAATATTTTCATTTATTCTAGTGATATCTCACGCAGTATGATATTTTGCTATTATTTAGTTATATTTATGTATTAAAGGGTAACAGCCTGAAAAATCACATTTTCTGAAGTGGCTTACAGCACTTTTACAGCGCATACCAAAGAACTGCAAAAGAAGTCCCGGGCTAGTTCCAAGGGTTTGGTGCACGTGTGTGTATGCCCACACTCTTACGTACACATATCTGTACTGACTGTACACAGGAGTATGTGGCAATACCCACTCCAGTCCAGAGAGTGCGGTAACCATGTTAGTATGGCATTGCACCCAACCCAATAAGCTCTACCTCTGAGCAGGGCATCCTGCTTCCAGTCCCAACAGTATCTCAGCCACAGGCAATCTCAGCATCGTGCTGTACCCTCTGAGCACTCACACGCACAGTCTGTGCGTGGTGGCATGGTTGTGCCTTTGCGCTCTGAGGATCCTGCATCCAAAACCCCAGGCTGCTTCTGGAAACGTGCTACACTGTGGAAGTCGTGATCATGAGGGTACGCTGGGAGTCACTGGGTTGGTAACCAAAGAAGCCAATGACAGAAAATGCCAGGGAGCACAATCTCTCCGCAGACAAATACAGCAGAGCATAGGCAAAGTGCAAGGTTCTTTCTGAGGCTGTGCTAACAGGGAGGAAAGCAGCGTGGATGTCCTATTTTAAGCCTGTTTGTCTCCAAATTGTAATCATTTCTGCACAAAGTCACGAGAACAAGTTGCATTGATAGAAATAAGAGAAATCAGAGAAAATTTGCTGGACTTGACAGAAGTCTAGGACATATCATAATCATCACCTCATGAATGCAAAGCCCTTTGAAGTAATTTCTGTCCATTTCATTTAGAAGCGCTGTTTCCTTCACTTTTTGTATTAGAAATTCTCAGGATTTAAGTATTGTGAAGACCTATTTTTTTCCAAAATATCTGTCAAAATTTCATGCAACAATTGCTGCTTTACTGCATTTTGAGCTTTGGAAGGGGAATTATTTTCACAAGCTTCCCATTCTCAAAGATGAACTTGATATTTAAACGAGTACTGGGAGCAAATGTAGCTGGTTCAATTCAGATGTGCCATAAAAGAAGGAAGGAGGTCTGAAGCTCTGTTTGCTTTGAAGTGTTGGGCAAGGCATCAGTGGGTAATACATAGAATAATTTATACGGGAAGGACCTTTGGAGTTCAATCCCACACTCCAAGCAGAGCCAGTTTAGATAGATGGTTGACCATGACATCATATATCCATTATAAATTCTCAAACTTAGTCTGACTTAATCTTTCCGAAGCTGGAACAGTACTCAAAATGGATTTTCATCACTGCAATTTGCAACTCCTTGACTGTATTTCAGTGAATGGTGACTTGGGGATTGTATGCTCTGAGTTGGTTTGTCTGATGGGGATATCTGTTACTGGGCATGTCACAGTCTTGTTGTTTAAATCTTGGAAGAGGGGTTTGGGAACAAAGATATTGCAATGGTGACTCTACTACAGAATAGGACTACTTTGCATCAGCATACAGATAGTGGGATTCTCCTTGGACGCTATACTCTTGCTTTTTGCTTCTTAAATTAATTGAAAGGAACTCTAATCTGTGGTTCCTGCCTGCTTCATTGTATGCATGCTGACTGCTGGAAGCTAGTGCTGGCACCCAGCTCCTCATTTCCTAGAACAGGAGAAATATGGTAGATGACAGCCCTGTCTTTCTGATCTTTGTTGACTCTGTTGTGGCTATGTTATTGCCAAACTGTGACTTTATGTCTGTATATTTTACATGGATGATGTGGTGATTAGTAGCAGTATTAAACTCCTCTGAAACCTTGAGGTTTTTTGACTCTTTTAAACAAGTGTCTCATTCTTTGTTGTTCCAGCCCCCCACCCCCACCCCTCTTCTCATAGCTTTAATGTGGCACTGTGTGTATTAAATATTAATGCACTATATTAGTATGAAATGTTTCAAATACAGAAGTATCAGCTATACAAAACCTGACTTGCTCTGACTTCTTAGGGAGGTGGTTCTATCTATTAAGTCTTACTTTTGCAGTGTGAGGTTCAATTTACTGAAACAACTGTTTAAACCATCTAATGGTGTAGTACATTTAACTTGATATGCTATTCGTCTTGCTCTTAATGAATCTTTGATCAGTTTACACCTAGTTCACAACTTTGTCTTTGTTTTACTGTCCGTAGGAAAAAAAAAAAAAAAAAGTAAGGGCTTGATTTAGAAAGGTCATAATAGTAAACAGATTTAAAAGGGTCAATGTACTTCAGAGTGTAAAATAATGTCAGATTGCGGAAGGATTGCTTTGATCCTAATTCTCTGCATCACATAAAGGTGTTGGTCCTTCTTAGACTTCCTTGATGTTAACAAAGCCAGACAAGAGCTGACTTGTGAGACCAGGCTTTGCTGTTTTAGACTCCTTTTTTTTCCATCAGAGTATTTCAGTGTGTCACAGTATATAAATAGCCCTTACAGAGCAACAGAACACAGTTGTATTACTTGCTATATGCACAGCAGAGCCAATTAGAAGTGATGAGTCTATTTGCTGGATTTGATTTGGCAAGATGTGTTTTTTTGGGTTGGGTGGTTTGTTTTTGTTGGGTTGGGGTTTTTTTCCCTCATCATCTGTACCCTGCAGTACACACATACTTGCCATGTGAATGGCAGAACTGTTAATGTCAGAAAACTATTGCATGTACCATGGACTAAAGAGTGTGCTTTTAGCTGTAGTTCTGGGGTCCACTTGGACAGGTCCATTGTAGGCAATGACAAATTAGATTTTCAAAGAATTTGGTCTTGGAAGATGGGGGATGGGAGTTTGTTTCTAAAAATAAAAACAGTTTCCTTGGAGAAAAAGCTCCCAGATCTGTGCTTTCAGCTAGCTCTATAATCACAAGCATTGCTGAAATGTTTTTGGCCAACAAACAAATCCCAAATCCCATGATGATTTCAAGGCAGGGTCAATTAAAATAAATAAACGTTTTTGCTTTCTAGGGAAGCTTTTTGTGTCAGAAATTAAACAAATTATGATTTACTTTAAAATATGAACAAACACAGACTACTAACAGTTTTCATTTGGGAACAAGTAACTCAAGGAATGCTGTGGAAATGTACGGTTTATATGCAATTCTTGTATTACTACTGCTCTACAACTAGTGCTAGTAGTCCCATTAGCTTAATTACTCTTGAATTCAGAGAATCTGCTCATTTGTAGAAGCCCCCATTTAGTGTAAAGTGGGCCTATAGCAATGAACTCAAACATGGATTAAGAGCCATAAAAAAGAAGATTGTGGTTGGCTTTTATACATTTTGCAGTGGGTACTTCACAGCCTAATCTACTACAACAGTGACAAATTTTGCAGCGTGTTGTCCTTTTTTGCTGTGTAACCACGTGGTTTAAGTTGGAACATATTGCTTTCCTGGCACGATGGGCCCTGAGGGAAAGAAAGAAAGAAAGTTTCCCCTGCAATTCTCTAAAGCTGTTAATAAATACTCTCAGGACTAGTTAAATAATTTTGTTAAACTGTATCTGTCAGGGACACGTATTTGGGGAATCATACCAGTGATGTGACTTTAAAAAGGCAGAAGTCTTTCCATGTGGAGCAGCCTACAAGGTTAAGGTCCAAACATTCACCTCTATACAATAAACTGCCTTTTCTTCTGTCTGTCTTCTATTACCCATGTGTGTTTTTAACCACTGCTATATTTAATGAGATTATGAGTTTGTCCATGGAGTGGCCCTACATACTGATGCTGCTCATAAGGGATCCCTGGTGGAATATCAGTGAATAAATTGTTAATATTAAAGGTTTCTTTCTGCCTCTCTAACTCGTAGCTGGCTTACTAACATCACTATTCCTACTATTTTCAGTAAAGACAGGAGTAAATGATCTGCTGTCAAAGTATGCCATTAAACTCAGTAATAGAAGAGTGTTTGCAATGGGGAGGGTATTTGGGGAGAGGTTTCTTCTGAGGCAATGTGGGTGAAAATGGTGCTCTTACTAAGGGACTCAGCCAGCAGCTTGTCAGCTGGCAGGGCAGAGCAAAGGGATGGCCAGGCATGTGTGCTGCTGATCTAACAGAGGAATGGGGTCTGTGACTACGGCACTGGTGGTGGAAAAAATAATATGTACCCTTAAAGAGCAGAGAAAATTTATTTGACGTAGTTTGGGGAACGTCTATCTGCAGAAAGCAAAGCAGGAGGGTTTTTCTGTCTTAAGTAGTAATCATGCACAACTTTTTTTCCTCATTTTAATTCATGTGTTAGTATGTGTAAGGTATTGTAAAATTAATATGTAACTTGGGGGTGGCTGCTCAGCATCTGATGGGATGAGTGTGTGTGTGCTAGTTCTTAGTAAAAAAGACTTGGGATGAGGGGGGCAGAGAGCCAGGCTAATACATCCAATACCTTCAAAAAAGGTGGAAGGCTAAATAGCTAACAACCTTACCAGAATAAACAGCAGGCAACCTTACTGATAATTACCAATGGAGCAAAGATGGCAGTGGTAAGAGTGGTATATGAAAATAAACACAGGTATTGTGAATGTCAGTTATGAATATGTGTATTGCTGGGGAAAAAATTGTCACTTTTTTCTACAGAAGTTTCTGTAACTACAAACAATTGGGGGGGAAGCGGGAATAGTATTAATAGTTTTTCTTTTTTCTTATCTCCAAAGCATCAGTATATAATATAGCATGACTCTGTGCTTTTGCATCATGATGATACTTTCAAGGCTGTGAAGAGAAAGTTGCTAGTAATCCTGTCTATAGCTTTTCTTTGTCATGTTGTTTGTTTCCCGATTTATTGCATCCATCTCCTGTTTTCCTGACTTCCCTGATCAACTCTCACTCTGCAGATTTGTGCCCCTTTGCAAGACCTAATCTAAGGAACGTAAGAGCTCACCCGAAGCTCACAACTCCAGAAGCTTTACTTTGGGTCAGGTCTTGTTTGAAAACAGAAGTATAAATAAAGAGGAGAGGAGCTGCTCATATATCTGTGGAACGTGTACTAGGACTGGGGTACACAGACATTTGCAAGAATATAATACTATCTTCAACACGGCCTTTAGAAACATTAAATATACCTAACTGTTTGAGAAATGAAACTTAGACAGCAACCTGGCTTGCAAAATCTTTCTGAGACTAGGATGAAAATCATGAGTGCGTGATGTGAGATGTCACACATGCACAGCACACTGAGATAATTTCTTCTGTTCCTGCAGGGTAAAGTCTATTAGATACTGGTTTGTCCATATATTTTGGTTATTTTGTGGTTGATGTGGACTAGTCAGCTGCACAAGAATAACTAGAAGGCTAGTTTAGCTAACTGTATCCACTCCCTTCTGCAAGCCTACCCAAGAGCAAAGCTATACTCTCCTGTCTCCTATGCAGCTGCAGTGAAATATTTGTTGGTGTCCCAGCAAGCTCGCTGCTTATAATCTTTAGGTAGTCCTAGGTAGTCCTTAGTATGTTACAGTGCCTTCTCTGGTGGCAGAATGATATATTCAGCTGATTGTACATCTGCTCTTACTGCAAACTTGTCAAGTGTTGAATGAACTGGTAATCTTCTGGCAAAGGGAGAAGGAAGGACAGAATGTCTGACAAGAATGGATATTTACTGCAATTTTTTTTTACTCTTTTTGCAAAATCTGCTGCTAGTTTGAGTTTCTAGGATAACGAAATCTGCATACTTTCTGCCAAATCTACAAGTGGTGTTAGAGAAGTACTATATCTAACTAAAATAAAATCACATCAAAACTGAGGATGTCAATTGGAGTGGGGGAAAAAAACCCCGTTAGATTCATCCATAATTTGTAGGGAGAGAAAATCCATAAATAAAAGATTTGCTGGAAACTCATGATTCTTTGAGAGGTAACTGTCATAAAGACAGAAACATTTTACTGTGCTTTGAAGAGCCCCAGAGCACAGATCTTTGTAGTTGTCCATCTCATACACCAGTTGAACAGAGACCAAATCAGCCAAAGGCAAGGGAAACTCTGGAGGAAAATAAGACACTTAAGTTTTGCATGATATAATCAATACAATTAGATGGAACACAGCAAATGTTTAAACAGCATCCTTTGTAGTTACTACTTTTCTCCAAAAAGAGAAGAGGTCGTTTAAGGACTTCACACAGGATGTTTGAAAGCTGTGAACAGGGGCATTATTTTGGAGATAGCCTTTAAAAACACAAAAGGCATTTGGAATGCTGCCTCATCAGTGCACCTAGAGCAGAGGAGAGAATTTGTAACGTTAGGGTAGCATTTCCATGAGAAAACACTGTGGCATCATTTGATTGTGAGGTACCAAGAGAATGTAATAGTTCACCTTAATAAGAGAATGTAAGGAAAAAACCAGATTTTTAAATCCATAGATATTTTTGTTGTTGTTGTTAAAATGTAATAAAAGATTTTTTTAAAAAAATTTTTAATTTTTTTTTTAATTTCGGTGTACTGGTGCAGTCATCAAAACCATTGTAGCCAAGGGGTTGCCTGTTTTGCACGGCTCCTGCTCTGAAGCAGTGCACCATTTTTACGTTTTCTTGATGCCACAGCTCCCCTGGGCACAGCTTTTAAGTCTCTGGTGCCCCTAGAGCCACTGAGGAAAAAGAAGCTTCCAGTGCCCCTGTGAGAGGGATTGGAAGTGGTCAGCCCAAATGCACCGATCTCCTCTTTCACCATTGCTCTCCTAATAAGACAGCAACTTCTGCACTTGCTCTTTGCATTCCTCCTCCTCATTCTGATCCTGCTTGCTGTTTGCTTCCTTCTCCTTTCCAGGTGCCATTGCTCTTCTGTTCCCTCTCTGTCACGTCTCTCACACCTTTTCTTGCTGCCTTTCATGGCTTCCATGTTTTCCTTTCGTCTCAGCAAAATAATTCTTGATAATCTTTTAAAGTTTATTTAGTCAGTAAATGCTTGCACGCTACTCAAAACAATTAGAAAAAGGTTGTTTCCTATAATAGATGTGATCATTGTAAAAGTGTAATATGGAATTCTAATGAGTGTTATAATCTGAATAAACACAATAAACCCTCTCTTCCAGCTCAGTTTTTCTGTTGCTGCTCAGCGTGTTGCTGACTTTGAAATTGTTGGTATTTTCCAGAGCAGAAAAGTTGTGGTGGATGTCCCAGTGCTTTTTATCTTACCATTTCCTATAGCAAGGCTAGCTATGTACCATTCTGTTTTGAAAATACTTTGCAGTTGTTTTGCACAAGATTATCTAGGCAGACAAGACAACCAAGAACTATAACATCTGTCCTTGAAACTTCAGACACAGCTATGGCAGCGTGCATACATAGCTAATTAGGCAAAATGTGAATCGTAGAATAATGGTCAGATTGTGAATGTTGGCGTATGCGTACAGGTGGTGTAATGGAAAGTTCCCTTACACTCTGCAGCCTTAACATGAGTATGAAAGCTCTCTCGTGCTGTTCTGTAACAGACGTTTTTGACAGCACAAGACACACACGATCAGATTGAGCAGTTTCCATTCCAGTTCACAGACCGGTTTGATCAGCTGACCTCCTGATTGTAACTGATGTGCACAACAAGACTTCAACAGCACACCTTTGTGTCTGAGAATTTGACTCTGCTTTCATTTTTCTTTTGTGGAGCCTTTGTTTATACTATAAAGGTTTTACACGAGTGCCTTTTTCAAAACGGTCACTGAAATGGAGACTGTGAGCCGCTATGTCATTTGTTTGTATTTCTGCACATACTGCTATCGCTTGATGCTAGTGGACTTCTGCACAACTAACAGAGCATTCAGTATTTTATTGTGTTGTTTGAAACAAAGCTCTAGACAGTTAAACTGCAAAGGAGGAAAAGCCTGTGGATGCCTTTCTGAAAAGTGTATTCTGTCAATTGCGCAAATCTTCTATCAGAAATTTACATACCAATCTAATGTAATTTCAGGGCATAAATACATGATGCACTTTCTCTGAGACCTATCCAGATCCTTCAGCAGCTGTAGGTCTCCTCAGAAGTTTATATGAGGATATCAGCAGTAGAAATAATTTCTGGATGCTGTTATGTCAAAAGACTAAGCCAGCAGTGACATTGACTTTCTGTCCTATACCTGAAAAGATGAAGGATCCATAAAGTGAGTAAGGGTAATAGGCTATCTCTAGATGCAGCAATACAGAGTGTTGCAATGTAGATTAGTGATTGAATCTTTGACTTTTTTTATGGAGACTGAGTTTACAGTACAAGTAGAAGATTATACTACTGCAAAAGGAGCAGTTGAAACCAATTGTGCCAAGCAGTGTACAAATACAGAGTAAGTGTTTGATCTGGTCCCAAGGAGTTTTAAGTTAGGTGAGAGAGGAATGATAAAGAGGCAGGGTGTGTAGGAGCAAAGTGAATAATGAATTTCAGATCCTGACAGTCCTGACAGTATTTTTATAGTTGGATGTTCTTGTGCTTTTTCTGTGGAATGTGTTTAATTGAAAGATGAAGGGAGCATGTGTTAGAAGAGAATGCTAAAGTAAAAGATTGAGAAAGTAAATCTGACTGAAGTAAAGACTTGCATAATTTTTGCATTCTAGAGATGCATGAAACAAACCACAAAGCACTGTTTTGGGAAAAATATTTGCTCCAAAGAGTAGCAAAGGTATTATTTCAGTCTAAGATTCAAATGATTTATGAGTCAGGCCAAGGAGCAAATGCTACATCAGGACTTCCTTGTTTCCCCGTTGAAAACAAAATTGGAGAGAAAAAAAATTTGCTTCTTTATCTTGTCTCTTGGTGTTCAATTTGTGTTCTCAAGGGCCAAACACATAATTTATCCCTGAAATTTTTAGTTAAAACTTGCAGTCTCAGCCCAATGCATAGTTAGCCTTCTTTCTAATTCCCTGATGGCTGCAAACATTGCTTGTTGCTCAGTCTTGCTCTGCAGCATCTGTTGAAACTGGTATAGGTTCCAGTTCACTAGATATATTGTCAGAGTGCAAAGGGGTTGAAGATCCACACGGACAAAAATGAAGCCCTTCACAGAGAGCAAAACTCAGTAATGCACTGTTCTGATGATAGCAGAAGCAGCAGACTTTGGGACGGTCTGACCCTCTCATGTCAAATTGGGAACAAAACCAGAACTTCAGACTATGCCTTGCAGATGATTCTTAAAAACCTATTTTACTTAGCAGGAGGTAGATTTCCCACACGCCCCCATTTCTGTGCCTTCTCTTCTTAAGACCAAACACTTGCATTTGAGAGTCATGATTCCTCTAGCTCAACATTCCACTGCATCAAGCTGCTTTGTCAAATCTAGACAAAAGACTATAGGCAGACCACCCCCTTAGGTGCCCAATGTACGTCTTGCAAGTGCTGTGATATGGCACTTGAGCAGTGTTATTCTGAAGACTTTCTAATTGTCATTGCCCAGGTCTGGGCGCCTGCATAATCTTGGAAAAGGATCTTGAATTAGATACCAGTCTGGCTTGAGCCCTAAATCAGAATGATTTGCAATGGGCTCAAAGGGCAAAAATATGATGGTTGCAATGTGATGTTGCAAATATGTTAGTACATTGAGTTACGCCAGTTCTTGCTTCATGTGTGTCTTTAAGACAATATTGACTGCTTTTAATGGACAGGAATGATAGAGGTTGTGATTAATTAGCTGAAGAACAGACTGCAATTAAGGAAACCAGTAATTTTTTAAGTTGGCATCTGAAACTTCCCCTGCAAAATGTGGACAAATGATTTTTCTATGTGTATAAAATACGCATTTGTATTTATAAAAAAGGTAATTATTAGTGCATTTGTCTATTCTGTGCACAAATTTACTTTGTGTATGTTACTTTTTACAGGGACATTCTGTGAAATCAACTTAAATTCTGAATTTAGAAAATATGGCCTGGAGTTTATTGCAAGGTTCCAAGTAAAGTAAAAAGATTCATAGTGAGGAACAGTTTGTTTAAGCAATACAAAACCATAGCTTAAAAATATCAAATTACTTGGAAGTCCATCTGGAATTTAAATTTTTTGTGCCTTACACATGAGAAGATACTGAAATATAAGGACAAATCAAAATTAGATAGACTTGTGGAATAATTTACCGACAGGAAAGATTGTTGTGTCTCAGAGCACTGTTCTTTCTCTTCAAGTACACACACATCCAGACCTTTTGTGAGGTTTTGGATTCATTATACTTATCTGTAAGTGCAGTATTCATTACTTTCTTTTAAGCATATGAGCAGTGTATAATAGGACACCAATTTATGTTTGAACCTGACCCAAGTCGATGAGTTGACTCAATAAATGAAGTAGTGTTTCGGAGCTATGGGCAAACCAACATTTAGGCGAGAGTAAAGGATGCGTCTGTTCAGCGATCACGTAGAAGGGAAATTAAATCCATTCTCTGTAGCTACTCAGGATTTATTATTTTTTTTTCCATTTTGCTTGTGTCTTTCTTAGATGTTTGAATTCTTTCTGAATGCAAAGATTCTTGGACTGCGTCAGAGGTTTGATTTACACACCCTGGTTTTTGCACTCTCACATGAAAGAGATGATGGGGAGCTCAGGAGAGAACCAAAGGGTGATAGAATCATTTAGGCTGAAAAAGACCCTCAAGGTCATGGAGTCCAACCATTAACCTAACACTGCCAAGTCCACCACTAAATCACATCCCAAAGAACCACTTCTTCATGTCTTTTAAATACCTCCAGGGATGGTGACTCAACCATCTCCCTGGGCAGCCTGTTCCAATGCTTTACCACCCTTTCAGTGAAAAAAAAATTCATAATGTTCAGTCTAAACCTCCCCTGGTGCAACTTGAGGCTGTTTCCTCTCATCTTATCACTTCTTACTTGGGAGAAGAGACCGACCCCCACCTGCCTACAGCGTCCTTTCAGTTAGTTGTAGAGAGCAATAAGGTCCCCCCCAAGCCTCCTTTTCTCCAGGCTAAACAACCTCAGTTTCCTCAGTTGCTCTAGAAAAACTAGTCCCTTTACCAGCTTGCACAGACTATGCTCATCACTGTCTTCTGGTTGAATTGGAGAAGGTCCCAAAATGTGTTGGTGACTTGGTTTGTCTTCCTTAAGCTTTTTGCATCGTGGAATGCACTGAAGACTGCCGCTCTTCTAACAGCATATAAAGCATGAAAATAATTAATAGGTGATTCCTGCTACCAATATGGGCATGCCAATATGACTAAACTGGCTCCTCTTTCACTCCAGATGCTTGCAGAAATATGTGTTTGTATGTACAAAACCACATGTTCTATCCTCCTACCTTCTGGAGGAATTTATCACTGTCCTGAAGGTGCCCTTTAATTTTCCAACTTGGAAAAGGTAACTTTGGGCTGTGCCTTTTCCTTCTCTTCCCTCTCCACTTCTTCCCTACCTGTATTCAAAAACACAGTCAAATATATGGTATGCAATGAGAAGCCAGGGCTGACAGAAAGGGGGGAGTTAGGGGAGCACGTTACTTGTTCATATGACTGCATCTCACTTTTGCCATGAGATATTTAGATTCCCAAACAACACTTGTTATTTCCACAGTTTGAGGCACAAGATAAATACATGCATATTAGATCCCTTATGAACAATATTTTTCTGGAACATATTTTTTAACTTAAATGATCCTTAGAGATATGTGTGCATTTGTGTGTGTAATGCATATGTATAGATACATTTACAGGCAAGAATATGATAGTAATATAAAAATAACTGGGATCTGCATCAGATAAGTTTGCTCCTTCCTCCTCTTTGTGAAGTCTTACACAAACCAATTCATCGAATCTTTCCTTTTCTATCTGTGAAAGAGGGCTTATACTCATCTTTAAGCAATTTTAATCTCTGCTTAAGCGTCACTATCTGGAAGCCCTGTTATTAATTAGATTGGTGCAAGTTCTTGCTGGGCATAATAACAGCCATAGAGGCATAAATGGCTTATCAGGTATTTTTGGCCACATGGAAAATAGAAAAGCTTACAGATGCTTTGAGTTTTGACAGTTACTTCACAGTCTCGGTAACACCACAGAAAGCTCAAGCTTTCCAAAGAATAATCCAAAACAGTGACCACCAAACATTTTCTTCTTCATCCTCAAATTTAATGCATGAGACAACTGACTGCATCCTGGGAATCATGCTATTGGGTAGGAGAAAACGGTAATTTTTAGCAAGTATTGCTATAGCCATTTGTAAAAATACTGTAAGACAAAGAATAACATATGGAAAAGTGTATTTGGAATCATGAATGTTAAAGCTGCTACTAATATTGTGATAATTGAAGAAGAGAAGCGTATCTTTCTGAGAGGAATGGACTGGATGGGTATTGAATCAACTATAGCAGAGCTCTAACATTAATAATAATGTACTTTGGGGTACTTAAATTAGTGTAAATGGTTTGCTGATAATGCAGTTTTCAGTTTTAAAATGGCTTTTGAACGTGTAAGGCTCTGCTCTAAATCTGCCCAGCACTGCAGACATCGATCACGCTGCTTACTCAAGTCCAGATGTTACTTGAAAGTAGCTTTAAGTGGTAATAACGAAATACCTTAGCGGTTCCATGTCTCAGCACAGATGCATGTATTTTTAAAGCCTGAATCTCTTGTGGGCTCAAATTCAAATTTTTATTTTTATTTTTATTTTTTTTTATCAAGAAAAATAACTTCCTTTGTCTAATATTAGCTCCTTTTCCCTCGCCTTTTGTAAAATCTTTTGAGTTCTTTCTAGAAGAAAGAGATGCTGTTTTCTATGCGTTATGGTACCTTCGGTAAGATCTGTGAATCTCGGCAGCTTTTATTCTCATTATGCTATAGAGGAAAGGCCTGGGAAATAATAAATCCCTTGGTGAAGCAGACTGGAAGATTTTCATCTCGAGATGTGCCAGAGTGCCTTGTAATCATCAAACAGCTGTACTGTCAGATCCTTTAGGTGCAATTTGGTCCGGAGCACTGAAGAGGAGCCGGTGAGTAGCGAGGGTATCTGCCCTGGGAGCTGAGGGCTGGCTACATGAGACGGCGGGGACTATGTTCAACTCGAGTGGCAAGAACATTTCCTGACCTTTGGATATCCTTGGAATATTGATTTGTTTGGGTGCTTTGAACATTTATTTTAAATGAAATTTTTGAGTCAGAAACATTATTGTGCTCTGTTGCATGAAGAGAATTATTATTTTTCCTTCACCAGATGTTTGCTGACAAAAGTGTCATCAATGCCGTTTGTTATTTTGAGATGAAGTGCTGTGTAATGGGCATAGTACATAATCAACTATAGACGCATAAATAAGAGCAAATTAGGATTCAAAATGGGAAGTATTCTTGAAAAAACGCACACTAATTAGTAGAGTGAAATAGCTGGGCCCTGTAAGTGTGGGATTTTCTGGAGTTCCTAGGGCCTGATGCTTTTCAGACACGTTCTCAGTTTGCAAGTGCTTAATGTTGCTAAAAATTGGTACTTGGCTTCTCCTGTAATATCCGTTTGGTGTTCAAAGTTAACTTCCACTGGTTTCTAGGAGTTTTACTATGCGTACGTCACGTACGGATACCGGATAATGTGGGAACATATCTTCTCATTCAAATCACAGATTTTAAAAAACAAACAAAACCCCCTATCCCCTAATAAGGTGTTGCAATGATTTTGTTGAGCCACAACATTCTGTAGTAGGGACTGTGGAAAGGCTTGGATGAGAGAGAGAGGTATTAGAAAGAAAAACCGCATGCTATTGCAGAAAAAAAAGCTATATAAAATAATTTGCTTTTCCTTGTGATTTCTTCCCTTTTGTATTTGCTTTTTGCAAATACTCTGCTACCCACAGCTGAATACTTACATGGAGAAATGTTATCTAACAAAAAAAAAGTTTGCAAAGAAATATGATTTCTAAATACTGTGACTACAGGGTTTTTTTGCTTAACTTCAAGCAACAAAACTCTAATTTTTAAAATGCTAACTGCGTCTTGTATTGTACTCCTACCTATACACATATGTTGCAGTAGCACCTGAGAGCTATGATGGCAGAGAATGGTCCTGCTGAGGTAGATGCAGTGGTTCTTCCTAGCATTTATACAATATGGGGCTGTTTGCACATATACAAATGAGTTTGCCCACATCAATTCAGCCTGCATGAGGGTAGAGGCTCCCTGGAGGAGCATAAGTGCAGGCTTGTAGTCCTCTAAGATGGATGGGGCTTTCTGGGAACAGACAATGTTATGAAAGTGCCAGTGGGAGGAAGAGCTGAAAGCAGAATTGGTACCAATGCCTAATTATGCAGAAGAACAGGGATTGCAACTAGGACAGATCTTTCTGAAACTCATCAAAGGCTCACTAATGATACATCATAGGAAAAAAATGAGCTCAGGTGGCCCAGGGGACAATTTCATCAACAAAACTGAAAAAATCAAGGCCCAACAATGTCGTCAGCCACCTATTGTAACCCCCAAGCCTGCTTTCCATCTTTGTATTAATTTTTCCCTAGTACATTAACCATACTTAAAAGTACCTCAGTCCCTGCACAAAATTGGCAACCGTAAAATAAATGCCCATACAGTATTAATTATGGATTGAGTGCGCCACATCGTATATTCCCTGCAGCTGATGCCTATAGCCTGTCTGAATGCTTCAGCTTGCACCCACTCAAGCTTCAAGATGGTCTTCAAAAGCAGACTTATACAAATGCACCTCTTGTTATTCTTTGGGAGTTAGCAGAGCCATAGATGACGAGCAAGGCAGAGAGCTGAGAAAGGCAATCAGCTATCTTTTTGTTTGAAGATAGTGGGAAGGCTTTGTCCATAATTGCAATGTGCACCTGGGCTCCAAATTGCCTTTCAGCTAGAGCTCTTTGACAAGGACAGGCGCTGCTGGGGTGGAGTGTGATGGCATCTCCTGTGAACCATGTATTTACACAAATAGACCAGCTCTGATGTCTTCATCCAGAATAAGGTCCTGATCAGCTATTTTTTCTAATTAACCAGACAAATGCCCACTAACTTTCAAAGAGATTTGCATGAATAAGGCAGGCAATAGTATGTCATTCAAGGTTTATTCATATTTTATGAGACGTTTAAGAATCCTTCAGAAGGAATTGTATTATGCACATATAATATCGGTTACATATAAGACTGCTCATTTCAAGAATGAACAAATAAAAGGGCGATTTTATCCTTTATTGCCCCTCCTCCTCCATTTTCACTTTGTTGTCTGGAATAAAATTAATAATACCACTATTTCTAGCATGTCTGAATGTCTATTGAAATAATAAATGAAGCTTCTAAAACACAAGTGTGGTTTTAAAAATACATAAACATTAATGATCTTCATTTTTCTCAGCTTTGTCTTTTGTTTCTCGCTTTGATAGCATATCAAACCATTCTTAATAAATCAGATATCCAAGTTAAATTGTATACTGCATGTAGAACAGTTTATACCATGCAGACACATAAATGGGTTTGGCAACTACTTTGAAAAATAAAGAGATTCATAAATGAAATATTCACCCCAAAAAACTACGGTTCAAAACATACCCAATTAGAATTCAGAAAGCAGATGAGTTTTTAAATGCAATCTTAAACTTAGAAGGAGAATCTATCAGGAGATAATTGATTCTACCAAACAGAAACAATCACTGAAAATGTTCCGCCACCAGAGGATCCTGGGGGCTATAGAAACGGCAATAACTCTATACTTTCCCCTATGATATTTCTGACAGATTTCTACAAGCCATTGTCCTAGCTCACTGAGCAGGCATCCCCTCTTCGTCACGCTACATTGCTCTGCTTTTGTCCTATTTCTCTCCCGGATGATGAAGGCAGCCCTGTTTCCACCTCCCTTTCTCCTCCAGTGGAGCCTGGGGAGAGCCGTGCATCCAGGGGGCTGACCGGGCCATCCCTCTGCTTCGGCGAAGGTGTCAGCTGCACAGTCCAGGGCAGCATCACCTTGGGCTTCTGGCACTGCTGGCAGTGACAAAAAGGACTGGCACTGAGGGAAGGAGAGACAGGGCTTTCACCTTTCTTACCCCAACGTGGCTGCAGTGACAGGAGGAGCAAAGAGCCTGATGGTTAGAGGGCTTTCTCCTGATTTCTGGTCCCCTTCTGCTCTTTTCTCCCAAGTCTTCCCTTCTTGTGGTGGAAGGGTCCTGTCCCAAGCCTGAGCTGCACCCCTTGGATGCACACACACAGCAAAAATGAGTTTTGCCTGCACATTCGAGAGGCCCTGAGCCACTTTGCAAGCCAACAGTCATTTGGGGCTGGGGGAGGGATCATCGGTGTCTTTATTCCAAACAGATAATTTTTATGGAAGTCATTCAAAATGAATTAATATAATCACTTTGTGCCTTTTCCTTCCTCTCAGGCACAAATTGAGCAGATCTTGGATTTATAGTTCCTAACATTCATTATTTCCAAAACTGCAATGACAGACACAGATTTTTCCAGATGTGCTCAAGTAATATATAGTAATCAAGTAATATATATAAAGTATAATAGAAGGATTGTGTGGTTAACCAATTACTTTTGCTAGGCTTTTCCAGTGGACAAATGGAATCACAAATCTCCCCTGCCCCCAGACAGGGTTAGTGATATGTGTTTTAATTTAGTATTCTGTTTTTCTTTCTCTCTACCTGTACGAAGAATGTGCTTAGACAAGCCTAAAAGGAGTCTATGGAATAATTACTCTGGCCCATATGTAAATAAGTCATATTTTATCTCTTGCTGATGCTCAGCAATTATGCTGCTTTTTGGTTTTGCTCTGCCCTCTTTTCCATCAATGATTTTATTTATTTAGAGCATTTTTAATAGAAAATGTTTGCTCTGTGAAAGAGGATGATTCACAGTAGGGGTATGTGTGTTTGCATATACATATAAAACTTCTGCTTCTCTTTTAGCAAGGTTTTTTTGTTAAACTAGAGTTATGCTGATGATTTTGTACAGTCATAATTTTACTTAGAACTGCACTAGTTGCACAACAGCATAGTTCTCCTTTAAAATTATGAAAAATTATACAGCCTGTGTTTGTTTATTCCTAATGTTTCCTATGAGGAAAAATGAGCCAGGGCTTGGGGGTTTTTAAATCTGATTTTTCCAAATAGGCAGCAATAGAAACACCTCCTTCCTATGCAGAAGTGATAGGAAGGATTGCTATGGTATGACAGCAGGTGACATGGAAACCTCTCAGAATGACACACTAGGCAAAGTGGGAGTTGCTATTTTATAAGATGTTATTCTATGAGCGGGGAAACTAAAGAATCATCACTTTTTTGTGGTGCCGTGTATGCTGTGCTTTCTCTGACAACAGTAATCTCAGCTCCCGCCTGTGTCTCTTGTGCCGTTGTCTCTCTCATTCCGGACTTCTGCAGTCCTAAATCTACAGAGTATCTTGTGCTCCCTCCTGTATTTTACAGCTACAGACCAGGCAAGAAATACCAGGCATTGCAGACGATGCTGAGCTACACATGTGCTGGGTGGCAGCTGATAGACTGAATGGAGCAGCTGCGTGTTGAGGGGATACTGCAGCCTTGTGTCCTAATTTACTTGTCTAATCTACAGACCCTTGGAGATGTCTTCTCTTCTGCCCATTTGGTTGATACTGATTGATTTTTATTTATTTATTTTTGAAAAAACTGACAAATGGGCAGAGAGAGGCCAAGACCATACGTACTTTGTTTCCTTAAGTTATGGAGAAGTAGTGAGAAGTAGCAAAGCCATGAAGGTTATAATTGTCACTGTACTGGAACAGTGAAATGTATGACACACAGATAATTTTTCCTTTTAATTTTCAAATGTTCACATCCACTTGTTCTGGTCCTTCAACGGAACTGCACAGTTCCATGATCCATAAAACCCCAAGTTTCTTGATGTGGCATCCCTTGCCCTGTCAGTTCTTCCTGAGAGAACAAGTCCTTTGAGGTACCCTGGTTTTCTTTGTTTTCAGCTGGACTCAACCCAAGCATACATGTACACATGTGTGGATTCTTAGTCTTTTGATGAACCTTTGCTTAGAGAAGAAAAAACATTGCCATTGCTATGAAATTAAAGATTGTGTTATTTCAGGGTTAAGAAGCTAAAATCTAGCTGCTGGTGGGATGGATGGGTAGGGAGAGAGAACTTCTACAAGTAGGAGTTAAGGAGCTGCTGTTAATTTAAGCCCCAGAGACACTCCTGCTTTGAGGTGTAGTAAAGATAAAATGGCTTTTTCTGTCTTTCTTACAAGGCATATTTGAAACACAACACTGCAATTAACTTCCTGTATGTTGTTACCTCTCTTCTGTTTGCTCTGTTGTCCTTTTGCTCTCATTAGTTCTTCTGAGCAGCCTTACCATTGGGTTAATTTAAATATTGATAATTAGACTGTTTCTGCATTTGTCTTCCCCAAAATGAAAACGAAATATTGCTTCCAACTCATCTGGCTCAGTGAAGAGATTCTGGATGATGTCTAACGTCTTCTTTAAGAGATAAAATGCTAAAGTAATAGTTATAAATAGATGTGTAAAATCATACTGGTGAATCTCAGAAGCACTGCACTCAAGGAGAGCAATGCAATTGACAAGCAATTTAAGCTAGAGTGTGAAAGGATGCAGAAATAACAAGATTTGCATGAAAAATATTGAGATCATGAGAACATCAAATTTAAACGAAAAACTCATGTGCCTCATGATTAAATCATGAGAGCTGACGTTACTGTTATAACGTTCAATATCCTTGGCTTTTGAAAATAGTTTTATAATGAGGGTGGAGTGTATCTATCTGTACAGAAAATGAGCATTGTTTGTACCTAGCTAGCTCATTATTATGAGAATCAGGCATACAAGACTCTTAAATCTTAATACAGGTGAGAAGTTCTCAAATGCCTCCAGCTATGGCTGAGCCCCTGTTGTCAGGAAGATAGCCCAAAGCAAAGAGAAAAACTGACCCTGCTCTCAAATTGGTCAGTCAGTCAAATCAGTCAATCAGTGATTAAACAGTAACACACACACAAGAAACAACACAAAAAAAAAAAAGAAAAAAAAAAGGGGGAGAAAAAAAAAGGGAATTTCAATCAGGTGGTTGATTATCTATTTATTCTGCATTATCTGTGACAACCATTTATCTTGAGATGGAATAGAGTTACTCACATCAGTAATGGTGGCAGTAGGTCTAAAGAAGGGTCATTGCAAAGAGACTTGTGCATCCATCAGGCTTTACTCTTGCATGACTTACAACCACCATGACAGATTTCTTTCATTTTCTTCTGTTGCTGTTGTGCTTTCTGATACACTGCACAGTCAGGAAAAAGCTGATATGCTCGTTATCTAAGTGAAAATATGGACTTCCTAAATCAGTTTGTTTCCATAATTGCATATGTGGGTGGTGCTTCCATGGATTTTTTGTTTAATTCCATGAATGAGAAAGTTGTCATAAATGCAGGTGCTTCAGGTGCATTAGTATTTTCTAAATCCTTCCCCAAAATTGAAGGGTTAAAAAAAAAAAAAAAAAAAAAAAAAAGTTGGCTCTGTAATTCATTTACATCCTTCTTTTGCTTTAGTGGTGCTCAGAGATTTCTTTAATACTTTACATTTCAAGTATTTTAAATAAAGCTGTAAGATGCCCATGCATTTTATTCTGTTTGTTTTTAGAATAGCTATCGTTCTCATGGTAATGAGCAGCAGCATTTATATGGAGGATTTTTTTTTCTTCTTTTTAACTGAATAGAAAACTGACCCTTCCCCCACACTCACCAATTTGAACTTTACAAGTTACGAACTCTTGGGCACTTCACACAACCTTGTTTCTAATTAAAAGCATCTGAGTTAAACAAGACACTGGTTGCTGTGCCATCGTCCCCAGCAGCCATGTCCCTTTTGCGATGTCACATTTCTTCATGCGATATCTCAGTGGTTGACACTTTGTCACAGGAATGCTTTTGCCTTGCTAAATAAAAAATGCAATTAAATATTCCAAAGGCTGCAAAATTTGGACCCGTTTATTCTAGATATTCACTTATAAAGTAAAAAAACCTCATCCTTGTTATAAGTACAGCAGAAAATAAACGTGTCCCTCATCAAAAATACCTGATTATTTTATTAGGTCCTGGTTTTATCTCTTGGAGTTTGTATCTTAGAAGTACATTAATGGCTGTCTTGTGTTTGGCATCAACAGGCCTTTTGTGTGTTTGTTTAACATAGGCTTAAATTGTTGTGACAATGCTGTGTCCAGTATTACAAGAATTATGCTAATAAAGCTGCAGCACAGTAGCACTAAGATAAACCATGTGGGAGGACAAGTGGGTATCGATGGGCAATTTCACACTGTTCAACATGACTCACAATTAGCAGTAAAAATGAGATTATTTTACCTGGAAAAGGAACCTCCTTGCAAACAGTGCATTTTACTAGTCTCATCAGCACTGTGAATTTTCATGTGTAGGAAATGCCTCAGTAAGAGCAGATAACGTGGAGCCAGGATCTTTCTTCTTAGAAATCTTTTCCTCCTGTTGGCCATGAGGAAGGAGAGAAGAAAATTGCTTTTGCTTTCTACCCTCCTGCCTCCATCCACCTGCTGATTAAATGTGCATCCAGTTGAACAACTCATCCTTAGGGACAGCATCATGTTCCCTTGCAGATGCAGGCAGGGAGCAGCTGCAACTGACAGCAAGGGTGAAGGCAGGCTGGTGTCTAATGGACCCTCCCTTGCAAAAACTCATGTCTCTCCAAAGATCCCTGCCTGCTTGTCTGGACAGGTCAGTCTTACGTGAGGCAATAGCATTTACTTTCTAGATACTCTGCCAAGTCCAGAAGGGATTAGGAGTATGGAATGCTTAAACCCTGAAAGAGCAAAAAGTTTGCCAGTTCTTTTTTTTTTTTCTTTCCCCCCACCCCACCCCACCCCCCCCAAATGTGTCAGAAGAAGCTAATCTTTGAAATGACTTAGCCAGAAGAAGAAATTGCTCCATGCTGGGAGGAGCACACTTGGAGCAGCCAGATCAGCTGAGCTGGGAAGCGCTGCCTGGGAGCAAGCTGCCCGCAGTGTGCAATGCAGGAGTTATCCGCCCAGGGAGAAAGCAGACTAGAGAGGAAAACCATGCACTAGAGCTATTATTCCCAAAATATGCTGCAGAGATACTACTAAGTAAGGCTATTTCACACTCCAACTAAAAAAAAGATTGAAGTTTGAGGTGTGTGTTTGTTTCCCATAGGAAATTCTGATGTTTGCTAAGGAACAGAGAGAGCAGAAGCCGAATTTCAGTCAAAAATTTAACTGTTGGTCAAAAGTCAGCTGTTTCGGAAGGTTTCAACGTCATTTCTTATTGACAAGTAACTCTACCACTGTAATACAAACTCCAGGAAAAAGAAACCCAAACCAACCAATACTCTGTTGGATACCTTGCCAAATATTTGCAGTATCATAGAACCATAGTCATGATTTTCTGCTTCCAGGTTTGTGCATAACTCAGAACACCCCTGTTCTTTTGTCAGGTGTTTTCCTTGCAGTTAATATTGTGTATACTTTAAATATCAGTGCCTGCAATTGGCTAGGTTTTTCTTGAATATGGAATTAGGGGTGAGGCAGAAGTATAAAAATTGTTCCAGTCAAAGACTGGTTTGCCATTGGTCTTTTGTCCACCTTACAGAACTGAGTGTTTTTAACAAAGCGTAGTTTGGGGGAAAATCCAGTTGCAGACAATCAAAAACTTACCTCCAATTTACTTCCGCAGTTGTGGAAAAGCAAAAATGCAAGAGAAAAAATCTTGTAGAAGTTTTAAAGCAGTTCTGAAGTTTTATTGAAGGCAAAGTCATTTTGAAAGTGGACTGGAGAGGTCGTTTTGGTTTTTCCTCTTGCTTTTACACAATGTCTTTCATGTTAGTGTGACCTCTAAAGGTCAAAGCTTATATAATCATTTGTTCGTTGTTAACTGCAGGTCAAAGTTCATTAGCATTCTTTATTTTGTTAGAAAACAGGTACTTTTACAAAACTTTTCACTGCAGGCAGTTTCTTTCCCTCTCCTCACTTTTTCTCCTGGATCTGCTTTTCTGGGAACAAGCTGGGAATACCCTCCTGGTTCTTTCGCTGGCGCCCTTACCGCTCTTCTGTTGCTGGGCTTTACACGTTAAGCAATGTGACTAAACGGCTGTCAGATGATGTTTGTTCCCTCGTTGTCTCCTCAGAGGAAGAAGTATGGACGGTGAAATGTTATGTTTTGATAGGGATTTAGGTTTTTTAAATTACACACGTTCTGTATTTATGTTCTTGTCTCAGGGCCTAAGAAAATTGTTTTCAGCGTAGGTCAGGTTGGGTCCTCCAGCAGAGCCTGACTGCCAACCGCTGATTTGCATCCTGGAATTGGAGGTAATTTTTCACACCTTAGGCCATTAAATGTTCAGAGTATTATCCTTCTCCTCATCTCAGTCCCTTCTCATGTAGAGAGAGTTGAAGAGAGCTTTTAGCATGTGTATTCATTAGTCAGTGGTACTGGGAAGATGAACTACAGTGTTCAGCAGCAGTTAGAGCTTCCCAAGAGGGCATTTTTAAAATAAATTAAAAAACCAAACAAACAAACCAACCCACCCACACATTGGTTTAATGTAACCAAAAATTTCTGATGAAACGAAACAGAGATCAAGTACTATTTTTAATTTCATCAAAGTGGGATCTAGACTACTACACGGAAGGAATAGTAGCTAATAAAGACATCACTATTCAGAGAACTTAGTTTCACTGAGAAAGCCAAATTTGTTTCTGAAGTATAGGATAAACTGAGTAAATGAAGCATAACATCCATCATGCGAGCATGTCTCTTGCTACAAGCTTTCCAGAGCTCTACCCTTCACCTGCTAAAAAGTCATCGTTGCTGAGATTCAGTTTCAACATTACCCACCTACTGAGCACCTGTGGGCTCACTCTTCCAGCCTCTCTGCCATCCTCATGGAAGTTAAGTGATCATGTGTCAAGGAGAATATACCTAACCTTTGCATATTGTGAGCCAGTGTATGGCTGTTTTACCTAGTGGTTGTCTGTAGATGTTGAAAAAAAATGTCAAATTAGGATTAACCATGAAATCTTCAGTGCAAAAAGCAATTCTGCCTTTTGCAGTAGAGATTCAGTTTATCACTTGGCACGCTTTGCCTGCATTCTGTTGGGAAGGAGTCAAACCACAGACATATACTAATCTCAACATTTTACTTCTTTTTTCTTTTTTCTTTTTTTTTTTTTTTGCATTACAGTAATCTTGTACAGGAGAGGCTTGAGTGTCCAGGCATAAGAAGTTTAGGAAGATGTCTGAATATCTTCCCAAACTGTGACCAATACCAGTACTGAGCTGAAAAGGCTGTACTCCCAAGGCTCCTTGAAATTACTTTCTTTTAAGTTGCTTGAAATATATCAGTTAATTCTGTTAGCTAGTTGTCTTGATTGCCTATTTGGATGCTGAGAAGCAGACTCTGATTAGTCTGATTTATTTTAGATGCCTACCCTAAGTCAAGGTCAATCACATGCCTTGTTCTTGCAATTTCCTTTAAAGAAATTCCAAGTGAAGAGCTCAAATACAGATACCCAAAGGCTGGGAAAAGTGAAGTTTTTATTCTTCCGTAGGAAAAGATTTGTATGTATCTTACTTGTGGCATGGGCTGTCATTACATTTGTATTAGTCATCATAGGACATATGGCCATTTGATTTAGTTTTCCACTATTCAGAAAACTTCAGCCAGTGTGTAACTGAAAAAAAAAAACCAAACACAAAAACAAACAGTCTGGAAGGCTACCATCGATTTGTAAGAAAATGCCAAAGCATCTGTCTGAATTCCTCTCTATGCTCTTAAAGAGAAAAATACTTTTTTTTCTAGCAAGAGTTATTTCTTTGAAAGCCTTATATCAATTTGAGGTGCAATGACAACAGGCCTAAACCTTGGGAACTCAATCTTATTTCAGTAGTTTGCTCACTACATTGATAGACATGTTGATGCTTTTCACTTATCTTTTTGCCTAATCTTAGTTTACGAGGAAGAAGGTTAGGGTGATGTGTCTCCACTGCTCCGTGAAATAAGAGTACGATGATTCTAGTGATGAAAGCACAATTATACACCTACAACAGAAACAACCACAAACAGAAAGGCAGAATTTTCAGAGTCAGGAAAAATTGTCCTGTCATAAAATATAGGCATTATAAATAGTAGATACTCACACTACCATCATGAAAAGTGGTTTTCCTTTCAAAATGAGAAACAGTGATACAGAAGAACAACCCTCATGTGTTACAAGTATAATTATAAGTATTTCTGTTAGGAATCCTGGCTCTGCTGACATTGTTTGAATTTGTGGCATTGATCCGAGTAGGCAGTAGAGTCAGTTACGTAAATTTAATAATTAATATTTTATTGTAGGTATAGCATTGTGATGTCATGCTGTTAAGAAATATATAGTGGGCGTTTGATTTTGCAAAAGGTTATCACAGACCCTTCACTGTCACACACGTTATCACCCCTGTTAATGACAAGTAGGAGAAGATCGGGTTTATCTTGAAAATGACCTTGCAGCTTTCCTACCTCAGTCCAGTAGAGACAAAGAAATGTCACAAACCTCTTAGCAGCTGTAATGGTGTCAGATTTGGTTACGACGGGTCTTGTTACAAGAAAAGAAGTCAGAGAAACAAGGATGAAAAGGACAAGTAGCAAACCAAAGACCTCTCCAGACAGAGTTTCTTGGATCATTCAGTAACAACTTCCATTCCCACTCCTATTTGAAATGGTGTGTGTTTGGGTTTTTTCAGGGCATGCCCTTACGTATGCCTGTGAGTGGGAGAAGGGCACGTGTCACAACTATTTGAGGTGATCTTATATCGTTGTTAAAGCTGATGGAGGTTTTGGCAGTGATTTCAACTGAGCTGGCATCTCTCTCTCTCCATCTCTCTCCAGTGTCCTCTACTAGTTACACACCACAGGCAAAAGGAGCCTGGAAAGAGTTGTAGTACAAAGTCAGAAAAGAAGTAAACTAAAAAAAACACTTGCAGTAAATGGTACATGTTAAAATAACATGCAAAAAACATTTAGTGATTATTTTTTCAACAGTTCAAGAGTTTAATGTTAAATGAGACTGCGGAGCAACCAAAACATCAGAAATTCAAAGTCTGATTTCTAAAATAGTTGTTCTTTCTGAAAATGAAAATAGGAGGTTGGTACCAAAGGAATTCTGTTTAGACAGGAGGAAATGTTATTTTCAGCTGTGCTTGCAGTGAAGAAAATATAATAAACCAGTCATGCTTTCCTAAGCTTGTTTAAAGGGGAAAAAAGAAAAGGATGGAGAATATGCTTCCAAAAATCATTCATACCAGAACACAAAGTTTACCATTTAGAAGTCTTAGATGTTTTTTACACTAGCGAAACATCTTTGAGGTGCTGATTTCTCTTTTTTTAAGCAAGCTGTGTTACAGTGTGTCAAGTTATACTTGATGCAGCTGAAGTGTTTAAGATGCTCTGAAATATCCATTGCAAAGAACGTCAGACACACACCCTCACGCAGTCACTCTTGTCCCACTTATTGTATCGACAAGTAGAAAAGAAATTAACTGGAGTAGAAATGATACAGAGTGCTGTGAAGCAAGGAAACACGACTTGATGTTCTGCTTAGCTGACAGAGAACCAAATGCTTGACAGCAGTCACAGCAGTAAATATTGCTGTTAAAGTTTTACAGGATTACCTGATACAAGCAGAAATACCCCTCCAAATCTATTCTGAGACACACATACAAGGTATACAAAATATATACACCAAAATGTGAAAAGGTAGTCTTTAATCTTTCCCAGTCTAAATACTGTCTTGTCTTTGGTGGTTTTCCAAATTATTCTGGCAGTATGGATGAATGTAAATGGCTGGAAAACGTAGGGGGCGAATGCCAGGACTTCTTGTTCTCAGGGAAAGGGACATCCTACTGCCTGATGAGATCATGGAAACAAAAGCGTGTTGAGAGATTTTTCCAAAATAAGTGAAACTGCATGTCACAACTATGGAAATGCAAACTAATTATGCGGGTGTATGAGATGGATAGCTATTTAAAGGCTATGTGCCAAAAAAGAGTGCTCTTTCAAATATAGGCCACCTTCTTGCAGTCCATGCAGCCGTTCTGTTGCTACAGTGTCAATACTAAAAAAATTTAAGAAGTGTGAGGTATATGTTCTGTGAGACCTATTGATATAAATACTTCCAGGAGATGTTGCAAGCCTTAGACTGAAGTACAGTCTGGAAAGAAACAATTTCTCTGTGACTGTTGAAGAATAGATCCTATGTGATAACCTATGGAGCTGAATCTGCTTCTCAGTGATCATTTGCTGATTTGTGTTATTTTTCTGCTTCAGAAAGCATCTTGAAATTCAATAGTAATATATCAAATGCATTGATGCTTGGGTGATAGGTTATCACTCATCAAGGTAATCTGAAGTGATTATTCCAGATCAATTAGAAAGAAAAAAATCAGTAGGGAAGATAACAAAGTGCAAAGATTTTCTGCATTTCTACAGAAATGTAAAAGCCGACTTAAAAAATTAAAACTCATAAGTAAATTATGAAGTACAAACATACTGCCTTAAAGAATACTACGTAGTTCTCTGTGTTCTGCCCCGACCCTTATTTTTCTTTTGCTTAATTCCATAGTACGGCTGTGCATTGATTTGAGCAGTTGTGTGTGGTAACTCCTCTACTGAGATTGTTTGTCTTTTCAAGACTTCACAGGGAAGGTACCTTGTTTTATCCTGGCTCCTGGTATTTGAATCCACCAAAAGGATATCCCCAAAATGCCTCTGGTTCTTCACTGAGATGGAAGAGGGGTGGGTTGGAAAGCTGATGAGTCAGTCAGTGCAAATTGAAGTGGGATGGAATAAATATCAACAGTTGCTCTTTGATTCCTTCTTTTGTAGTGCATTCTTGTTAGGGAAAGACATCCCTACAGAAGGTTTGTGCAAGAGGGGAAGGGTGTGCATGAGGGATGTGCAGCAACATCTGTAGCCTAGAGAGGGTGAAGGGCACTGGCAAGAAAATGAACCATCAGAGAAAACTGGTTGTTGAACCAAGAGTCAAAACAGAAAACTGTGGGAGGTGAATGAGCCATTCACTGTAAGGTGCTGGCACTGCTGCCTTCAGCCAGCTGCCGTCTCTGTCTGAGCATCCAGGCTGTGCAACCATGGCACGACGTGCTCACTGTCCAGTCCGCACTTCTGCAGCTCCACTGGCCCTTGCTTGCAGCACCTGTGCAGCTGCAGCTGCTTTTTCTCTGATCACTCCTATCAGGTGTGTAGCATGCTCCCAGGGCGCAGTGACCCTGCCATGCAAGCACAGGACACCTACCAACATACAGTTCGTTCAGAGTGAGATATGCAGTCACAGAAGGTGTTCAACAGTTAGGTCATCTGAGATGTCTGTATGTACAGTGTTGCTCGGTGAAGAGAGATGTGCTACAGTGCGTACACAACCCTCAATACAAAACAGACTCAAAATAATGTTGTATGAATTCGTAGAGAACACAGCTAGCAATCAGGTGGTAGTCCTGGGACAACCCCCACCTCCTTTCAGCCTCCAAATCCACCTGGACAAAAGCTCCATGACAGAAAGGAGGGACTAAGGTAGGGGGCACAAGAAATAAGGAAGCATGTGATATATTTTATTATGTAAAGTAAAAGACATGGAGCGTGGAGCAGCACTAAGGAGGACTGGAGTGCTCTCCCTACAGCTGAAGTAATGCTGCCAAGTTAGTAGAAATGCTGTAGGTAATGTGGCCCCATTCTTTTTTTTTGCCAGCTCCACTTTGGGGAGCAGAGAAAATGTGAGAGGAGTGCAGTTGTTCTCTGGAACAACCAGCAGATAGTGGAAGCAACATTTTGTGGTCAACATGTCACCCTGGTCCTGGGGAACATGCAGTTTGCAGTTTCTTCAGATTTTGCTAGAGATGATGTTCCCTCTCTGATGTGTGGCTTACCAAAGGAGTAAGGTTCAGTCAGTTCTCACAGTTTATGCATCATCAATGTTATTTCATATCTACAGTAATGTGATAACAGCTGTAGTCTGCTCAGCTAGAACTCTCTGGTGTAGCATTAGTAATACTTGAGATTTCTTATCAAATCTAAAAGCATTTTTAGTTTTTTCTTAAATCCTCACTTGTCACATCAAGGACATGCATGAGGAACCCTCATGACCATTTGATAAATTACATGGTTTGGATTCTCATTGCTTGTTCAGAACCTCTGAAATGATCCAAGGAAGTGTTCTAAAATACCAATTTAAAATTGCCTCCCTCTTTATTTTTTATTTTTTAATCTTATCAATCTAATTGATTGTTGGAGGACAGTGATAAAGAGACAGGGAAGATGATGTTAACCTGTGATACTTCAAAAATACATATGGTGGGAAATTCTGTTGATGTCGTGATACTTTAAAAATATGTATGGTGGGAAATTCTGTTGATGTCATGATACTTTAAAAATATGTATGGTGGGAAATTCTGTTGATGTACTGTTCCTTGTTTATTTATTAAGGTGAGATAATTCCTACAACAAGTTTGTTGTGTGTATAGTAAAAGGTGTGGTGCTCTTTACTGTTCCATGTAGATTTCTGTGGAAGGTAGCACATATTGATATGAAAGATCATCTGGTAGGTCCATGCTTTGCTTGCCCATGAAACAAACCGAGGAGAGAAGAGCACGAGTTTACATACACATGTACAAACACATAAAATGTATTTAACTTCGCAAGACGGGGATAAGACATAACACATGTATGTACTTAGACTGGTGCAAGGTGAAGAACTTCTAGCTAGCAGTGAAGTGTGAAGCTGTTGTCAACTCCATGTTCAGAGGCTGGGGGTTAGTTAGGGTTCCTGGGGTTGTATCTAGAGTTTTGCAGTCTTTTTCAATAGCTAGAGATGAGCTTCCCGCTCTGTTCCTTCATCCACAAACCATAACAACATTAACTGGACTTTTAGTGCTTGTATAGCGCTTTGAGATCAGTGTTTTGAGTGAGAGTTGCTGCATGTTTACAAGGTACTGACTTGTTCCCACGAAACGGCTCTGGGGCACCTGAGTACAACCATGGAGATATATCGGAACAAGGAAAAGCAGAATTTGGTCTGAGGGCACTAGCTGCTATTTTAACAACCCCGGTGTCCTGTAAAGAACATCAATTAGCTTCCTATTGTACTCACTTCACAATAACTGGGTTTGGTGACACATTATTATTAAGGTTTTCTGGGACTTGGTTGTTCTTGTGGTTCTAAAAATCAGCAGAGAGAGTATTTAGTAGTAGCAGGTGTTAGCAAACTATCATTACTAAGCTCTTTCAGAAACAATTTATGATCTGTTTTATAGATCCTACTATGCTTATGGATCTAGGCTTCATTCTTGATGCAATTGATCAAACTAAGCCTTGTGAAGCAGTAACAAGGCAGAGGAAGGGGATGGTTTTTAGAAGAAAGGTTCTTTAATCAAGTGAGAAAATAGGGAGAAAGAAACAGGGTGACACTATACTGGTGTTAGTAAACCCTGCTGATCGATAACCTTATTATTAGAAAAGGCTAAAATTTCCCACTCCAGGAGGTTTTTGTACAAACACCATTAGAAGCGGGCAAGAGTAAAAACTGGAGCTTGTGGGTATGCATAAGGGAAAGAGACACAGTGTTTGGGATTTCAGGCCATTCATTATTTAGAAAACGCTTGTGGCTGGTGATGTTAATTACTTGACATCTAAAGAAACTGGAGGGGTTGTTTTGTTTTTCGGTTTAGAAAAAGCTCTTTACTATGTAGCATTATTTATGTGTTTGCAAGGATGCGAACTCATCGGTTGATCTCCTTATTTTATTTAAAAGCTGAAATCATTACAAGTTGATGAAGCAGGTGAATAACAGATAAGAAGCATTCAAAACCCCTGCCAGAGCCACGCTTGCTGTTGAAAGGAACTGAGGGAGCCTGCTGATCCCATGGCGAGTGTGCCCACCACGGGGCAACGAGCTGGCTACTATCAGATGTGGCTTCTGCTGAAGCCTGCACAAATAGAAGGGGGGGAGCACAGAGAAAGAATGTGTTGCAGTTGTTTGACAGCAGCTGGTAAATTACGCCTCTTACCTGTAAAATCTCTAAATCCCCTTTCAGCATCTCACAAAGAACAATAATTGTTTATTGATCTAAACGTTAACAATGTATCGCTTGTTCTTCAATAAGGTCTAGAAATGTAACTCAAGGGCAATAACTGCTTTGGATAAACAACAGGCTTGATGGATGTGTGGCACTTTTCCCCCCCCTTTTTCTAAACTATAAGCATATAGTTTAAGCATTTTGTTGTTATCTTGATGTAATCATTGTACACATGTGTACCTGTCTGTCTAGTGTCTGTCTTCCAAAGAGCCATTCTTCTCAACAGTGTTTAATGCTTCCCCATAAACGCCTGCTATTAAAGCCCAGCAACACTCAGAATTGTGTTTCAAATTGTTCTTTTTACCTTCCTGCAACATCTGTGCTTTGTCAGCCACTCAGATGTTATATGCAAAAATAAAAAGCAAGGTGATGCAAGATAAAACACATGGCAGCATAAACACCAGTGGAGAAATTTCCCATACACTGCCAGCATTTTGTGTTTAGTAGGTGGGCACGTAGAAACAGAATACATTGCTTTGGGTAACAACCAGTCACACTTAAAGAGGAAGGTAATAATAGAGGTGCACGTTTGTTTATATTTAGTGGATTTTTTAAATGAGTCAGTTCTGTTTCACTCCAAGATAGAGTTGGTAAGTTTAAAATGAAAGTAATTGCTGCCTAGCAGAACAGCAGGCAGGTAATCATCGTGGTCTTAGATAATGACACTCACAGCGATAGGCCATAACCAAGTTATATTATAAAACTACTTTTCATGCAGAATGAGTATGGAAAAGTTTCCAAGTGTAGGGCTTTTTCCAACTTGGTAGATCTGGACAGCTGATAAACCCTCAGATATCACAGTGACAATTAGTTACTTATCTTTCAGTCCTGAAAACGGAGGTTGAAAGTTAAATAGCAACATAAAGTTAAATACCTCTGCGACAGGTCTCCGGTCCAAGCTAGGCAGAAATGACAGAAAATCATTGAGAATAGAAGACATTAAAAGGTCAGAAATAAATTGTGATCAAGCCCTGTTTGACCATTTTATCAGTTGGTATTTTTCTCTCCTTTTAAAAATGAAACGACATTTTCCCTCCTCTGAAGCTGTTTGTAAGGATTTACCTACCATCTAAATATGTCATCTTATTTAGGTGTGTTTCATATGAAGGAGGGTCATGTTATTAGGGGAAACTTTGATTCAGGAAAACTTTTAGTGGAAATACCACTGGTACTGTAAGAAATAAGAGGCAGGGAACTGAGAAGATGTCTGCCTGACTCAGATGTGCTACATCTGTCCATGATGGAAATTCCTCCTTATAAGCCTTGTGAGTTAAATTGTGGCCATGAACAAACCAAAGGTAAAGCTCTCCTTGATTTCAGTGGGATCTGAGGACTTTATCCTATATAATTTCTATCCCAGAGATAGAAATGCAGAGATAATAGTGTTCATCTAGTAAAGAATGTAAATTATAAATATATTGTTGAAAAAACCAAAATATAAGTATTATATATTTTGTGAGTGTATCTTTAAACTCATTCATATACGTACCTTTTAGATTTTGATCTTTCTGGGGAAATTCAGTCATTAAAATATTTCCTCCACTCTCATCTACCCTACATGTATTTCAGAGATCAGCCCTGGAAGTGTGGGATTTTCCTAGAAATGTTCCTATAAATTTGGACCATACCTATGAATTTGGAAATACTCATTTCCCACGCTGCTGTAGCCCATGAGATTCTTGGTCTTGCAGAACTTTTATGAAGTCGTTAGGGCACTGGAGCAAGTGCCTCAATGTAACCATGTGTGTTTTCATATCCCCATCATGGTCTGTGATCCTTAGTTCCCACTTTCAGGGATCAACAAGGAGTTACTCACTAGCCTTATTCTGCTTACCCTGTCATGCTGATGGTCAGCTGTACAACGTGATGCACTCCAAGGACCTTGTCAACCAGTCTAGGGCCACATTCTTGCCTTTGCTTGTCCCCAGTGTATTCATGTCAGGGAAGACATAACTCAAGATTTTAGCACTGATCAAATATTTCTGTGTTGCTTTAACTGGCTCTGAAGATAAGCTGTGAATGTCCATTATTTGAGAGATTCTTACCAGAAAAGTTTGGTCTGTCTTCTCAGGCAAAACCTTTTATTTTTCCAGTTGCCTCAGTTGTATTAGGTGTCCAGATGCATTTATATTGACATAGCAGCTGCATAGACACTAAAGTGAAAAGGAATTTTTTTTATTACTATTTCTTGTATTCTAACTATTTCTTAGATTTCACTGTTTAATGTGCCTTTCTTCCTGAGGCTGGAAAGTGCTTTCAGCTGCATGTCTTGTCTCATTTCAGATGGTGTTTTGTTCTTCACAACTGTAGTACTTTGAAAAGAGTTCTAACAGGAAACTTCTTTCTATGTTAATTCATTAAACTTCCAGATTGTATTGCCCTGGAAATTCTTGGATGGAATATGAATTATAAAGAAAGAAAAGAAAGCATAAGGAGTGGCTTCATTGAACTTAGTGGAAGTGTTCCTGGAAATCCTATGTGTGTTCCACGGTATACCACCCTTTCTTCTAAGTGAACAATTTTCTAGTCTGTGCCAGCTGGAATGATTCATTGTGTTTGACTGGCAAAGCAATTGATAGGAAAACCAAGTTGAAGACGGAAAGAACAGCAAAATAAATGACAAAAATCAATTGACTCATTCTTTGGTTCTGATTGGTTTTAATTACTGTACTTTTGTTTCTTTAAAATTCTTAGCACCATTATTTAAATATATGGCTTCTTTCCTACCGAATGATATTATATACCTGATAACTTTGGGGTTTGCTTTTGTTGATAGATAATTGTACAGATTAAGACATATGCCATCATTTCTCCAGATGCTCTGGAGCAACAACAGCCTACATATTTAATACCCATAGCAATACATAGTTTTGTGAGAAACACAGGCAGGCTACTGTTTGGAGCACTTCAGATCTGTTCTTTTTTTTTTTTTTTTTTTTGTGCTCCCTGAAATACATGCTGTGGTGTCTTTCATATCCTCTCCAGGAAATATATTGAGACATATTAACTATGTTGGTGTGTGTCATGTAGAACTCAAAGTGATTTAGAGGGCAAGTTCTACTTTTTAGGTAGAAACTTGTCATTTGAACTCACCTACAGATAGTTGTGGTAAGGGGGACTGACATTTACGTACATAGTTACTCATTGCTTTTATCTCAGTCGTGTGCATTAGAACTTTAGTATGATTCTTGTGGAATTTTTTAATTAATATTTTTATTTTTTAAGCCAGGTAGCACTAAAAGTGAAAACTCATATGCATCCAACCATAGTTCTATCTCATCTATATTATTGCCTTGTAAACACAAAGGAAATTAGTGGACTTGTTTCCAAGAGTGAAAATACTGAATGTGCTGTGGTTCTTTGTCTCCCTACAGCTTGTCAGTGGGATCGACTGCTGAATTGGAATTCGTTGCTAGCTTTGGTCTATTAAGAGATTCAGCGCTAGCTAGAACCCAGCATGAGCCAAAATCTTTAAGTGCTTAGGACTGAAATATCCTTAGTGGTAAATGTTTTGTAGGTGTTCAGAGGAGAATTTGCAAAAGCTTGGTTAATTTTTTTGTTTTGCTTTAGGATTTGGTTTTTTGTTTTGTTTTGTTTTGGGTTTTTTTTGGTGGTTGTGGTTTTTTTAAATCCCTGTGTGTTCTATGTAGATTTGAGCATTACATTTGCATGTTGGCTTGGCAATATTTGATGCTTTTATATTGAATGTTTGGATAACTTTGTTGTAAACCAGCTGCAACCAATTGTTGATGATTCTGGTTTTACACCTGAAGTGAATATGGGATTCTGTTTTTTCTGTACTGGATCTTATTCTGTAGAGCTAGGTCTCATCTGAAATTCATACTGATTTATCCAAGCATACACTTAAATGCCCAAAGGTGTAAACTGATTGCGTACAGTGAATACACAAAAATAATTCTTTAATGACTGCAAATACGTTTTACCTGCTTGCTTCTGATATGAAGACAGCAAGAGAACTCCTTAAGTTTGTGTGATTATTTTACGTCTAGGGGAGGAATGATGTTTGTATTGTCTTGCTTTGCTATACCCTTAGAAAATGGTATCGTTCTCTCTTCCGTGTTTCCAGTGTCCCTGTTCTTACTTCTGAGACTGTAGCAAAGGACTTATCATATCTAAGAGGATTAATTTCAGGGAACATCTTTGAGCAATATCTAATGCTGGAAGTTATTCAAATTCTAACAAGTTGCTGCTGTACAAATGTGAACTTAGATTCTCAGAAGCCTTTAACATCGTGGAATAGGAGGATATTCAGTTGGAGAGCAATTTGAATACTCTCATATCAAGATGATCCCTTCATCAAAAATTAGTTTATTTCTCAGATGAAGTAGAAATGTGTTAAATTACATTAAAAAAAAAAAAAATTCAGCCTTGGGACAAAGGATATAATTATTATCAACTAATCAAGTGAAGAGAGAGTCCTGCCATGGAAAGTGGCTGCTAGCCTCTACTTATAGCTGTTGTTGTGAGCTCTGCTTACAATACATGGAATATTTGAATGAAAACTTATTTTTTGAACATTTTATTAGTACTTCATGCTTTATAAAACCTGAGCATACTTCTAGGCTCAAATTTGCAAAGGAAAAGGAGAATTTCAGGCACGTGTCCTGCACTACCTTTGGCACATGCACTATTTTATGATAGAAGGTTACAAGCTGAAAGAAGAATATGCTATCACTAGTTTTGAGTAGCATTAACAACTTCTTATTCTTGCTGTCTTTCTGCAAGGTTATTACATTGGAATTTTTTGGGGTTTTTTGTTTTTTCTTTTTTCTTTTCTCTTTTTTTCTCCCCTCTAACTGCATTTGCTGTGATCCTGTTTCTCAGACTCGGTTGATCACTTGTGCACAGGTCTTTGTGGTACCAATGGATTTTATGGTTTACTGCAGTGAAACTGGTTGGCGGAAAATGTTAAACAAAAGGAAATGCAAAGTACTGCACCTGGTAAAAAATAGCCTCAGGCAGTGGTGCAGGCTGAGGGCTGACTGGCTGACAAGCAGCGGGTCAGGAAAGGACCTGGGGTGTCTGGTGGGCACCAAGTTGACCACAGCCTGCTGATGCACTCTTGCAGCAAATAAAGCCAACAGCTTCCTGGCCTGCATTAGGCAAAGCATTGCCAAAAGGTTGAGAGAAGTGATGCTCTCCCTGTCGGCAAAAACCACATGGCATGCGGCAGGTGCAGACATCCAGGTCTTTAGCAGAACTCCAACAGGTGTCTTTGCTGCTCAGCTCGCTGTAGCTGGATGGATCAGGTTGCTTATATTCAGCACCTGCATAGGTCTGTGTTTAACTAAACTGTTCTAAAACAGATGGTATGGCAAAGTTCTCGTCATCCAAGCACAACAAACTCACTCCATAATACTTTTGTCAAAGACTGAACAGTAGAGTCGCACAATATGTTGTGAAAAGCAGGAGTTTACTTCTTTTTCATCTTGTTCATGTAGCAACCTGCTAGTCCCTACTATAGAGAGTGGAGGTATTCAGTTTTGTGTATCGGTTAGGATACGTAAGAGGTCTTCTTACAGCAGAAGTTTTATTTTCAGCTGAACTTTTTCTTAGCTGTGCGTGATAAATAGCTGTCAGCACTAACTGCATTGGTCTTAAGCTATTCAAATACTAAGTGCAGCTTCCAGAAATAAGGAAGTTGGTCCTTACCAGTCTGAGATTCAAGAAGCTGAAATGCAGGCTCTTGAGCTATATTGGTCAGCTGATGTAAACCTAGGAAAAGCAGAAAAGGAAACAGCTGTGGGATGGGGGCTGTCTGCATACATTGTGACATGCACCCTAGTGCTCTGAAGTCAAAGATTTAAGATATATCCTTCCTTTATAAGTAATTTTGTGCCTATGACCAGACAGCAAGAAATACATAGTATGTATAAATACGTCCAAAGGCAGAAGTAGGAATAACTTGTTTAGCTGCATGCATTCATAGACGGACAGGTTTTTTAAGAAAGTGTAGCTTGTTTTAAGAAACTATGTAGGTTTTGGAAAAAAATTTGCATAAAACCTAGCTATATTATTGCTGCTGATTTCTGCAGGGGAAAAAAAAAAAAAAACAAAAAAAAACCAAACCCAAAACAGAAAGGGAGAGGGGGGACTCCTGGGTTTTCAAGAGGTCAAACTAAGCTGCCAGTTGTACAGCGTTTTTATTAATTCTATGCTTTGTTGTAAGGTACCTGTGGAGAATCTGGCTCCACATACCAAAGCACACTTCGTTTTCTTGTTGTATCATCTTTTCATAAGAATTCACTCCCCAAATGCTTTACTTATAAATAAAATATACTTACAGAGATAATTGCAACAGCAAAAAATGGGTTAGGAACATGAAGGATAAGTGGAGATTTCACCTGAGATGTAATGGCAAAATGGACAAGAAAATAGTGGAGTCTTTAAGAACAGAAATAAAATCGCTGGCCTCATTTCTACTGGATGTTTAAGAAGATAAGTAGAAAAAAGTTGCTTGTTTGTGTTTAAGGACTGTAAAATATCGTAAAGGTTTGCTATAATAAAGGTGAAAAAAGATTTTGTATATCTTTTTTTACCCCATCTCTGATATATCTTTCCCTTGGTAATTGTCGTGGTTTCAGCTGGGATGGAGTTCATTTTCTTCTTAGTAGTTGCTGCTGTGCTGTGTTTTGGCTGTGATGTGAGAGCAATGCTGATAACGTGCTGACGTTTTTGGTTGTTGCTGGTGATGTTTATACTAAATCAAGGACTTTTCGGTTCCTTGGGCCCTGCCAGCCAGAAGGCTGAGGGGGGCATGGGAAATTGGGAGGGGACACAGCCAGGACAGGTGACCCAAGCCAGCCAAAGGGATATTCCATACCATATGACATCATGCTGAGTATATAAACTGGGGGAAGAAGAAGGAGGGTGGGGTCATTTGGCATTATGGCGTTTGTCTTCC
>JAVJGI010000014.1:111077978-111112573 GCA_035590275.1 Ibycter americanus | reverse complement strand
CCCCATCCTTTCTGGGTGAGGGGAGTGAGCGGGTGGCTGCGTGGTGCTTGGTTGCCGGCCGGGGTTAAACCAGCACAGTAATGAAGAAATAACTGTTGTAAATAGTAAAGATGGAATATGAGGGACGGTTGGAGTTACAAAATCATGGGTTCAAATTCAAGCAAATACCAATCCACACCTGGAATAATTTATTTCATATCTTTTAATAAATTTGCAATTCTGATCTACTATATCTCTATTCAACAGTTTTGAAATTACATTTTTACTTTATAACGCCAGCTATATCTAAAGGTATGTTGACTTGCACCATATAGTTCAGCCACCAGCTATCCCTCGCTATCCTGTGTGCTTGGTAGCTTTTCACATGGTGGTTCATACCAAAAAAAGGAGATTAAGTTGGACTGCAGAGGATGGAGTCTTGATTATGTGATTTTTTTTCTGAGGAAGTTCCTTGTGTTTAAAATGGGTCATATTCAATGAAGTATAAGCTGGTGCTTGGTGTTAACATTTGATTTTTCAATATTTGACAACAGGCCATTGCAAATGATGAGCCTTTACCTGTGTGTGTATGTAACTATATATAGAGATATAGATATGTAAACAATGCTAATCGTAAAGTTACACAGAATATAAACAAAATGTAATGAATTCATCATGCAACTTGCAACCTATGCAGAATCTCCTGGGCTTCCTCAGAATTCTCTTTGGATACACATATTCAGCTGTGCAGATCAAACTGCTTGACTAGGGTTATTTAATGAGATGACACAGTTCTTTAAATAACGTCACCTTTAGATAAAAGCAAGAAATAAAAAACCCCAAGTCTTCTGTTTTAGTCTTTTTTAAATGTATGATGACGACTTCAGTTTTTCACTTTGCATTTGAAATCTCATTAATATCTTTTCAATTTTTTGGTCACATATGCTTCTTTTTTTGTGCCCTTTCTTGCAGTGACCACATCTGTGCACTAACCGCATAAGCAGTGCTCATTATTTGCTTATTCAAGTATAGCAGGATATTCAATTTCAGATTTTTGAATTAAAGAGATGGAAGATGCCTCCCAGTTCTCCAGGTGACGCTTAAAAGAGCTCAGAATTTTATAGTTCACTAGTTAAGATATCTTTCTGAGGTTAAACTAATGACTTTTTTTATACCTTATTAGCTATCTGACGGTGCACTAACAAAAACATATTAAACTGGAAAAAAAAAAAAGATAACTAATGTAATCGCACAAAACATCACTTAATACTGAAAGCCCCAAGCAGTATTGCAGAGCTACAGTGTACATTTAAATTTAATATATCATGAAAAAATAGAATATTTGATTCATTGTTCCTGTAATCTTCTTACACTCTTAATTTCTTTTTTTTTTCTTTACTCCAACTGTTGTATAATAAATGGGTTAAAAAGCAGAATATGTCTTCCCAGCCATGACTCCTTGTCCTCAGCAAGGAAATCATGCATACAGAGGGGGGAAAAGAAAGAACCTCAAAGAATGACATCAGTTAAAAACCAACAGCTTTTCTGTGATCAGTGGAACACCAACGAGCAATAGAATAAATGATCCAATAAGTGTCTTGCAGGATCCACCTATGATGATCTACATTAGTGTGACCACCCCGTTTCCCTAACACAAGTTCAATGTGCTGCAAATATACATGTTCTCTTGGTTGGAGATGGTTATTTCTCTTGTAGTAGAATCTAAGGATCCAAGCTTTACAGCTGCATTGTGCTCTGGATAACTGTCATACAAAAGTATAGAAAGAAAGTATTTTCTGCCCTGTAGAGCTTCCAATCTAGATACAACGAGAGTTAACTGATATGTCAAAGTAAGTAATGAAGAATAAGGTGGGAGTGAAATAATTCTGTTAAAAATATTTTAGACCACAGTAATAGGAATATAAACTGCCTTATACCTGTGAGGTTTTCATAGGTCTGATGAGGCAAAAGAGCAAAGAACTGCTGCTTCACCAGCAGATGCATCTCGATTCTGAACTAAATAAAAGCAGGAATTCTGAATATGGTTGTATGCATTGGAAAATGATCCCACTTTTTTCCTTGGTATTATTCAAATAGTCACTTTTACCATCCCACCTTCAGCAGCGCTAGCGCTGGTGTTAGCAGGTATAAAATGGCTAACCCATAAAATGTCTTATACTCAGGAAGACCTTTGTGGAGATAAATGAGGGAGGTTGTGCCAGGAATACATGAGCCAGAACAGTTATTTTGGCAGAAAAATTTGAACAGATAGAAGTGAAGGCATACGGTATTTAGGCCAGAGGGGTGGAAACTGCAGTAGCTGAGACACAGCAGAATGAAGACTTGGATGAAAACCTGCTTCTCCTCTCATTCCAGACAGCTCAAGTTCTTAAATATCTTGTGCCTGAGGAACCTTCAAGATCTGGATGATATGGTGTGGGATTATACGGACGGACAACTCTAAAATGATTACAAGTTGTGTAACTGGGTGGGAGGAAAGTTAAGGTCGTCCTGAATCTGGGACTAGGCTAACAGAAAGATATTTAGGGAAGGAAAAGAGGGAGAGCTCTGTTTTAATTGTGCCAAAATTGGAGGACAACTGGGGAATAACAAGAAAACATTAGAAAATAAGGCCAAGACAGGTATAGAGAAAGGAAGGAATTCATAGTCATCTGGACTTTCCTTTAGGAAATATTACATTAATAATATATAAAGTGTGTGTTTACTCCATAGTTAGAACATTTTCCCAAATGTCCCTTGTTGCCATGGAGATGAGAGCCTAAGGACTGAAAAACAGTTTGTTTAAATTTCAAAATCTACTCCACAAAACCAAACGTGGTTCTTGCCTTCAGTATGGACACTCCGGCTCAGAGGAAGAGCAGTCTTTGCTCTCAGAAAGAGCTTGGCAGTGTCGAGAAAAGTTTTTTCACTAGTAGTTATAAACAGCCAAACTCACGGAATATCTTCTTTACTTCTTCCCTAGAGGAGGAATGACCTGAATGGGAGTTGAGTCGGTGTGGTTCGTCTTCTTTTCTCCAACTGAAACGCTCTGGCACATGGAGCAACGCAAGCTATGACTACAGCAAAATGCTCCCTCATCCGTGTGTAGCAAGGCGATAGGGATCTATTCCCCCTGTGTGTAAATTATATAATCCTGCTCATCGTGTGACTATGAGGGATGCAATAAAGAGTATTGCCGAGTAATTACACAACACAGGCGTCACATTTGTATGACTAACACAAACTGGGAGAACTTGTTTCTGAAGCTATGCATATGAATCCTCTGCTGTGTTCTACAATACGCCCAGAAAGCTTATTGCATTGAAAGCAGAATGCAGCTCAGGAAATTTCAAAAGGGAATAAAAATGCTCTTGCACTTGTTATTCCTCTTCCGTTTCCTTCATCTTCCCAATATATTACTGAAAATTGAAGAGAAGCTTACGTGTACATCAGAAGAAAACTTTCCCTATGATGAATGATAGCCAGACAAGGTCAACAGCAGAAGTGATTTAAGCATTTACTAAGATTTGTTGTAGTATTCCACTGTAAAGTTTGCAAGGCAGGAACACACCGAAGCTAATAAATACTGAGCCAGATTCTTCCACTTATGTCTCTCCATTCATAAAAAAATCTAACATTTTCTGAAAATTCCAAATTTTAAATTCCTGTCATGGTGTCAGTTGGCTATGATTTCATGTTTGCTTGAAAGATGCTTAAAATATGCTTACAGTTATTTAGGAGTAACCAAACCATTCTCACTAGCACTCTTGAAACAGAATAAAATGTAGATTATTAGAGCTCAGAAAAATGACAATAATAGCTGCTGATGACTGCTAAATCATGTTATCTTAATATTTGTATTTCAGAAAGTCGATTTTTTTTTTCATTGTTTTCAAAATTTATTACATTTGAGTAGAATCAAGCAGTTTACATTAAGTGATTGGCTGAGAATACTGATAGCAACAGTAACAAACGCTAGCAAACAATACTCCTTTTGGGATAGTATCACTCTCACCAAGAGATATAAAAACATGTTAGGAAGGAAGGGAAGGTAGATAAATAAAGAAAAAGATACATAAAATAAAACCAGATTTACACATTTGGAAACTATACCTATATATATATATACCATATATATATACCAAATATATACCATATATATACACCAAACTATACCAAACATACCTACTCGAATGGAGTAATGAGTGAGAGGTGCTATGAACAAAATTTTCTTCATGAAAGACTATTGCCAGGAAGAGTCTTCACGTAGCACAAGCTCCCTACAGTGTACGTTTTTTATTCTACAGTCTGTTTACTATAGCACCGTGTTCGTAATAATTGCACTAATTTTTTTTTTTTTCCTGGAGTGACCAAAGGTGCCTTGGCGGGAATCAGGTAGGCAAGTGTGCTCAGGTGGAACTGCCTGTGATCCTTTCCGTGTCCCCATGGCACGGTCCTCCACTGGCCAGGAGTAACTGGGCCATGGGGCAGAAGCTGCTTTGGTGGGCCTGTAGGTCTGGGAGGAACTCCCTACGGACTGTTAATTTCCTAGTAATCAAATCTGTCAATTTAGGACTTCTTTGCCCTATTGTTTCAAGAATTCAAAAATTATTGTACCGCTGTGAAACTATTTTAATAAAGATTTTATCAATATTTAATGCATATTAGGCCTTAAATAGAAAATATTTATAAGGAATAAATGGTGTTAAATTAAGAAGCATAATTTCCAGTAACTTCTCTTTTTTTATTAATATTTAAATAATTTCTTCTCTAATGCTTTTTAACAGATTATTCTACTTGGGAGTGCTGTTTCAATAGCGCTCCATTCTTGGCCTTGTCATTTAAGTTCCTCATTTAATTTATATATAAAAAATTCAATAGGCTTAATGTTCTAGTTTCTCATTGTTCTAATTAAAATGGAAAATGTGTCCCTTTGTATACCACTTCGTGTCCTGAATATCTGAGGCATTTAAGGCAGCTTTAAAGAACTCTTTTTGTAAAACTTTGTTTTTCGGTGTTGTTCCTTAAGATCAAGCAGACAGGACAGGTCAGATGATAAACTTTCTTGAACTGAATGTGGAACCTATTGGAATTGTAATGATCGATAACAAACAAACTTTGCTTTACCAAGGCACCTCTAGGTTTTTATTTCCTCTAAATTAACCCAGACCACTGATTTCAGCAGAATTTTTGGTCAGATCTTCAGATTTACTTGCATATTTTATGGCACAGATTGCTCTGATGGCAGGTTACAGAGTTTAAAAGGTCTTTGCATTCCACAGTTGTTGCTAATGCTGTGGAGTTCTAGGAAACCCTCTGTTTCTGGCAGTGGGAGTTTTGTGTCTTCACAGTGCCTGCTGCCTCCAAGTGGGAAGCCTTGGTTTACGTCCAGGAAAACCAAAGGAAAGAGGGGTGTTAACTTTCTGCAGACTCAGGTCAGAACCTGTGAGACCAGCAAATCTGTTTGCTCACAGAATGCTCAGAAAGCCCTGTCACAGAGGCTGGTTGCAGTTTTTAAATTATTTCCATTCAAAGCCTCAACAAATCAAGTCTGAACTGCAGAAACTACTTCCCATTCAAAGAACTACTAGAATGATCAGCTTCAGTCAGGTAATCTAGCACTGGATCAAAAACCCCCAGGGAAATATTTACATTTTGCCAGTTTACTCGGAGGAACAGCTCTAGGGATCTGGAGATATCCTCTGCATATATATTTTTAATTTATTTTTTTTTTTAACTGAAGGAAACACTGATGCCAGTGCTGAAGCTAGTGATTTAATCATAGGATTGCTAGAGGCTGCAGTACCCTATCTGCTCAGAAATCAATATCTATGCTTTCAGTTATATTAGAGAAATGTTTACTTCTTCACCTGACCAAGAAATTAATTTGTATGTGCTGTATTGTCTGAATATTTTTTTTTAAGTTAATGATTGGTAGGGAGAGTAGCCTAATTTATTTTGAAATCCTTTAATGCTGCACAATTTTCCTGTTATTGACTGATTATTTTGTGTGTGTATATATAGCACCATTCACATGCATCAAGATGCTCTACAATGGATTTGAAATGCTCTGTGTGTAGGAAGCAATGCACTTGGCTAAAACACAGCCATCAGCAGGGCAGCGTGTAGTAGCAACCTTTGTGTGGCTGGTGCTACCGATTTCAGCTCAAGAGGTGAACAGGAGTATTCAGCTGGTGCATCAGGGGAATTTAAGCAGGTGAAATGCAATTACCCACACTGGAATATGATCAGGATAGTGGCGTTAAACCCCGGTCTGGTGAAAAGCGCTGTGGGATTTTTAATGACCACGAGTCAGATAACGTTTTATTTCTCGTCCCGAGGACAGAACCTCTATTAGCAGAGTGACTCCTGCCACTTGCTGCGGTGTTCGTTTAATACAGACCCACAGGGAAGAGCGTCACCTCCCGTGGCGAGTCGCCATCGCCACATCTGCTGCCTGCTCGGAGGAGGGTGGAGCGGAGGTGGGAGGGAGGCGCGGGGATGTGCTGGCTGTCACAGGGAATTCTGTGGCAGGATGCGGGGCTGGGTGGGACGGTGGGAGCTGCTGTGGTGCAGCTTCCTCAGTGGCTGGGCATGTTTCCTGGTGGGACTCTACTACAGCATCCAGCTGTCCACAGACTGACCTGCCTCTGCTTCATTTGCCTAATGAGAACTGACGAGATCGCAGCTCAAGGTGGTTGGCTACAAAAAGCACATTAAACATGTCAGTGCAGGTGGCTCTCCCACTATATGAATTGACAGCATAGGATTAGCTGGTTGGGCATCTATCAACATTTGAAGCAGTTTGCTTGAATTGGAAGTCTTAATAGAATTACAATTACTCTCCTTCTCCTCTGCGAGCTTTGTTGCTATCTTTGTGTACTTTGTAATGAGAAGACTTCTAAACCAAGGAAGATGTTTTCCAAAATCTAATGAGAAGCCATATTCCTCTTTCAGATTGACAAACCTGTATGGGTAAGAGAGAAGCAGCAAATGGAGGAAGAAAAGCAGAATCCCACTGGCTTTTCAAGTCTGACAGCATATGCTGATGCACAGAAGGTGGTAAGTGGGGAGACATAAAGGCCTTGGGAACTGACACGCACCGGGCAAGCAACCTCATCTAGTGCAAGGTGTCCCTGCCCACAGCGGGAAAGTTGGAACTAGACGATCTTTAAGGTCCCTTCCGATCCAAACCATTCTATGATTGAGTTGCACAGGACAAGGGAAGGAGAATTTTGTTTCCTATACACTTAGTGCAGGGTGGTGCAGGTAGAATAGCAAGAAAAGGCATCATCTCAATCAGGGAGGTGGATGCACATAAGCTTTTCTGACTGGGATTCTGCATCCTTCTGGGTGCAAGCTGGCAGTCAGGGATGAGCAATGTGTGCTAGTGCCACAGGTAGAGGATACGCAACTTTTGCTTCATAACTGCATGTAAAGTATTAGGAACCCCCAATCTGCCCCACTCCCCTGGTAAGCGACTCCTAGACAGTCTTATAATAGAAGGGTAAAGAATTACTACTAGTAGTTTTAACATGATGTTTGTGGACTGGTACCGGAATTAGAGCAACGTAAAAGGAGGTGAAGGCAGAAAACCAGGAAGGTGGGCAAGTGAAGCCACCAGGATGGTGACTTTAGGACAGAAACCTAGGAGACAGCTGTGAAATAAGTGCGGGTTGGCAGGGCCCTGTGAGCAGCCGTAGAAAGGCAAAATGGAAGGGGGAAAATAACGACTAACAGCAACTGGGGAAAAAGTGAGTGGTCTGTTAAGGAAGTAATGCTTGCACCTTCCAGCCCAAGGAGAGAAGGATGTAAAGGAGGTGATGTGGTGATCTGTAGATGAAGTGTGAGCAGGGAGGAAATCAGAAGGAACTGAGAACTGGTCTCAGGAGTCTGACCTAGAAACAGTGAAGTGAGATACAGACTATGGAAAAATCTTGGCTGCTGTATGGAAGCAGATGTGCCATTGTGTATTTCTTTCCAGATCAAAGGTGGTTTTAAATTAATGAGGTCAGAAGAGAGCCGACCATCCCATGTGAGCTGCAGGAAAGAGTAGCAGCATTAAGTGATTATGCATTATTTATAAAAAAAGCTCCTGTTTCTCATGCTGAATTTCAGGTCTCATATAGGAACTCAGAAACATATTGGATTTAATTTTCATCAGTCCTTCTATTTATTTTTTAACTTCAGGATGCTTTAGCTCAAACTGTAATGCTATTCTTTTCAGAACTTGATCTGTGTGTGCCTCAAGTAATTCATCTTCAGGCTTAGTTTAAATCTTGATCCTTATGCCAGTACAGTACCCATGTACTCCAATGAGTCCCTCTTTTGAATAATCTGTGTATGTCTTCTGCTGGTGGAACATTCGGAAATATCCCAAATTATTTTTGTCTTGTATGTCTTGACCTTTATCTATGAACATTAAAATATCACTTAACAATATGTACTGTTACTGTGTACTTAACATAATGTATTTTAGTCCTTCCCCTGGCATAGCCATCTTTGAACCATGCCAGCAAAAAAATCATCCTTAAACTGAATATAAAAAATCTTTAGTGGGCCCATTCCCAATAGGGGTCTCTGTAGGCTCTGGTCAGTTTGTGGACCTTATTTCTGGCAGACAACGTGACATTTCTTCTGATGTTCACCCTCATCTCCAGCAATGTCTAGGTTGCCGGTATTTCCTATTCCTTTAGCTCCTTCAGGTAGCACTTACTGCGTAAAAGCTTCTATCAGGTACTCATTCAGAGGTGTCTAACATATATGTCGCATCTGAATTCAGTTTTTTTGGTTCATAATTCTTTTATCTAAGTAACAGTCCATCTGCTGATAATGTTTACAGTTTTAAAGCTCTTGCAGTTCATTGCTTCAGGGCTATATTTCCTTTAGTTGGTGAAGAAGAAAAAGCATCTATGAAATCAAAATATAGGATTAACATTTACTAAATATAGCACAGGTATGACAAAAGAGAATTTTTAAAATTTGGAAGCTCAAATGTGTCCTGCTTGTGAGGGGGGGAAATCTAATCACCATTGTCAATAACCTCTCCAAAGTGCTCAGGGAACTAGTATTTACTAATCACTAACAATTTGCTTTTCCAAATATGATAGGTTTTGATTTTTCTCATCCATCAATAACTTGACTTTGACATTATTAAAAATATCAATGGTAATTCAGTCCTGAAAACACTTCTTTTAATTAAAAGCAATAATCCTATTACATTATGAGTAGTTACTAAATTTGCATTGATCCTTTAATACACATTTTAATCTATAAAAGAAATAAAAAGAGTTTACATTAATTTATGCAATCTACTGTTAGACATTAAAAATAAAGCCTGTAGTACCACAAAGGCCGTACTGTCAAATATCCTGTAATGTGTTTGATGGTACCTTCTAAAAAGCCCAAAGAAACAAAAAACCAGTTATGACACTGGAGCAGTTCGCAGAGAGACACTACCTAAAATCTGTAATGCTAAGTCTACTGCTAATTTTAACAATCCAGAACTTTTGAGGAACCATGGGAAGGAATTATGTTTCAGTTTAAAATAAAATCCAGAGCAGAAAGGAAATGTCAGACACACATCACCTTTCTAAGTAAGAAACTCTTGTGAACAAGTCAATATTCGTATTACAAAATTGATATATCAAAATGGAGTTAACAATCACCTTCATGCACAGGTCTGGGGAGATAAATGTCTCAAAATTTGGATCAAAGAAAATATTTCTCCTTGATTTTAATCATGAATGAGCTTGGAAACTAGCTGTATTTATTTAAACAAGTGTTCCTTACAGTATCTCTTTCTAGTATAAAACTGATATGAGTTTGCTTTTTTTTGGTTGGCTTTTTTTTTTTTTTTTAAGAAATTAGTTCAGTTGTTTTAATATTGTAAGTAAATATGCCTTAATAATGTCAGACGAACCAAGATGAGTAGCATACTGAGACACCTCTGTTTCCTCTATAGGTTATAAATAGATAGAATGTTTCCAAGCATGGATGAATGGAACAAATGATTTATCAACTAGGTCAATATCACCTGTTGTATCCAAACACAGGAACACGTGAAGAGAGAACAATATTTTCAGGCAATATTCTTTTTTTGTTTGTTTGTTTTGTTTTTTCAAAGCTTGCCTGTAGTACACCTTGCAGTCCTATAATACTGCTGTATGCCAGAAAGATCCACTATTTAGCTGACCAACGGGCAGGCAATTTTCAAGCCATTTTCTATCTATGACTTATCTTCACACCTACAAAAGAGAGGTCCCCCCAGAACATGATAAGTCATATAGACTCTGCTTTATGCAGCTATACTCACATAAACAGGAAGATACACCAATGTCCTGGTGAAGCCACCTGTAATAACTGGATAAATCTGAAAAAAAGTAGAAGAATCAGGCTGAGCAACATCAGTGCTCAGGTGATGCTCTGGGCAGGGTATGTGTGTGTTTATATGATCAGTGCTCTATTACCTCTTTTTCTTTCTCATTTGAACTATTTAATAACAGAATGCATGAGATAGTCCACAGCATTTTAGGGCCCCTCTAACTTTCCTCTAATGAGTAAGTCACTCTTTCTCATCTTTTGGTAGCCCTCTGACCTTTAAATTCCTTGATCAGTCAAAATCATTCTACTGGCTGTTCTTCATTTATGATGGATAGTCAGAAGGGGAAAGGACCCTCTTTGAATTAATGAGGTTGCCAAAGACCAAGCAACACAGAGGTAGCAGAAAAGGAATTTATTCAGTTCCAGCCATTATGCTTGCGGTGTGAAAGCAGGTGTCTCTTGTTTTGGGATATTCAGACCTACTCAGTGCAGCTCTTTGGTCAAATGCCAGGCTATACTGGCACTGAGGAATATGTGGCTCAGATTTTAACTTCCATTGCAATCTGTGCTTGTCACAGGGAAATTGCATTTGTTAGTTCCCTTCTGGACAGCATGAAGACGTCTTGACTTTCTGGCCCTGGGAGTGGAATACTTTTCACTACATATCGCAATGAGTGATTCCATCTCCCCCGACAACAAGATGAGCTAAGGAGGCCTTGTGTTATAAACATTTAACCCAGCTCCTTCCTGAGGTTTGGGCTGAAGAAGCAACAATTATTTTTTCTTTTCCCCCTGCTGAAGTCTTGGAGAACGTGACAAATTCCATCATCTCTCAGACTGCTCAGGAAATACCTTGTATCTAAAGATCAGGAAGGAGTGAGAAAATCATGACCAGAACTGACAGAGAAAACACCTTAATACATAAAATACAGTTTCTAATTCCTGGAGACTGCAACTCTCTACATATAATTGTATACATATAGTTATACACATATAGCATGTACAATGTAAGTACATATATGTATGAATACATACATTTATATAGATAAGCTATATTATATGTAACATACATATAGTTATGTATATATTAAGAAATAAAGGCTATATATTATAGAAATAATATTTTATATTTTGTTGTATTTACCATGATTTATGCCAAAGTGACATTCAGAATGTGTTACACAATATCTAAACACAAAGGATTGAATTCCTTTCCTGATAATTGCGTGCTCTAAACTGAGCCACATCTTCAAACTAATTTTTGCCTAGAGCTAGGGAAATTCTCTTATTCTTTCATGTCACTGGCAAAACTCCCACTTCAGTGGGATCAGGGTTTGATCCTGTTGACCAGAGTAGCAAACATGAAAAGAAATGAAATGGCTAAACAGTAAGCAACGTGCAGACCATTGTAGATTTCAATATATATGAACCTTCAGCTTAAAAAAGGCATAAGCTTCTTCATTGCAATGAACATTAGGTCTGTAGTCCAGAGACCTGGACAAATGGGTGATATGGTCATTCTTGCTTGTCATCCTCTTGAAACACTTATTATGCAAGTGCTTTTCTTCTATGAACCTCTATATGACTTCATTTTCTACTTCAATGTGTTCAGGCTGAAATTTTCCATCCTGGCTGGAGCTGAATGCACATGCAATGGTTATGCCAAAATGCAATGTGGTGCATGTCTCCTGCCTGGTGAGACTAGGGCAGGAGCTGTTCATTTTCATTATTCACCTTTCTCTCCTCAAGCAATACAAATATAACCTTATAGCACGTCATCTTCAGGCTGAGGGTTTTGAAAGTAAGGAAACATGGAGATTTCAGCCTTTTTGAGCATGAGGTTGGAGAAAAATGCCATGTTTTTTCCTCACTTTAAGACTTGAGCAAGTGCATAACCTCCATGCTTTGAAATATGCGATTCACCTTTGCTGGAGAGAAGGAACTGATGATTTATACCTGATATGCAGTGCTTATTGAGTCTATGGACAATCAGGTTGATTTCTAAATGGCTAGAAAAACATCTGCAAAACGGTTGCAATGAACAAAATTCAGCAAAATGAATGAGACTTTGCAGCTCTGTTTCCAGATTTTGAAGCCATAGTTAAGTGAAGAGCTATTACCCTGTTTTTGTCATTTTTCTCTGCAATCCCAGCTCTGGGTTGTTGATAGGTGTCTGACCAGACCATCAAAGCAAGGAAGGAAACTGTCCTTCCTGTGTTTTAAATTCCTCCCTTAACTTTATACAGTACTGACAGCTCCCAGGAGAGATGCTGGCTGGTCTGAATGCCTTAAGGGTAAGAGCTGAAGGATAGAGGACCAAGATTTTGGGAAGCTGACTAGAGAGAAAGGCAAAACTTGTGGCTGTGAGGGAGGCTACAGATCTCTAGGTAAGAAGACTGATGATGCTACCAGCAGGCAAAAGAAATTATGGGGGCACCAACAGCAGGTGAGGAGACAGAGGAATGGGAAACTCGTTTTGACTTGTGCTTTAGGTGGTAAATCGATATGGTATGATGGGAAACCTGGGTTTAGGTGAACAAAATAACTGCTCAGGAGACACTTGACAGTATGTTTTGCCCTTTTCCATCTTTTGCTCATTGCACAAATGATTGTATTCTTGTTTGCTTCCCACCACTCACCCTCCTTTCAGAGATTAAAATGTGGAAACTTTTGTTGTGGGAATAAGCTAGTTTTTGAAGGAAAGGTTTTATATATATATAAAGGATTGTGTATTCCAGCGTCGTTTATGTGGATAATTTGGAACATGTATTGTGTAAAGGTTTGTATTTGCAGGACTCACATTCTGAAGCAATTGAATGGTGCCAGGGAGAATGCACTTCTCTTTCTTCCTCTCTCACAGAGTCCTTATGTGATGCTAATCAGAGCAGATTTAGAGAGTGCATAGTAAATAAAGCCTGAACAAAGGGACATATCCTGAGGAGAAGTAAAGAAAGTATTGACTAGTTGTTATGAAGGGTAAAGTGTCTATTGTGTACTCTGAATGGCACTAGTATTGTAGGGAAAAGGAAATCATAGGATTAAAGCCAGCCTGTAAGCTAGGCATAGCATGCCGATTTAAAGTTTCTGGGACAACTGCAAATGGTGTTTTCCTAGAGTTTTTTGAAAGCTTGATTTTGAAATGTTCATATTCTCTAACCAGGAGATTTTTGTTTTCACTCCATATAATTGTATCTATGCTGATTCATAAGTACACCTTTCTGACAATAACATCTCACTTTCCAGATCTTTGAAGAAAACTCTTTTGGCAAAGAGACCTAAGGTTAATGCCTGGTATGAAGCTGTTATTCCCAGCTTCACAGTACACAAAAAATTACTGACCTGCCTGAATAAGAAATTAATATTTTACCACTGGTTGATTTGCTGGCAAGATAGATCTCTTTAGCTTGAGACCTTTCTGTTTAAGTAATCTTTGAGCAATTTAGTTCCTAGCTAAGCCTTAACAGTAAATGTACAGGATAAAATATTTGTGCAGAGAAACTAAACATTTAAAATGTTACAGTGGATCAAAGATGGCTATATTTCCTAAATTACAGGAGGCCAGGGGTTATCTAGCAAAGTTACAAACAGTAAGAGAGAGATATTGAAAAAAAGTTTAGTTATACCTGTTGAAATACTACGTCAATGAAAATTACACAACGATCATATTTACTACAGCAATACAACTTCATTCCCAGCTGGTGTTTAAAAACAATAAAAATGTTTATATGTTATGTGGTTAAATATATTGACAAAGAACATGGTGTTTTTTTCCTGACATTATAAGAAGACAAAGAAGGGGCAAATGACCTGGAGTAGGCATCGTAATGATAAAGGATACGGAAAGACTCCTTGCCTTCTTTGGCTCAGTCTTTATTGTGGCAAGGTTGGCTTTTAGGCACCTGACATATCCTGTGTCCAGTGTCAGTTTCTGGGAATTAACACTACTAATGGCAGAGGAAGACCAAGCAAACAGGAGAAGCATAAGCCTATGCAACTGGGTATGTTCAAGGATGCTGAGGGAACAGTCTAAAGTCATTGCAAGGCTGTTTTCTGTCATTGTCCAGAGGTTTTGGCCATCCAAGAATCTCTGTGATGACTGAAAAGAGCAAATCAGTCTGCATTCATTAAAGGCAAGGAGAAGGATTCAGAAAACTATAGGCCACTCAGCCTACTTTTGGCCCTGAAGAAGGTTATGGAGCAAATTCTACTGATTTGCCATTTATAGGGACACAAAACCCAAGGTGACTGGTTACAGCTTCTTTGCATTCACTAAGGGAAAATAGTATCTGGCGAACCTCTAATTGCGTTCAAGGATGAGATGAGTGGCTTGGTGGATGAGAGGAGAGCAGAGGATATTGTTTACTCTCACTGTTACAGAGCCTTGGACATAGTCTCTCATAGGTACTAATTTTGCAGCCAAAGTGGTAAAAATAGGGTGGACAGCTGGAAAACTTGCTTGGCTGCCAAACGATTATGATCAGTGGTGTGAAGTCCAACTGGCAGGTGATTACTAGTGGCATTCCTCAGCAGCTGATACAGGGGCAAATACTGATTAATGTCTCTATTAATGAGCTGTGTGGTGAGAATGATGATAAATCCTCATCAAGTTTACAGATGACACCAATGCAGGGACCAATCAATACATCGGAGGGAAGGACTGTCATTCAGAGAGATTGCAGTAACGTAGAGAAATGGGCTGACAGAAATGTCATGGAGCTCAATAGAGGCAGGCTGGAGAACATAAGGCTAGGGGGAGAGCTAAATGTCACTTTCAACTTATTAAAAGGGATTTATAGAGAAGATGGAGCTAGACTTTTGTCAGAGGTTCACAGCAAAAGGGCAAGAGGTAATGAACAGAGGTTGCAGCAAGGGAAATTGTAATTAGATCTAAGAAAAAAAAAAAATCTTCACTATAAGGATGCTTAAACACTGGACCAGGCTGCCCAGAAAGTTTTGGATTCTTCATTTCCAGAGATAGCTACATGTAAATTGCTCCTGCATTGAGATGGGAGTTGGATACAGACAGCTCCAGAAGTCTTTCCAACTGGACATATTTAATGATATTGTAAAGAAGAAACTGGTGATCACAGAGTTCTGGGACCCAAGTTTATAATGTTAGAAAAGGCCTGTTAGATGGTCAAATCAATCATTTCCCAAGAAGAAAAACAGATTATTGCTTGATGCATGCACAGAGGAGGTCTCAGACAGACCTTCCTGTTTGTGAGAACGTAGGCCATGATCCGCTGCAGTTACTGCCCTCCACCAAGCATTGCAGACAGTCTTGATCTTTGAAAGACAAATTGTATCAGAGCAGCAAACCACACACATAGCTTAGCTTTATTTGCAGCATAACTGAGAATGTAGCTCATCCTACTCTATGTCCTGTTGGTAAAATAGAATCTGGACCTTTGGAAGGGCTTGGGTAGGAAGTATTAGTAACTCATTTACTGACTGAAAAGTGCACGAGTTTATGGCTATCTTCTGTCCTGGAATATTATCAAATGTTTTCAAATACTTTATTTTAAGGGTTGAACTAATCCCTGAAGATATATTGGAGCAATTCTTGTTCTATGTGTAGCAGTTTAACCAATACGCAGTCATACTGACTCAGATCAGACGTAACCTTTGACTAAGTCTATTTTAGTGTTGACTATTGCATGCACGGTAATCTTCTGACCAGCTTAATGCCAATCTCCCGTATGCGATTCGTATCATTAATACAGAAGGCTTTGTTGTCATAGACAGGTATAGGAAAGCCAGAGTCTTAAAACCTATTTGAGGTGTAAGTAAAACTATGGTGATCCTAGGAAAAAAGGAAAGACTTCAATAATTTTAAAAAATTTAGGACGTATTTGGGAGTGTGCTGAAAATTTTGTTTCACGCTGTGACATACTCCCTAAGGATCATTGTGATTTTGGCATGCTTCCCAGCACCTTATTGTATGTGAGAGTGCTTATGGTTATCACAGTCACCAAATTTCTTCCTCTTTTAACTGTTGTGATACCAGTTCTCAAACTAATCCATGTAGCTGAAATGTACATGTAGACACTTGGGAGAATGTTCTGGCAGATGAGCCAGAACATCTGCTCCTTCTCCAGGAGCCCAAATATCCTAGTATAGACTCCCCTTATCCCGTGCTGAGGAGTGATTTGTGGTTCGGTACCTTGCTTACGTTGCTAGCATCCTGGCTTGCTGTACTCCGTACGGACATGCAAATGCCGGTGTGGCAGACCAGAGGTTACCTCCTGCACTTAATCTGGTTAATCAGCCCCTTGACTCCCTGAAGCGTGAAACTGCCCTGCTGATTAATGGTAGTGTGCACTTGGTAGTATGCAACTCTTTTTATATAAGTGTGTACGTTAAGAAGCAAAGACAATACTGCTGTCCACTTGGGGTAGACGTATGCAGCTTTTTATGGGCCCTGAAGCAAAACCAGGCATGAAGATAACAGATGATCATTTTGCAGTAATGAGTATGGTGACTTGTCCCTCAGCATCACTCTTTAAAGCATGACACAAGACATGAATATCAAGGTGCACTTGCAAAATAAGTTAATTTAAAAGACATGATTTTAATTAAAAATTCTTTTTATGCCAATACTATAGTATTATAGGTCAGTATTGCATAAAATCATTGGCTGTCCATACATTAATTAGCACTATAAAATGAAGTTAGAGTTAAAATATACTCTTGTTAATTTCTTTCCTTCAAGAAATAGAAAACTATTTCTTTGAATAGTTTTCCAGAAAATTCAGCACATGATGCAAACATCTGTGTCCATTTTCTTGCTGATAGTATGCCCATAAGCTTGAGGAATTCACAAATGACATTTTTTAAGTTTGTGTCTGCCATGTCTGGCTTTGATTCTACTCACTTTGCATAGATGGAAACCATTGCTTTAAACCTGTTCTGATTTTTTTTTTTTTGGAAGGGATGTTTAAACTGTGATAATCAAAAAAATTACTGAAGAAGGAGGATTATGTTCAAAGTTTCTTTTTAAAAGTCAATCATGACTGCAGGAAACTTAATTAATTGTTTAGTCTGTACACGTTAGATGAGGATTGAAAGGAGAATCTTAATTCTCTAACATTTTGTTAGGAACATTGAGATCTATTCTTTCCAAGATGGATGCAGGACACTACGTAGCTCAGGACACCGGTAATGCAACACTGAGCCTATTATTACACAATTCACAGCCTCAGATTCAGACATGGTGATGACTGAAAGTCATTACCATCTGACAACTGCTCCATAAATTTACGTCAAAGGGAATGATGATTCCAGTCCAGTTTGTTAAGGGCATCTATCTGCTTGAAAATCATCTCTATTATTGGGTTAGATTTCAAAGACCAAACAGCAATAGAAAACAACCATTCAGGAAAAGACTCGATAGTGCAGCAGGGTTGTGCAAGTAAATACTCACTTCCCTCGTGCCTCCTGGGAGCTTTCTAGAATCCTTAATTGATTCACCGACCTCGGCCGCTCTCAAACGCTAAACAAACTAAATGCAGTTTGCTTAGCTGTTTTCCTTGAGAGAGTCCATGATATTTTCTCACAAATATAAAGATGTTGCGTTCAGTCACTGATGCTGCTTGTGGGGCTGGGATGGGGATTGGTCTCTCCCAAAAGCAATAATTTTCTGACCTAGAACTTAAACATTTTCTGAATCTCATGAGAAAGTTTTTCCAGCCCGCATTTACAATGTTGCAGTATAAAGTTTATAGGATTACATCTTCAGTGTGAGACAGTGATTAGTTCTCCATTTCAGGGGAAAACAGAACATCTGACAAGCTGTCAACCCCGTATCTTTTAGTATGTCTTGTGTTCTTTTGTTCTTTGAACAAGCAGAAGAAATGTGGTGATAGTATAGATGTGGGTATATAAATAACTAGTTTAAGTCTCTTTCATGCAACTACGTTAAAAATGAGTATGAATTTAGGTCAGATAACTGTAATTCCATACCTGGAAAATTATCTTGTTTAAATTAGTGGAAAATACATAAACTAAAAAAATATGCTTTTGGGTTTTCTACCAATCGTATGTGTGAATGTATGGGTATTTCAAAAAGTAGGTTTTGGGGGGCGGAGGGGGGTGTGGTGGCAAATAACGTCAAGATTTTTTTTATTGTGAACTCAGGCTTGATTTTTTTTCTCCTTTTTTTTCCTTTGTACTGCATTTCCAAATGACATTAATCATCTTATAGCATGAATGATTGTATTCAAAAGTCATTTCACGTAGCAGTTACAGGCCAATGACAATTCAGCATTTATTTCAACAATCCTGACAGGTGTGCAGATGGTGGTTGTCCTACTAAGTTGAATCTCCTTAAGTTAGTTTCTTTGCTGGTGTGAACTGCTGTTGCTCTGTGAAATGCAAAGGGTATGTTTGAATTCAGCTACAGATGCATTAGATCAGAATAGTGCATTCTGTGTATGTGATCTAGGCATATTAAGACCATGTAAGCAAAAGCTGAGGCAAGAGCTAAATATGAAAGCTACAGTCTGGCATCTTCTTAAGTGAGGAAGGAAATGCAGAATTCAAAAATATGTGTTGTGGTTTTGGGATACCTCAGTGTGAGTGTAGCAAAACTGAATTTTTAAGTATTTGATCTTCCTTGCCCTTCTCCTCTTCTGTCCCCATTTTCCTGTTGCCACGCACACAAACATCCTCAGTTTTGTCAGGATGCTTGTTTATAAGGCCATTCTTTCAACCCAATCAAGGAATTGATTTGGTCTAATAAAAAAGGCAGTCATGGAAAGCTTTTTCCATTTTTAAGCGCGAATCCTAATCAGAGCTGTAGCAGAGGCTAGCGAATGATTGTGCTAGCACAGTAGAAAGCAAAATAGAAAAGCAAAGTGCACCATAAGACAGGGGAAGGAATAGTTTAAGCTGCTATTGCCACTAAATGCTTTGCACTTGAAACGATAGTTTTAGAGGAGTTCCAATAAACATCTAAGTACCGCTGTGTGTTTTCAACAAGATACCAACAGCTGCCCACCAAAGATTCCAACAAGTTTAAAAGGAAAAGACAAGTGGTTTTACTTATCGGAGATTCAAATTAAGTGGGAAAACTGGGCTGATCGCAGCTGTGTGCCTTCACTTAGAAACCAGCTACATGGTATTTCAGAGATGCTGTTTCTAAGTTTCAGTGTGTGAGTCAAGAAATTTGACTCATAACCTGACACAAAATAAAAAGCAGAGGATATGAGAAACCAGGAGACCGGAGGGATCAGATTCACTGGCTGTTACCTTGATAGCTTTTTTGGCAGGCAATAAAGGTGACCTCTGATTTTTAGCAGCCAAGGGGGTGCACAACCTGAACTAGGGTCAATATCACAGGAGGAAATAAAAGACATGCTCTGCCCCAGAGTCTAACACATAAAATTGAATAAGCTGTCAGCTTTATGTAATTATTTAGGGTGGAAATTAGTAGTTACCTTAGCAACACAAGTATCACCTGAGACATAGCCATGCTGACTCTGATCTACATGGATGCATTTACTTTGACAATGTATTAAGTAACCTTTCTGAATGTTTTACTGTGTGTTTTATGATGAATAGATGTATTGCAGCCAAGAAAAGTGGTTTCTCCAGATTTCAAAATGCTACGTGCTGGTCAGACCCTTACCTGGCATACATCCAGCAGACTTCATTGCCAATGAAGTAATGTTGATCTATTACAATGGAAGAACCAGTTCATCATTTTGAGCAGCGCTGTGGTTTATTGCCAGTCTTCCCTTTTACTTGTCAGGTATGAAGGGGTTTGATTTCCTTCCCATGGCACTGGTAATATTACGTTCATGAAAATGAGAATGGTTAATGAAATTTGCCCTTACCACTAAATTCAGGGTTGGCTGAGGTTCCTTTCCATCACAGAATGCTTCAAATATTAAGGACACAACAACAAAGTTATTACTGAAAGCACAGCTTCTTGTTGGGAAAGTTCTGAACTTGGCCCTATGATATCACATGGTTCACACAACATGTTAGTTAAATTATTTAATCCAATGAAGTTACCACCAGTCCAAGCTTCCTTATATACATACCACACAGCCATCTTCAAAAAATACAACAAACTATATTGAAACCTATTTTAAATGCTCCAAGCAAGAGCAAGTCTGCCATCTTCCAGGCTAAATTGTTATTAGCTCTCAATACATGGAAACTGCACCTTCTGTGGATGCCAAGTTTATCGAATTTTTAGCTATTTCAACTCATGTATTGCGGATGAATTCTGATACTGCAGATATGCAGGGCACTTTAAAATATAGGTACTCTGCACGCACTGGGGAGGTTTATCCTTATTCTTCTCCATAGTAAACTAAACAGACTGAATATATGGGATGCCTTTCTCTGCCACTTCGGGGACCTTTCTTAGAACTGTAGTAAAAACTCTTCATGGAGCACAGGCACCAAATGGTGGGACATGGTATCCTTCTGCCACCTGTAGACTTCTTGTCCTTAAGGGCAAAAAGACTTTCCTAATTTTGTTTCATTTTCTTATGCCTCCTGAGTCTACAGTTTACCGGGTGCAAGGAGGCTAGGTATTGGTTTTTATTTTGTTTCTCCAGTTATATATTCTTTACTACCTGAAAATCTTGTCCTGGCAATTTCTGAGAACTTGCTCTTCAGCCAGGATTTCCAGGCATGTGTCAGCCCTGTTCTAAATGGAGGGTTTCAGCCATACTGCAAACGGGCCATAAGGTACTTGCAGAAAGCCATAACAGCATGAACATACCACATGTTCACAAATTTGAGGCATACGCAGCATGAGCGTGCTGTGGATGGAAAAAAGATGCAGAGTAACCCCATTGCTTTCTGACAATATATGAATTCTGTGTATAAGCTAAAAAGAGACAAGGCACACTTTTAAATATCGGTGTACTGTGAAGTTTCCAGAAAGTGCTGGACTCACTGTGCATGCAGCAGGCAATTCCCAAACAATACATATGCACTGCAGTTTTCCAAGAAATTCCAAATTATGTGTATTACAGTATATGTATTCTTATTTTATATAACCAAGGAACAACTAATCCATTTAACTGCATCACTGACACCAGAGCTCATGTCCAAGTTGTTCCCTGCAATGACTCAATAGACTTTCTTTGATTGATGTGTTCTGGAGCAAACTCTACTACCCTGCAGGGTAAAATCTTCATTCTTTAATACCGAGTGCATTTCCTTCTGTTTTGCCATACCAATACACACTGTTGCTTTGACAACATCCTAAACAGTCAATTCACAACTTCCCGTAGCAGAGAACTGGGTTTATTTTTACTTACTATACTGTAACCTTCATGCTACCTGCAGACATCACCAGGCATCACCTAGACTGCTGATAAAATTACTGAATAAAATTACAGATTGATCCCTACTGGACCTTCCTGATAATGCATTTATGCCCTATAACCAAATACGATTTTGAGAGATCTGTTAGTGATTCAACTCATTCTGTCTATTGTGCCCTGTTAATTTTTTGTTAAAAATCTTGCTGAAATGAAAGTACAAATAAATTAAACGGTATAGTCTATTGATGGCATTGCCATATAAACTAGGCAAGGAATCATGGCCAGAAAGAAATAACAGAACTGTATCTTTTAATAAGACCCACTTCTCATGACTAGCATCACTTACATTTTTAATTTGAACTTCTGTTGTTGATGCTATAGAATCTTGAGTGAACTATTTTTGTATTTTTGTGTAAGGTTTGAATCAGGACAGTGTTTGTTTAGTACCCCGAGCAATCTCTTTATCAGAACCCTTTTCTAATTATCAAAACTTGATCTTGACTTTTTAAACCCTTTAAAACTTTCTCAGATTGATTCAGACCTTTGACTCGAGCTGAGGTCCCTTGTTTGTGGGGATGAACTCTCCAGCTATTTCCTTGAAAACACCTACTCCAGTCATGTCATATTATTTTTAAAGGGTTACAGATTCTGTTACTGCATCGTATTCTCCCATTATGCTAACGATAATTATTTTTTTTTCCACTCCTGTATTAAACTTGCTGTTCCTTCCATAACATTTTATTACATGTGGAAACTTCCTCTTGCTTTGTACCAATTTTGATTGCAATTGTCAGGTGAATGTTTATTTGTCACTACTTCTGATTTTTCTATCTATGGTTAATAGATAGAAATTCTATCTATTTCTCAATTCTCAATATTCCTCAACTAATATTCTTTTCTCTCCTAATATACAAAAGACGTAGCTTTTTCTTTCTTTCATGTTGGTTACAGATTTTTGTTTTGGTTTGTTTTGGTGGTTTGGTTTTTTTTTTAACCTAGGGCAGTAATCTTGGTTATTGTCGTCTTCTAAAATTAAGGTTTTAAAATTAACTTTATGTTACAGTAGGAAAAAATGTGAAATACATTTTCAAATTAATCGATTCATTTGTGGCAAATATCTTTTTATCAAATATGAAGATTGATGAAATATTTAATATCTGTATTTTCAGTGGGAATGAGAGGTTTTAACTAATTAAAATTTTAATGGACTTAATCTGTCCAGTTTCAGGCAAGGAAGGGTGTTAGCCATTTCCAGGTTTTGAGTGTTTTTTGGTGTAGGAAAATAGTTTCTATCTCAAAATTCCATTTATCTTTTCTTACTGGTTTATACCTGCCTGTTATTTTTCTTCATACTCTTTTCAGTTTATTTTGCATATGTTGTCATCATTTGAGATAAGATCAGTGTTTGTTTAGCTTTTATTTATTCCTCATATTTCTATTCACTGAGAATAACTTGAAATACTAAGTGAGGTCCTTGGTGCTGTATGGAACTTCTGTGATTTGTGGGGTTTTAATAGATGTTCAAAAGATTGCTAATGATACCGTGTAACCCTGGAGAAATGGTGGTAGCAGGTGAATATCCATCCCTTTCTTTTGGTAAACAAATGGAAGACTAGATTATTTAAACATGCCTGCTCGGGAGCTGGCTCCCCGTGTTAGAGCTCTGGCTGGTATTCCTCTCATCAGAAGCTATTTGAAGTGCTTGTGAAATGCATGGAGCGGATTAATTCCTGGATACGTTACTGTGCCACTGAAATGCGTGTGAGTAAGATGTCTGCTACTGCTGTTTGTGACTTTCCTTTAGCTCACCATTTTTTCTCTTCTGGGTAAGTATAATAATGTTCTTCATCTCTAATTTCTGGTTCAAATTCATCCTGGACTGCCATTTACCTGATATGTTTCTTGTACTTTTCCTGCTTTCTACAGCACTCGGAGGTTCATCCCACAAATGAGCTCTGGCACCCCTTACGCTATAAGGTGATACAGTGCAGGGCAGGACTGAGTACATCATCGCTTGAAGCAGATCTTAATAAAGGCCACTTATTTGTTTACATTTCAGTAAATTTAGCATGCAGAAGTCTAAACAGATGCACAGAGAGCAGAAGCTCTCTTTTTCTGAAATGTTTCAACTGTAGAATCAGTTTTCAGAGTGGACAACTAAACATGGTGCTCTTGAGCCATGGTTTGCCACCTGGCAGCACCAAGCCACCTTGCCGAGCAGCTTGGGTGCAAAGACTGGGCACTTTCACTCGCAGGTTTTCATGGCTGGAGTTACTAAAAATCATCTTTTCTAGCAAGTTGTACTACAAAGCAGCTATCATGGATTAAAGTTGTCAGGAGTTAAGGAATGACTTCCTAAAAACTCAGTGAGCTTGCAAGGAAATGTTGGGGGGAAAAAGGTTCAGTTAAAGTGACAGATGAAACATTTTTAATTGCCTTGAGAGCTGCAGAAGTGTCTAGAGAATGGATGATCATGTGAATTCTGGTGCGTCTAGCCCTGCAGTGTTGCGAGGGCGCTATACTAGTGCATGAAATAAGGAAGATAATGGGTAAAAGAGAGATGTATAACAGCTCTAGAAAAATAAGAAATCAGAATTAATTTTTTTTTAAATTGTAAACACATGGATAACAGTAACAGTTCCACATCTGCACGTAAAGGTTAAAATCAACCTCTTAGGTGCAGACGAAGAAAAGCAAACACTTTTTGCATACATTTTTGGATCCTGTGGGTTTCTCCCATAACAGTTCCCTTGGAATTGCTTCTTTCCTGATAGGAGGAACTAATCTTTATGTACAGGAGCGGTGCCTGAAGAAATCATTAGGGCAATGAATATTTCAGAAAGAGCATGGGGAGCACTTCAGGGAGAAAGGCATATCAGCAGAAAACCTGTTCTGAGGAAGTTTATGGCATTTTAAATCATTTCCTGGCCTCTTTTTTGCATGTTAGAAGATCATTATATTGGCAACATACATGCATCACATTTTTGAAAGCTAAATTTGTCCCTACTGCAAGAGGAGAGGGTTACTGATAGCTGTGCAAGAAATGTATTATATTTCTTACCATATTTGCTGCAATAGTGCTTGGATTTTTCTTTTGTTTTTGTGATGAGGATGATGAATGCCCAAAGTGTCGGTAGAAAAAGCTAGACCTTGCCAGTCTAGAGATATGTGGGGTGTGAATATGCTGCTGAAAACAAGAAGTAGTGGAAGTTGGTATCTTGTTGCTGATCACATGCTTGTCCTCTTTGCAGTGACATGCTTCTGGACAGGACACCAGCTCCTTCTCTGCCTGAGTTCCCATAGAAGTGAAATGAGCTGCTTTCACCAGAACAAATGTGTGTGTTGTCTCCATGCAAGGTAGGGGCTCAAAGTTCTGACTGCTTATTCCTTTTTCCCATGGGAGCAAGCCCAAGCAGGGACTCCAGTTTGCGAACCTACCAATGGGGTATCATCTGTTTCCTCCTACAAGCCTCAACACCCCACTGATGGTAACCAGTTGTGGCCACAATGTCCTTTGGAGGCCTTCCTCCAAGTGAGCTGCCCCACACAGCTCAACACCCAGGTCAGCTTCAGATCGTGTGCCTGCAACTTCAGGAATCCATGATCTTGAGTCCCCAACACTTTTAAGCCCAGGCAAGACGAGATGAAGAGGACTATACAATTTTTTTTTTCTCCTGGCCTTTCCTAGTCAGTGAGGAAAACAAAAGGGAAGAGGTAAGTTTTCTTGTTAGTCACAGTTTTCTTGTCTGGGGGCTGTCTACTCCATGCCACCATCAATAGCAGGTTTTGTTCCAGCTCAGTCAGCCCTGAGTGCTGTGCCTGCTGTGGTGGACACAGTCTCATCAACAGACCTCCAAGTCTCATGTGACCGACACTGACAATGAAGAGAGTGCTTATTTGATGTTTTGTGTTGAATTGTACTATAGCCAAGCTTTCGTTCCTCATGATTTGTGAGCGATAATTCCCAGTGGAGTTCTCAGTCTGACTGAGGTTGGGCTTTTATAGTCCAGTCAGCAGCTCTGCCCTGCCTGTCTGCAGCTCATTCGTGCATCATAGCACATGGCTCTCTGTTGTGCAACTTTGTGCCTCGGTAGTAATGAAGATGGTTAAAGGAAGGAGGAAATAACCCAGCTAATCCTAAAGCCTGCTGGAATATCTTGGAGGACTCTGGATAAGCTTTTGTGAGTCATGTCTGGTGCAAAGGTATCCCTGGCTTTAGCCTTTTGGGGCAGAATTTAAGTATGAACCTTCTTCATGCTGAAATGTCCTCACAAAGATGGGCAACTGTGGTGGTTTGACCTTGGCTGGCTGCCAGGCACCCATCCAGCTTCTCTCTCACTCCCCCTGCTCAACAGGACAGGGGAGAAAACAGTGGGGGGAAAAAAAAATCTCATGGGCTGAGATAAAGACAGGGAGATCACTTACCAATTACTGTCACAGGCAAAACAGACTTGACTTCAATTATTTGGAAAATACTAGTTAATGGGGCAAATTAATTTATTGCCAGTTAAATTAGAGTTTGATAATGAGAAACAAAGACAAAAGCTAAAACATCTTCCCTCCACCCATCCCTTCTTCCCAGGCTCAGCCTCACTCCTTCATTCCCCACTCCTCTATCTTCTGCCCCCTCCAAGCAGTGTAGGTGCTTGTGGGGTTGTGATCAATCCATAACAGCTCCTTTCCGCTGCTTCTTCCTCTTAATAACACTTTTCCCCTGCTCCAGCACGAGTCCTTCCCATGGCTGCAGTCCTTCAGGATAATCTTGTTCCAGCATGGGCTCTCCATAGGCCACAGTTCCTTCAGGAAACATCCATCACTCTAGCATGGGGTCTTCCACAGGCTGCAGCATGAACATCTATCTGTTCCAGCATGATGTCTCCAAGGGCTGTAGAGGAAGCTTTGCTCCAGCACCTCCTCCCCCTCCTTCTCTCACCTTGGTGCCCACAGAGCTGCTTCTCACGCTTATTTTTGTTCCCTCTGTCTACTGTTTTCTGCCCTTCCTGAACTATGTTTTCCCTGAAACACCACCAGCTTGGCTGATGGGCTTAGCTGTGTCCTGTGCCAGCTCAGTTGTGGAGCTGGCTGTGTCCCGCACAGGGCAGCTCCTGACCTCATCTGGCACCTGGGAGCTGCTGGCTTTTACAAAAGAGTACCATGCCTAGTTGGGATGGAGTTAAGTTTTTTCCATAGCAGTCTGTGTGGTGCTTTACTTGTGAAACTGTCTTTATCTCAACCTATGAGTTTTTAGAATTTTTTTATTATTCTTTCTCCCATCCCACTGGAGGGATGGAGTGGGAATGAGTGAGTGACTGGTTGGGGACTTAGCTGCCCACCACAAAAAGTCAGGATTTAGCCAAAGAGGTGGCCCCAGGAAGACAGCAGCACCCAGCTTATGCTGAGTAAGAAACCTCTGCTTCATGTATAGATAATATACTTGTCACAGCTCAAGGCAGCCTGTGTCACAGATCAGGAGCTCCACAGCAGAAGGAACCTCTCATTACAGGGGAGGGGGAGAGAAACGGTCGTGAGATGAAACCTCACTAAAAAGGTTTTAAAACAAATTTAAAGAGTGAATAGAAATAAATTGCCAGGGCCAGATGTCATTCACCCATGAATATGAAACTGTTGAACTGCTAACTGTGGTTTGCAATATATTCTTTGTATCATCCTCAGTACCTAAGGAAAGAGAAGTGGCAAGTATGACAAAAACTTTAGAAAAGAGCTCCAGAGCAATCCTGGTTAATATAAACAAGTAAATCAGATTTCTGTGAGAATAAAATTGGTAGGAGCTATGAAATGAAGAGAATTAATTAGCAGACCCATGAATAAATATGATACAGCAAATGAAAGTCAATAGTTGGGTTTTTTTGTAGGAGGAAACCGTTTCTCTCTTTATGTGACAGAGACAGGTGATACAGTCAATGTCATTTATCTAGTTATGTGTAAAAGCCCTGAAAGACACGGCTTCCTGAAAAACAGGAAATTATCATTAGGAGGTGTCTCTGTTGGCTGATAAATAATGAAGAGGTTAGGTTTTATAATGGAAATTCATTATCAATAAAGCCCCAGATCCTGCGTTTGGGACTTACAGTACTTAACACACAAGCCTATTTTGGACTTGGAAAAAAGGATGAATTGTGAAGGTAAAGACAATGATGCCAAGCTGGCTGTAAAGATGCATTCTGTTCTGAGCAATTAAATAACACAGTGCTAGGAAACAGTCAATACATACTAAGTAGTAGATATTCCCACTTCCATGTGTGTTTTTTTATATGTATGTATATGTGCGTGCATTTGCAGCCCTGATGAACTTTAAACAAGCTATCACACAGGAGAGACCTTAGGTTACTATGAAACTTAATTTTCTGAGAAGTCAAAAAGCCCCAGGTTACACCACTACGTACATTTCTAGTATACCAAGAGTTTGAATACTGTGTGACATTGCACTTACCCATCTCAGAAAGGGAGCGTTAGATCTCAAACCAGGACGTTGAGAACAATAAGGGTAATATGGCTTCTGCATGAGAACAGGTGAAAAGGACTGGGATTCTTTAACATGGAAAACAAGTGACTGGAGTGGAGGTATGGCCTAAAAAGTCATTGATTAATAGAGGGAAACAGTATATATATATACACGAATATGTATAGGTAACAGTGCCTAGTTGTTTATACAAGAAGTAGGGGACATACGTTGAAATTATTGGAGAATAACATCAAAGCAAGTGAAAACGTTTTTCACTAAGCATAAATTGTGGCCAACATTGCCACACGCTTCTGTGGATGTTTGCATATAAATGAGTTCAAAAAGGACAGGGGTACTGACAAGTGTTAAACTTTGGGGTCTGCATTTACCTTTTGTCTTAGAAAATCTGTATGTCATAGTCTGCCAGATCTGATTAAATGTATCAGCATGAGGATCACAAAGATCAATTTAAAGCTATCTTACTTCAATATTTCTTCTGAATCTATCATTTTACAGTCCCTGGCACGACAGAGATATTTAGCCTTTCCACATTAATTCTTTCTGTTTAACATCTATTTCTATTATTTTAGAGCAAATAAATACAAACGCCCCCCCCCCCAGCCCCGCCACACACACAGGAACCCATCCTAGATTCATGCCAGACTTAGTGGAGAGTCAGGGAGGGAGGGAAAGAAATCAAATTTGAAGCATAGTTTTGTTTAAACTTGTTCTAATATAAATATTTCAGTCTTTCATTCTTAGGAATTTTTAAACTGTTTTTTCTTCAAATTATTTGTTTAAATGTTTAGAAACAAATTACCACATTAACAAAAAACACTCATTTCCAATGAAACAATACTTCATTCTGAAAACAGAAGAAATGGGTACTACAAAAACCTGTGCTCTTGGTATTTACGGAATGTTAGATCAGCAGGCAATAAGGAGTGCTAAGACTTAGATAGTCAGAGAGGCTACATTTATCATGTCTACGTGCGTCTCCAGATTGGTGGTTGGGAACACGGAGATACAGGAAAACACATTTTGACATTTCCTTTAGCAGTAACTATCTCTGTGAGAAAAGGAAGGTTTGCCTTGAAACATTCTGCCATAAGGTGTATATAATAACCATAATAATACCTAGTATTAATATTATTATATATGTATTATATATTATTTTATTACAGCATATATGATCTTTTTAAAATTATTTTTAAAAAGAAATTTGCTTTACTTAATGGTACATGTATATATTAATCTTGGGAGGAAAAGTGGGAAGAGAAAGGGTGAATGTTTCCAAAGTTATACAGAAAAGGACAAGGTTTCTCACCTGCAAGAAGGGATAAAGGCCAAGAGTTGCTAAAAAAGCAACCTGAAGAGGAGCTCCCTAGGCTGTAATTAGGCATCTGTCTGCATTGCTGTGGTGCCAGGCACCTACAAGAAATCATGTTGAGAGGCTGGTTGCTCAGCACTCTTCAAAGCAAACAAGTGCCTAAATATGGCCTTTGGGAATCCAGATTGAGGCAGCTATATCTAAGATTCTCATCCAAAATGCAACACCCTTTGTAAGAATTTTCTGGCAACATTTGGTCGTGGTGTTGTCTCTCACGATTTTGATTGGGGAAAAAAAAAAAAGTTACATTTTGAAACTTCTGAAAATTAAAAGTTTACTTTTTCTGAAAAATATCATTTGCAAAATTGTCATGTCCTCTTCCCCTCTCTCTCTTTCTGTCTTAGAAACACATCTCAACCTTTAAAGGACAAGCGCCTCTACCTTGTGAAAGTGTACTTTCAATGTTGCTTTTCAAAGTTCAGATCAAGCAATGCTGCCAAGATATAGCCTTCTGTCGCAAATAATTCACAGATTCCAACTCACTGGAGAATCCAAAAGCTTTGTCTTATGCCAGTGTAACTTCAGCAGTATTTTCCTGGACTGAGGATTAAGTTTGCTAAAGCAAAAAAAAAATGCCTATCAGCCTGATCTATTGCAGCGGTACCACCAGACATAAAGATGATTCATCAGTGTTCCTTCTCTAATAGTAACTATCTCAAGTGGGCAGTAAAGAATGACCAAACTGACTAACAGATGGGAAAGAGCAGAAGTTGGAACGATATTTGCCTTGCTCACTTTGTACTTGACTGTGTGTCCACGTGCTCTTGTCTAGAGTTGCAGGGGTTGCTCGAGCATTTAATTACTTGAATCCCAATGAGCTGGAACTGCTTGGTTCAGGAGATAGCATAATAAAAGTATTCTCCTGAGGTGGCTATATCATTTTTTTTTAAGCTTTACTGACGAGCTAGAAATAGTCACAGATTTTAAGTGTTGCCAATGATTATATTCAAAAAGCATGGAAAACATGAGCCTACACTTTCTGCTACACCCATGTTCCTCTGAGAAGAGCAAAAGAAGGGAGTGTGGGCTTCCCAGAGAGCTGCTTAATTATCTGGCTGACTACACACCAGCTTTGGCCTTGTCATAGCCACTGTTATAAACTGCACCAGTTGATAAGGTCCCAAAACGGGACAGCCTGGGACTAAGCCCTCCCATTCCTGTATCACTGCATAACTAGGTCAGGAAATGGGAAGACTGGCTTCACGTTAGCTCATGTTGTTGAATGCCTGAAGTAAATACACAGACTGTATGTGTCTTGTAATATCAAGGTGGCAAGAAGGACTAGAGCAGCCGAGAGACTCAGGGAAGAGGGAAATGTAAAAATAGTACACACTTGGATTGTGTATTTCCCACATATTTGAGGAAAATGGATGTCTTCCAGCTTTGTGTATGAATGGTGTCACTGGGGTATCTGGTGTCCAACTAAGCATGCAGCTACCATGTGTCAGTAATTATAAACAACATAATTCTTCCTCAACTTAGCTACTTCACAGTGTTTGTGTGGGTTTTTCACTTCTTTGTTGCTTTTATTTCTAAACTAGTTTTTCCCATATAATTTGCATGAGAGGGTAAAGGTTTTCCATGCAGTAGAAGTGCATGGACTTTGGACACAAATCCAACCAGAGAAAAACATCACCAAAGAAATCCGGATAGTCAGTGACTCATGTAAATTGCAGCTTGACATTTGAGCATGCAAGATGATTCGTGGGATGTGGCTTAAACAACTCCCAATTTTCTATGTCTCTTTATAGAGAAGGCTGTCAAATCTGGAATAGAATATATGACTTATTTTTATTTCAGGGTAGAAATAGCCTTTTTGATTTTCAGTATGCAATAGACGAGCACTTGCCAGTGCATATTTACACAAAGCCAAAAAAAGAGAGCGTACTTGGAGCCAAACAGGAGCAGAACTGCAGTAACAGGCCCTGATTTTTCTCTGCAGCATGATTTATATTGATATGTTCATTTTGCTAAATGGCAAAACTTTGTATTTTTGCACTAGTTTAAGTAAGGAAAGGTTGTACTGTTGGAACTCGTATGTTCTGACTTAGGTAAGTAGAATGGGAATAAGAATTCTCCCCTTATATATGAATAATTATCTTCAGGCTTCTACTTAATTATATGTTATGGACTATGTAAATATGACCCTTTTGCCAGCTGGGAGATCATCTGAGCTGCAGCTTGACAAGCCCTATTTATAGCATGGAATTCTTTAACTGTTCAGTTTTCTGGGATTACCTTCTGCTTGAGATAAAGTATGTTCTCACTGGGTTTGCACCTGAAAAGGATGTGCATGATAATCAGTGCTAAGTTTGAAGACTGGCAAAAAATAACAAAATAAGCTCTCAAAGTTCCTCATATTGCTTTCATCTCTCCTGGGGAGGGAAGGTGGGTAGGAGAAGGCATAATAGCCCCTTGAAGATTTGACTGATACTTAATCACACGATTAAATATCATAATCACACACAAGTGTACTCTTATTCAAGCCATGAGACACATTACGTCCAGCTCATGTGGGAGGAACTTTTAGTACCTCTCTCCTTTTTCTGCTCCTTGAGTTGTTTAGTTCTAATCAGGACAGGATCAAGCAAAAACCAGAGGTTCCCCTTTGCATCCATTAACAAATTGGACAACCCTCTGTATGTCTCATCGGCTCCACCAAAGGCTGTGACAGAGCTGACAGTGGATGTACACATATCAATGCCCTCAGAAGCACTGGTTGCTATGTGCAGATTGTAGACCAAGAGTAGCTATTCTAGCTACTATAGCTCAAGGAGGCCACCTATTGCCCCTAACTAGTCTCAGATTAGTCCCACCTGTCATCTTTTTCACCAGCTTTGAATGCAAATGTATCAAAGAACTAGCAAAAAGTGAGATTATATCCCTCATCCTTCTGAACTGATTATTCAGAGCTGTATGGTTATTCGCTCCTTTTCTGAAGAAGATACATGGAGTTCCTGGGTAGAACTTGGCTCAAACTTTGTGTTACAGCACATACAAATCAATCCACAGGGTTTTGCACAAGCATGTAGTAAATTACTGTCAGAAGTAGAGAGAAATAGAAGAAAAGTTGTGATAAGCCTCGTGTGTTCTTGTTATAATTGCCTCCTAGAGTCACTCCTCTGCTGATAAGGTTTATGTGCTGCTTCTCCCACCAAGCTCTGCTTAAATTCCTAGTTTAACCATATGTGCCTTTTTTTTCTGGTTAACACTGTGATTTGATTCTGCTAGTAGCATTATTTTACTGTCATGGAAGTCTACATAGAGAGTGGGAGGTGATAATACTGTGCAGCGCAACCTTGCAAAGCAAAGTTTCCTTAATATATTCACTTTCACTTCTAATACTATTTTGGAAAGACAAATATCATAATCCGGGGATAATTAAGAGGCTAGACTAATTCTGTCATGTCAGTGCTTTCTTAATCTGCCCCTAATCAGATTAAACACCTTAATTTAGAGGTTATTGATGTTGCAGATTGCAGAACTCCAAGGGAGCTGTTACAACCTATCATATCATATGGATTGTTGTGATATTAATGGCTGTTTATAACTTTAAATATTTTGCAAAGAATAGAGAGACTGTTTTGGGAATGAAGGAATCCAAAAGTATATTTTATCACAAGGGAAAATTAAAGCACCCGACTGTCAGGATACTATCTGTATTGGCTCACTTATATTTTGGGGAGAGAAGTCACTAAAAAAAGAATTTTCTTAAAGTTTGCTGATAAAATTTTGACTACTGTAATGCCTCTGTGTGTGTGTATATATATATACACACACGCACACAATATCCATACGCTCTGCTATTTATGCTGAAAATGCGAAACAATTTTCTTAATAAATTTATGCAACTTAGAGCTGTACAATGAGTTGCACTGTAAATATTAGTAACAACAGAAAATCAGTTAATTAGAGAACCCACATGCTGTTTGCTTCTTATTTCAAAATCAATTATAGTCACAAATTTTTTGGTATAGTTCTTGGCAAAAGCCAATGTCTAGGAGGACTAGTTTAAACTTGGAATTGATGTTTTGTAGCCTCTGACTCACAAAATATGCTTTTCACCTAATAAGAACATACTTTGATCACAGGCTAATTGTGTGTTGCTAATGGGTTTTTATGAAATAAAACCACAAATGATACCTCAGGATGTGTCAGGAAAAACCTTCTAGTGAAGATGACAAACTAATTAGAAAATTGCATCAGCAAGTATGGCCAAGTTTTATTTTTATCTCTGCCCCAAAATACATTTGAATAATTATCAGTAGCTTTAAAAGATGTTCTAATTTCATGATTTTGTTAATTCTCTTCTACCAATTTATTTTGAACAGAACGATATGTCTTTAAAGCACTTGATTTGTGAGTGTTTACTTCTGATGATGCCAGTCAGTTTTGAGCACGAATTGCAACCTTGACTATGGAAGGTTATGCGCTTAGTCGTTGCTTACAGCATCAGCAATTGGCACACCACAGGTAGTGCCTGTTCTCTCTTGAATCTGCTTTGGCAAAAGAGGTCATCACAAAGCATTTGTATTCTGACTTGGTATATTCTGTCAAGAGCTGTATTAAATTTTTAAGTTAAAGTAATTCTTGCTTTCACCTTAAGATATAAGGCTGAATTTATCCTGAGTGAAATGCCTATTAAATTTGTTTTACTGTGGATAAGTTTATTTCCTTGTGTCAGGTTTCAGCCTAAAGCATTTTTTTCTGAAAGTTTATTTTGTGATGTCTTCTATGTGTTTGCAGAAACAGCTGTTGTACAACATATACAGTACAATACCTTTAAAATGTAGGCTCTGTGATTTTGATCTATCAGTGGACAATTGGTGATGGAACAGTAGAAGTGATTAATTTAGCTCAAAGAATATAATGCTATTCTTCATGGCTCTCAGACACACAAAGTACTGAATCAGATTTTTCTATTATGAACACTTTAAACTTTATACTGATATCTGCCCAAAATGTTCTTACACAATATGCATCAATCACAGATATTGTGATCTGAGAAGTAATAGTTCCAACTTGTTTTGGAGAAAAAGATGTGTTCTTTAATGTCATTTAAGAAGTTGGGATGTTTTTACCCTTTAGGTTTTGCTCTTGAGCTGTTAATGGGGTGGGGGCGGGGGGGGGGGGGGGGGGGGAGGAGAAATTA
>JAVJGI010000014.1:111048713-111074734 GCA_035590275.1 Ibycter americanus | reverse complement strand
CCTTCTGTCATAAAAGTTATTTATAATCCGGCAGTTTATACAGGGATTTAATATGTATCCTGGGGGTGATGGGGTGGTGGGGTGGTGGGGGTGTGTATTTTTCCAGCTTACAAAACTCAAATTATTTTTGTTTTACTGAACAAAAATCTATAAACAAATAATCCACATTTATGTATCATATACTTGGAAAGAAAAATTATACAGATATATAATTACTAGATATTTGTAAAGTGGAGAAGAGTCCTCTACAGTAAGTTGAGTTATCAGTTTATTAAGTATAAGTGAATATTGCTGGAACTTTCCCCCCAAACATCTGCATGTAGACAGCTATAATTTCTGTTCTCCAGTCTGCTATCATTGCCGTTGTCAGAGTCACAAAACGCATACAATATCTCCAGCAATGTCATACCTCTGGCCTACATGTGCTGCAGTGTTTGACTTTGTTCTCTTCAGGATACCTGTCATCTACAAAGCAGACAGCCCGCAGCTTTCACAATCTGGCCATTTTTGGATCTTGTCAGAACACTGTGAGAGCAACTTATTCACAGGGGCTACTTGTCATCGTCACCAGAGCTTATTTTTTGTACTCTCTGAGTAACGTGAGTAAGAACAGAATGCATTACTTGATATTTTGAAATAGACATTAAGATACATTTTGTTTGGAGGTGCTTCACACAGCTTCTTCTGTATCTGGAAAAAAAAAGATTCAGCTGACTTCTAGCTCTACTTTCCTCTTCATCTTTCCTAGAGATTTGCTCTTTAAACCTTAGCATCCATTTTGTAGCTAGTAGAAAAGATAATACTTTCAAACTTTAAATAAGTCAAGTCCAAATGTAAAATGCAGGTTAATGCTGCAAAAAAACCAGAATTTACCAGTAATTTTCACAGAAGCCAACACTACTATCATTTGAACAAAATACTGAAAACTTACAAACGCTAGTCCTTTTGGAAAACATCTTGCAATTTCATAATTAATCCCTCGTGGAGATGTGATACGATACTACAAAGTAATTATGTCTACTGCATAGTTTATATTGTAATAATACCATTGTCAACACTTAAAATATACTTACTTCTTTTGATAAGGTAGTATCAGGCAGTTCGGAAAGTATTGGCGAACCTGGTTCAACAAGTCACAAATATACGTTTAAAGTCAAATAGCTCCAATTTTTTCTCTCTGTGTGAAAGTCTTCATGATATCAGGATGTAACAAAACTACAAAAGATAATTCAGTTCACTGATCTGGAATGAAAAGGAAAAGTATATATATTTTATATATAAGTATATTTTATACATATGATACATAGGAAAAAATATAATCTTCACATTCTGGTTTTCTAAATGTTTATTAAAAAACAAGGATCTTGACTTTGGCTTCAGTAATATAAATGGGAAACCTGCTCAGTAGAATGTACACAGAGAAATTTTTTTTTATTCAACAGTTGTCCTTTTTATAGTTTCATTTTTACTCTGTAACAATAACAAAAAGAATTCACTTGAAAAAGTTGGGTTTTATCTTTCTGACAGAGGAAAATGTGTTTAATCAATATTTTTTTCTGAGTGATTTAGAAATGTTTATGAAAATAACATATTCCTCTTAAACAGGATACCATTTAGCATTTACCCTTTATCATTATGCAACATCCTGTCACATTGCTGTAATGGAATCATAGAATGCTTTGAGTTGGGAGGGACCTTCAAAGGTCACCTAGTCCAACCCTCCTGCAATGAGCAGAGACATCTTCAACTAGATCAGGTTGCTCAGAGCCCCGTCCAACCTGACCTTGAATGTTTCCAGGGATGGGGCATCTATCACCTCTCTGCGCAACCTGTTTCAGTGTCTCACCACCCACATTATAGAAAATTTCTTCCTTATATCTAGTCTGAATCAATTTTCTTTTAGCTTAAAACTATTATGCCTTGTCCTATCACTACAAGCCCCACTAAAAAGTCTGTTCCCATCTTTCTTATAAGCCCCCTTTAAGAATGGAAAGGCCACAATAAGATCTCCCTGGTGCCTTGTCCAGGCTGAACTACCCCAGTTCTCTCAGTCTTTCTTCACAGGAGAGGTGCTCCAGCCCTCTGATCATTTCTGTGGCCCTCCTGTGGACCCACTCCAACAGGTCCGTGTCTTTCCTGTGCTGAGGACTCCAGATTTAGACACAGCGCTCCAGGTGGGGTCTCACCAGGGCAGAGTAGAGGGGCAGAATCACCCCTCTCAACCTGCTGGCCATGCTTCTTTTTATGCAGCCTAGAATATGGTTGGCTTTCTGGGCTGCAAGCACACATTGTCAGGCCATGTTGATCTTTTTGTCCACCTCAAGTCCTCCTCTGCAGGGCTGCTCTCAACCCCTTCATCCCCCAGCCTGTATCAATACTGGGGGTTGCCCCAAACTCATGTGCAGGACCTTGCGTTTGGCCTTGTTGAACCTGATGAAGTTTACATGGGCCCAATTCTTGAGCTTGTCCAGGTCCCTCTGGATGGCATCACATCCCTCAGGTGTGTCAACCACACCACTGAGTTTGGTGTCATCTGCAAACTTGCTGAGGGTGTACTCGATCCCACTGTCCATGTCATTGATGAAGATATTTAACAGTACTGGTCCATATACAGACCCCTGAGGGCCAGTGACCTCCTTCTGGACATTGAGCCATTGACCATTAATCTCTGGATGTGGCCATCCAACCAGTTCCTCATGCATTGAATAGTCCATCCATCAAATCCACATCTCCAATTTAGAGAGAAGAATGTTGTGGGGGACCATGTCAAAGGCTTTACAGAAGTCCCAACAGATGACATCTGTAGCTCTTCCCTTGTCTATTGACGCAGTCAATCCATCATAGAAGGCTACTGGATTGGCCAGGCAAGACATGCCTTTGGTGAAGCCATGCTGGCTGTCTCAAATCACCTCCCTGTCTTCCATACGCCTTAGCATAGCTTCTAGGAGGATCTGTTCCATGATCTTCCTGGGCACAGAAGTGAGGTTGACAGGTCAGTAGTTCCCAGGGTCCTTGTATCTATCCTTTCTAAAAATGGGTACAATATTTCCCTTTTTCCAGTCACCAGGGACTTCACTTGACTGCCACGACTTTTCAAATATTATGGAAAGTGACACAGCAACTACATCAGCCAGTTCCTTCAGGATTCTGGGATGCATCTTGTCAGGTCCCATAGGTTCCTCAGGTGATCTCGAACCTGATCTTCTCTCACAGTGGGAGGGACTTTGCTCCCCTAGTCCCTGCCTTGAGGTCCATCCACTTGAGAGGTGTGGGAAGAGAGATTGCTAGTGAAGGCTGAGGCAAAAATGTTGTTGAGTACCTCAGCCTTCTCCTTGTCCGTTGTTACCAGTTTGCCAGTTGTGTTCATCGGGGGTGTATGCTTTCTTTCACCTTCCTTTTCTGGCTGATAAACCTATAGAAGCCCTTATTATTCTTTGTGTCCCTTGCCAAGTTCAGCTCCAGCTGCACCTTGGCCTTCCTGACCCCATCCCTACACAACTGGGCAACGTCCCTATGCTCTTCTCAGGATAGCAGTCCCTGCTTCCACTGCCTGTGCATTTCTTTCTTGCCCTTTAGGTTGACCAGCAGGTCTTGACTCATCTATGGCGGTCTCTGCCTTCCTTTCCTGATTTCTTACACATAGGGATCAAGAGCTCTTGCGCTTTACGGAAAGCATCCTTAAAGATCTGCCAGTTCTGTTCTGTTTCCTTGTGTCTGAGGGAAGTTTCCCTGGGGACCCTATTGATTAACTCTTTGAACAGCTGGTAGTTTGCTTTCCTAAAATTCAGGATCCTGACTTTATGCTTTGTCTGACCCATATCCCTCAGGACTGTGAACTCCACCAGTACATGATCACTGCAACCCAGACTGCAATTCTAGTCTTGAGGTCACTAATAGCTCACTTGCATTGGTGACCAACAGGTCCAGTAACCCATCCCCTCTGGTAGAGCTGTCTATTACCTGGGTTAAGAAGTTATCCTCAATGCACTCCAGGAGTCTCCTGGATCACCTACAGCTCACCATGCTACTTTTCCAGCAGATGCCAGGGTGGCTGAAGTCCTCCAGCAGGACTAGGGCCTACGAGTACAATGCCTTTTGTCCCTGGAGTAAGAAGGCTTCGTCAGTATGCTCTCCTTCATGGGCAGCCTGTAGTAAACACCAGCCACAAGGTTCTCTTTGTTGCCTCAGTCTCTAATTCTTACCCATAAGCTTCCAGCCTGCTCGTGGCTATTCTTCAGAGGCAGCTCTTCACACTATCCATTTCTTGATGTAGAGGGCAACCCCTCCGTCCCTCCTTCCTCACCTGTCCCTTCTGAACAGCTCGTAGCCATTGATAGCCACGCTCAGTGACAGCACTACTTTAAAATATGTAAAGGTCCTATGTGTAGCTTTGACTTCATATAACCCCTTTTCTGAGCAAATGAATCCCAAAGTATGTAAAATATGTGTCAGTTTAAGGCAAGTTTTCAGCCTTATCTCAGCGCTGAAGTTCTGACTTAAATACTTGAAACCCTGTGAGCCCAAAATTAAAGTTAACCACAGGTGGAATTAATGATGCTTAACGCTAAAGTATGAACAGTTTTCAAATACAAAACCTGAAAGGTTTTGTACATAAGATTGTTACGTGTTTTTTAAACCACTGGGTTATGCGTAGCCCATTTGTGGGCAAAGCTGTATCATCAGGAATATGCCTAATACCAGTATAGTTATTTCTCTGCCAGTGTGGAAATGAGCTTTACTAGTACAAGCTTCTTTGTAAAGATTTCACAGCAACAAGAAAGTTGAAGAACCATTTTAATAACACAGGAGATCTGAAAGGCATAGCTTTTGCCAAGCATGCTTATGAAAAGAGCAACTTTATAGAGAAAACTGCACTGAGACTTTTCCTATACATCAAATCAGCCATGTATAGATGTCTGTAGAAAGAATTATCGGGATTCCCTAAGGAATTTAAGCATCTAATGATTCTGATGAACACCAGCTGAGATTTTCAAGGTTCTCTAACAAGTCAGGTACTTATCTCCCACTGGCTTTATCTATTTAGTCACTCTCGGGGGGAAAAAATAACTATTAGACTATACTGAGCAGGTTTAGCTGCTTAGACACTCACTGAATTATTTGCCTTATTTACAGTTAGTAATTGTTATTTGTTTTAAAGACATTAAAAAATCTATTAAATTGCTGTTAATGACTACACTAATGCAGTATTTTTTTAGAAAAATATTTTTCCAAAGTAATAGTAATCTAAACTACAGCTCATAAATGATTAATTTATATGGTTTAAAGACTATATTGCAATTATGCAATCATATATGCATTTAATAATGTAAGTAATCAAAATATGCAATTAAAAAAACCTACAGAAGGGGTCATAAAAGGCAGGGGCTAGTCTCTGAAAATTGGACTAGAATTTTCTATACTACTGAACAAAACAAACCAGCCTGAATTATGATACTTTTACTTCCAGCACAGAGACTTTGAAAGTAAAAATGGTTTATTTCACACAGTGATTTAGCTCAGTTCAAAGACCCACACATTTTGGCTTCTTGCAGAGCTCTACTGCAACCAGAGACTGACAGATGAAACGAGTCTTTCCATTTGTGTTTTATTACCTGCCATAGTAGTCAGTTATATCTGATCATATAAAAACATACCATAATTTTTATTAAAGCCCATAATTTAATGTCAAGATGTTAACCTTTCCCCATATTATTATTTCCTTCTTTTAGTTTTCTGAGCATACGGTTCTTAACTGTACCAGCTAAAACCCTCTTGTTTTGACTGCAGTTGCCCAGAATAAAATTGACATTTCTCATAAAGATTACATTCATTTTACCTTTTTGAAAAGCTTCTTGAACTTTAGAACTGCCCTCAGCTTTCTGCAATAAATGATTGGTTTCACCTATTTTTATACTTTTCATTTTTAAGTTTCAAGGCTACAATTAAAAGTCAGTTTGTTTTAGCTTTTTACCAGTCAGAAGCAAACAGGTAACTCATAAAAGATGTGGAGTCAAATGTATTTATAACCGGTGCAAAAAGCCTGGTATTTTCATTCTATAGAGGAAGCTCAAGATTTTGATAGACTGGCAGAAAGAATTACCGGTACTCTTTCTGTTGTTAAGCTTCACTAGAGAGCTATAAATGTTAAAGAGAAGGTTAAACCGAAGGTGAAAATTTGAGACCATTTTTCAGCATGCTTTGTTTAAACTTGACAAAAATAATTTCTGCAGACTATATTTGGCTTTCATTTATAACAGTGAGAATCCATTCACTACTTTCACATGAAGGCAATGAAGACAGAAAATGAAGACAAAATTATGTATTATATTAAGACCCGATTTGTAAACATCAAACCATCAATATAGGTTCCTCTCTTGTCAGTCCTTTTATCTGTAATTTACTCCTCATTCATACTTTTGGACTGCTGTGTATCTTCCACTTTCAATTAGCAGAGCTCTTCAATTTAACAACTTAAATTAAACTTTCAGTTTAACAACTTACTGCAATAAATCTTGTTACACGTAAGAAAAGCAGTTTGCTTGACCAAAAGGCTCTAACTGTTAAGAAAATGAGAACCTGCCAATATTTTATACTTGCTCCAATTCAATAGCTACTTATATAGAATATAGTCAAGGCTGTTACATGATACATTCAGTATTTGTCTTAAACATACACTCATAATCATGAATGCTATCTGCACGTAAGCCTCACTGGGTAGTGATAATCTACTCTAAATAAGGCAAGATGATATCTTAAAACCCACAAAGAATTGTATTTAACATTTTTATCCTCCCAGGGCTGTGCTGAGAACAGAAATTAGTGCGTGCTCTCAGACAAATTGCATTAAACCAAATGGGATCTTGAATAAAAATAATATTATTTAAGTTATAAAATGTTCTACTTGAAAATGTTTAATCCAAATGACTTATTTTTAGCACTGCCAAGAGCAATACACAGTATATCTACAACTGCACTACTGAATTTCTATTTAAAGCTGAGTAAAATGCATCTGCACTACTGCTTTGATACAGATTACATGTATATGTGTGTACATATATATGTGCGCATATGTGTATCTGTATGGTATTCTCAGTGTGATGCACAGGAGTTTATATGCATAAAAAGTATGGCCAAGTAGGACTTAAATCAGCATTTAAGAAGATGAGAATATGCCAGTTATTTCCAGCAGAAGGTAATAGACCGACATGAGAGATGTGACTGATAGCTGATACGTAGGATCTGTGGCATGGAGCTCGCCACATGTGCCAGCCACATGGCACAACGAGCACTCTGAGAACTACAGCGCTCACCACACCACACACCCAACAGCAAAGGTATCTCTCCATGCTGAAAAGAGAAATTTATTTAGTTCTGCGGGTGCTGTTGTGTAGCAAAACTTTTAATGGCTCCCTTGTACGAGTTGAAATATACATTTATGAGTAGTAAAATTTTATTTAATTGACATCTTTTTTACAACTGAGAAGTCTGGTAAGAAAATGCCAGGGTATACAAACCAAACATATATAAGAGAGAAAGACTGCTCTTTCTTAGCGTGTGCGGGAGACTTGTCAAAAAACAGCTGTATCTTCATTTCCATTATGCTAAGACCCTTCTATGGTCTATGTCAAAGTGAGGGAACCTTAGCAATGGCCTAGAAAAAACTCTTTGTGCAATAAGCTTCCCACTCGGCAAAGTGTATAATTATGGCATTTGTTTTTCTGGGATTCCTCCTCTCCCCATCTGATGTCCTAGGAGAGACTGGGGCGCTAGCTAGCATGTACCCCAGAGTGGCTACTCTGCTTTCCCAAGCTTGAAAAGCCAAGGGTCTTAAGAAGCCCAAGAGCTAGACATGGCATGAAAACCCATATGGAAATGCTCCAATATAAGCACTATAGAAGATTCTGTATGACTCCGTGCATGCGAAGTATTGAAATTTTTGAGTCAGTTTAAGCCCTTTTTTAAGGGGTAGAATAAACTATAAATAACATTGATCACAACAGTATTTTTTTTCCTTTAATGAAAATATAGGGGTTTTTTTCCCATACTACCCATGGGGTTTTTTTCAAGATTTTATATCAGGTTTTCACTGAAAAAATAAAAAGATGGCTTTTTTAGCAATTTAAAATACTTCTCTTTCAGTAATTACAAAAGAAATAGAATAAGTACAGAGAATTTAACAGCCTCTTTCCCCTCCCCACCTCCCTCCCAGCCCCCAGTAAGACACATAAAGCAAAAGAGCTAAAGGTCTGCTTTTGCCTCCTTGACATGGATGAACTTTCACAAATACAAAAGAATATAGGATTAAACCAAAAAAAGAGTATACTGTGAACAGGAGCAGGGCCAGTTCAAGGTTGAAAAAGGGTTATCTCACAAGTTTGATCCAGAAACATTTGAACTTAGTGGCATCATTTTTATGGAGTTGTATATTTAATGAATTAAATAGCGTTTTGAAAGTAGTCATTATTGAAGGGCAGTAAAAAAGGAAAGAACATAATACAAGACACTTGTAATCAGTATATTTAGTGTATTGTATATACATATCCTGTCCTATGTTTCTCCCATGTAATACTATTGAATGCAAACCAGTGCAAAATGTTGTTCTCTGGTTACATTTTCTGGAAATTAGAGCTCAGTTTAGGTCAGTTTATATATGGTAAAATTTTTGCAGTGTGTGGCCTTCTAACTTGGCAAGATCCTAGCTGACACTTAATAAATGAATATCCAAATATCTTTTCCTGAGCTGCTCACAGAACAATTTCAGCATCATTCTGAACTGTGCATATTACCCAAAATAGTTCTGGAAATAGATGTTGATCACTTGAGAAAAGTGTTTTTTAACTGCTAACAATAGCAAGGCAATTTCAATTGCTGAATTGCATCAAATGATACCATACATTTGCTTCTATATAATTCTTTTTAATTTTTTATCACCAGTCATCTCAGTCATTTTCCAGAAAAAAAATCTTTTCTTAGATTATATATTTAAAGCTTTGCAAGGAATCACGGCAAATATCTGCAACATAAATAACTTAATGGTCATAAGTTTTATAATTAGATTAACTTTTTTTTCCCCTCCATTGTGTTCTGGTTCAGGCATGCTGAACCATCTTTAGGACATTAATATATTCATAGATTGGTTCATGTTGTGTTGCTTCAGCGTTCATTTTAATTTTATCACTCGTTTGAGACAGGATAAAAAAAGGCGAGGGGAAAGTGGCTACACAATACATTGGTTGCTTGCTTTCCAATTTGTCTCTACCTTTCAAAAGACTTATGAGAAAGTATAGGCAAAATCTTCATATGGAAGTATAGGCAAAATCTTCATATGGTTTCCCAGGCCAGAAATTCTATTCAGCAATTAAATTGTCTTTACTGGTTTCTACAGGTTATTTATTGTTCTGGTACTGTTTTAATTGACTTAATGCACAAAATGTCTGGAGGGGTCAAGTTTTTTGGCTTTAAGCAAGCTAGATGTCATAGCAGGACAGGGGACATTTACATACCAAGAAATCACTTGGGTAGCACAGATAGCTTGTCTCCTTACTAGTCTGACAAGTCAGAGGTCAAAATAGGAACAATTTTAAGTGAGCATCCGGATTATTAAAGCAAGATAAATTGAAGACCAACTTCAATCTTCAATATTTTCCTTAAAAAGCTACTTTTTTTTAACATCCTACATTTTTTTTTAACAAAACGCTGAGAAATGTGTAGAGGATAAATGAAAGATTGATACTGGAAGCAACTACTGTGACTGGTGAGCATCGTGTAGATTTATTATTCGTAAGAACAACTGATGTAGAAAATTATATGGTTTTACCTTTCTTTTATTTAGTCAGGTAACCAATATTTGATGCCTTTTTATTTCCGTTAGGAAAATGCAGTATGGATCACTTATGTTCTTATATAATCAAGTGTAATTTATAAAAATGCAGAGAAAGCTGAACCCAGTAGAAATGAAATTCAGACTTTTCCATTGAATTGTCTGTTCCAGAAGCAACTCTCTTTTTCTTTCCCCTTCTTTTCTTTTTCCAGCTGCTTGTCTCAGTTTCTGCTATACGTTTTCCTTATTTCTGGTTGCTTCATACAGTTGTTAATGCAGTCGAGTCGCAGCTATTAGTGTGTTGACTTCTGTATGTGTAGACTATACTAAACAAATTTCTTGGTACTTACTCCTACCTTCTAACAAACTTTCAGCCTCATACGGTAACCTTCTGTTCTTAAAGTTACTGTTATAAAAACTGGGATTACCTAAGGTTGAATGAAATGGTATAGCATGCTTATTGAATTTAAGTAAACATGTGATGAAACGAACACATACATGGAAAGAAAAACAAGGAGAAAAATCTCAATAGCATGGAAATATTCTTGGAATGAAATTGTAATGTGGTTTTCCTTCAAAATGACTATTTCAGTAGCTTGTTTTCCATTTTTCAAAACAAATGGTATAAGGGTTAAACCACAGAATCCATCACTTTTGAAGTAATGACAAAACTTAAACTGAATCATGGAACAGCTTTCTTTATTGAGTAATTTTGAACTTAAAGTGGCAATTTATAAATTATGCCGAAGGTCATGTTGTCAGAACTCTTCTGCCTTTTCCACAGTTCCACAAACGTCTTTCTCTCTTGACAATATCATCTTGAGAAGACTTAGTCTTGCTTTATTACCTCTTTCTCTTGGCATTCAAAATTCAAAGCAATCATGACAGAATCACTTAATGGCCAAAGAGGGATCTCATCAAATAAATCTTGAAAAATCTGAATAGAGAGAAGGGTAATTAAAATATCTTTACAATAATAATTCTAAGAATTCCTGCCTTTTTTTTCATGAGGTCCCTTATTGGATCCTACAGGTATCAGTGTTTGGATTAATGCTGTTTCTGTGTATTCTTCACATTCAGAATTTATGTAGATCTTCCAGGACTTTACTCAGGATCAATTTTAAAACTTCGTTGTCTATTGTGGTGGGTTGACCTTGGCTAAAGGCCAGACACCTGGACAGCCACTCTTGCATTCCCCCTCCTCAACAGGACAGGGGGAGAAGATAAAATGGAAAAGCTCGTGGGTCAAGGTAAGGACCGGGAGATCACTCACCAATTAGTCACAGGCAAAACAGACTCAACTTGGGGAATATTAATAATTTTTTTTGCCAATTAAATTGGAGTTGGATGGTGAGAAATAAAAACAACAAAAATGCCTTCCCCTTACCCCAGCCCTTCTTCCCAGGCTCAGCTTCACACCTTCATTCCCCCCTCCTCTGCCTCCCCCTGATGAGCGGTGAAGGGGGCATGGGGAACAGGGGCTGTGGTCAGTCTGTAACAGCTCCTTTCCGCAGTTCCCTCCCCCTCGCACTTTTCCCCTGCTCCAGTGTGGATCCTTCCCACAGGCTGCAGTCCTTCAGGATAAAACTGCTCCTGCGTGGGCTCTCCATGGGCCATAGTTTTTTCAGGGCACATCCACCTGCTCCACCGTGGGGTTTTCCATGGATGCAGTGTGGAAATCTCCTCCAGTGTGGTGCTCTCCACAGGTTGCTCCAGCACCTGGAGCACCTCTTCCCCTTCCTTCTTCTCTCACCTTGATGTTCACAGGGTGGTTTGCCATGCTATTTTTGTTCCTTTTTCTCTCTGTCCAGCATTTTCTTCCCTCCCTTAACTATGTTTTGCCAGAGGTGCCACCAGTTTGGCTGATGGGCTCAGCTGTGTCCTGTGGTGGGTCCATTGCGGAGCTGGCTGTGTCCAGGACAGAGCAGACCCTGGACTTTTCTCACAGAAGCTACCCCTGCAGCCTCGCTGCTGCTAACACCTTGACACCAACATCAATACACCTATGCATCACCCCTCTTTTCTTGTAGCACTTTCAAGGTTTTAAAAATAGGGCTAACTTCCCCTCTTCACAGCTCATATTTATTTGCAATCCATCAATAACTTAATTTAAAATTGAATCTTAGTGATTAAGCTGGAAATGTGCTCTCTGAAGCTCGTACTCGTGGGAGGTGTGGGATTTGCTTCACGTGTGACAAGCTGTATGAGCTGCATAATATCATTTGCTATCCCTAACTGGTAGAGGTAAGTCCTTATTTTCCTTACTCTGGGAAAAAAAACCCTAGACGCTTATAGGCGTTGTTATGCCCAGCACTCACTGCCATTATTTTAAGAGTAATGAGACTTTTTTTTTTTTAATAAACCCAGCACCAATTGACTCAACCTCTGATACCCATGAACTCTTACGCTGGACAGACAGGAATGGAAATTACATTTGTCTTGAGGATGCTGCATGTCATGCTCTGCTTACTGCTTTTATTCAGCTACCATTTAATAAGTAGGTAGGGATAATAAATATTATTTACTTCTTCATCCTAATCCATCAGATACTTATCAAACTGAACTGTGTGTTGTGAGAATTAACTCAGTGATCTTGTCTCATTATTTATTTAATACTCTGGTGACCAAGAGTGACGCTGTTCTTCCCTGCTGCACGTGGCACCCCCTGGCACAGGCAGCCCCACCGCACTCAGTGGGGTTCCTCAGTGAGTATGGGGTTGGGCAGGGAGGGAGGCACTTTAAAAATAGTATTTCACTGCTGTGCACCCTGTGAATAAAGCTTAATGAGAGTTACAGCAGAGTAATGTCACCTCTTGTACAGGCTTTCAAGGAAGAACTTTGCCTCGACTTGGGGTTCAGAGCTGCTGCTGCCTCCAAAGTTAGGAGGATGCACCCCGTCTCTTAAAAGGTGAAGGAAGTGGTGTCTCATCTTAACGTAGCATATCTGTTTTGTTTGGAAATACGTAATGAAAATCTCCATTTTACAGGTGGGATTTTGAATCACAGAGAGAGTAATTGATTTGTACAAAGTCACATAGCTGAAACAAGGAATTGCATCTGGATTTTGAAAACTTAAGCCAAGACCTTTTCCTGTTGATCTATGTTTAAAAACAAAACTAAAAATACATTGATATTGCAAATGAGGATGAATATTACAAACCCATCCATTTTTGGACTTCACTTCCATGGTTATTAAAATGCCCTAAGACAGGCTTAGACAGTCCTTCAAATGTATATTTTTATTTGGATTTGTGTTTAAGCAGGATAAAGTTCAGTATTGTTTGTTCCCTGAACTTGGACTTGTTTCTAATTTACGAACCCTAATATTTTAGCAATTTAAAAGCTAATGTTGTTTATATATGTTGGATGCTAATAATTCTGTTCTATTGTATAAATATATATTTACAGTGGGAAATGCTTATGAAGCTGAATTAAAAGCAAATGTAAACATCGGGGTTAATTTTTGCACATTTCCAAGCACATATCAGAAGAGAAGAGTAAAATTGGTCATTATGAGTACATAGTGATGAAAAATGGCTAGACACAATAAAGAATAATTTCTTTGGTTTCCAGAGCATAATGGAGTATGAATCATATTTAAAATTAATGGCTGAGAAGACAGATCATGATTTGAATGTCATCAGTAGCTATTTTACTCCTCCCTAGAGCAGCAACAAGCCTTTTATGAGAGATGAGTTCCTGCAAACAAGCCCTTCTAAGCCATCTGAAAGCTCCTCATTTATAACAGAGCTTTAGAAAAAGTTTGAGTTTTACTTCTTTCAGTGCTTGGTGTAAGGGGGGCAGATTGGGAACACCACTTCACTGTCCAGCAAGTAACATGCAGTTATTTGTTTGCAAGTAATTTTTTTAATGTAACTTTTTTGGGGGTAATATTGGCAGCGTATGTCCTCATTTTCAGATGGTGTGTGGTCCTCCTTTATCCATTTATACTCCCGAAATAAATCCGAAATTACTTGAGCAGCTTCTGGTGTTTTCACTTTTGGGCAGTGCTGCTGCATCCCTGAGCCTTCATTTGAAGCATCATGCTGACATTGATGTTCAGCACCCTTGAAGACTGCTGTCACATCCCCACCCTTTGCCGAAGTGCTTGCCTGTGCCCGTGCATCAGGCTGCTGCAGCCCTCCTGCCCGGACACGTCCTGCCTCACCTGCGAGAGCTGCTGTCGGACACACACCTTGCTCCTGCTCTGCAGGGCCGCCTTCTGCCAACCATCCAAACCTGACCGATGCACAGGGCATACACCCTAAAGCCTTTGACCAACAATACGGCAATGCCTAATGTGAGTGCTTATTAAAACACCACTCTTAAGCATTTCTTAATCTGCTTATTCTTGCATACAGGGAATGCATTACAGCGCCACTTGTTCAAAAATAGCACGTTTGGCAAAGGTGGCTTCTGGCTGTTGGTGGGAAAGGAAAAGGAGAGGAAAAAGGCAATACACAGTATCTGTCCATGGAAAAAGTGGCGCTTGCCCTCAGCATTTTACTCACAAATTAAATGGACCTCAGAGTATGTGCCAGTACTTATTTTAGGTTTTGGAGAAATAGCACAGTGGAGGGTGGCATGTTATTGTTTCTATTTAAGGGAACCTTTAGATTCTGCTATTCTGTACATGTGGGAGGCAATAAGTAAAGATAACTAGCCAATGACGAGTCTTTATCCAGAACGATGGTCAAAGATATTGAGCAGCAATGAAACAGGGAAGTCTGGGGATTTTGGCTTCTGTGTGTATGTAAAGTAATTAATGCTTTTCGATTTTCAGCATCAGCAACTCCTGTATTGAAAGTTGAAGTCTGCTGTTGGAGATCAAACTTTTAATAAAAGATGAAGTATGACTTTTGTTTTAAAGGACTATAGGTAAGACCTTTCCTGACATTCAAACTTTGTGTTTACTAAAGCTGTTACGGGCTTTCAGTTCACAGGCTGTCCTTAAGCTGTTGGAGTTATTATAGTGGTGTATTACCTTTCATTCTTCCCACCAAATCTCTCATGGCTCATTTGCCGTGCACAATGATATTCTGTGAGATTGTTTTCATTTTTCAGTAACTTATATCACAGAGTATCCCAGATTTAGCCATAACTCTGTTTCACTGGCAGGCTCCTCTCTCTTCTTCATTTTGGAATTGCCTCTTGAAAGGAGCACTCGTAAAGCCCAGCCAGTCAGGATCCCAGTTTAAAGGACCTGCCATGTTATACTGGTTCAAATCAGCACGAAGGCAGGATCACAGGCTGAAAGCAGGCATTGGAATGGTTCATTCTTACAAACAGAGATAGACCAGAAGGGATACTTTCCTGTATAATACCTAAAATAATAGCCTGACTTCTAGTTTAGGGCATCATTCTTCACGCTGCACTGTCCTATTTATAGTCTTGTAATGTCAGAAAACCACTTACTATTGTATTTAAATTCTCCTATTCTTTGGCAATACCTAGAAAGATACAGAAGCTACTCTGCTAAAGGTAGCTAAAATTTTGTTGAAAAATGTTTCCCTTCATGTCATTACAGTGTATTGTTTTGTAGAAGCTGAAATGTGTACAGTGAAAGTTAAGGACTCTGAGTAACTACAACAGTGGCTTGAGATTTGGAAGGCACATACATGCTTAAGTTCTTGCTCTGATAAAAATATTCCTGGGGAGATATATATATATAGATACACACACATATACATACATATGCATTTATATAAATATGTGTATATAAAACCACCACAACAAAGTAAAATCGTCTCTCTGCATGCTACTTTTGTACATCCTAGGACATGGTATCCTGATCACCATGCGGCAGGATTCTGTCCTCTTAATGAATACTTTCTAAAAAAAAAAGAAAATATTTGAATGCACACACACACCCCCTTTTGTATAACTTCCTTCTTGCGAAGACACTTGATATGCTTACTTTTTATTTCAGTGTGATGAAAAGCTAAATGTGAAAACATTGGAATTTCAGAATGTGATTGCTGTCTCTTGATCAGTTATAAGGGGACATTATCCATTCGCTTTACCAGATAGGCTTGTGAACTAGGTAACTCTCTGACTCTGATGACCCCTTAGTTATCAAAGCACAAGGACTACAGGAAAGTACTTCTCTTTCTCATATATGGAAGACTGGAAGGAATGGTAAGTAGAAAGTTCACGGGACATGAATAAATGGAAGGCATCCCCTGGTATGGGAGGACAACTAATGCAAGTTATAACCTAAGCAGTCTAAACTGCTACTTCTAAAAATAGCTGTCTCTAGGCATTTCTCTGTTGCACTTCTCATTTTGTATATGACATACCTGGTGCAGCATTGTGCTATGTGGGAGTGGATCTGATGGTTTAGAAAGGCAACCCAAATGAAATACTAACAGCTAGTTTCAGTGCTCCTAGAAATACGTTAGAAAAACATTACACAGAAGCAGTAATTTGAGATCTCAAACACGTTTTCCCCCCATTAACGATATTTTAAAATGCAGAAAGCACTTCTGTGAAGCATGAAGGATGGTCAGGGTTAGCTAATGAGGCTGATAGGTACAATTGCTGCATGCTTGATCTGTCTTGGATCCTAATGCTCATTTGGACATGTCTTATTATTGTGTGGGTGTTAAGTCTGTCCAAGCTCATAATCAATAGATATATGGTCATTCACAGTGTTTATGCCTCTATCTTAGAAAGCTGGAACAAAGTGATCAGGATGTAGTTTGGTAGGTTCATACAGAAAATTTCTCATAGAAAATCTGAGCAAACTAATTGGTGGCATTAACATGGGAGTCATATGAGCTGTGATAATGATACAGATAATGAAACCCGTGCCTCTGGCCATCACTCTATCACCTGCGGGGTCAGCAAAGAATTTATTCAACCCTGAGCTGCATTTTATAATTGGCTATTTGTATCTGGGAAGATTTTGGTTCTGTATGGTAGCTTCAGATATCATTAATTGACTGTAAAATGGCCTAAGTGCATCAGAAGAAAGAATGGTGGGGACCCACTGTCAAAGTGTGTTGAAAAACATACAGGCAAAACCCCACCATTTTCAGTTTTAAACATATGGATCTTTGAGATTTAAAGGAAGTAGCCTGAACTGACAGCTTAACAATAACTTAGCAGATTTATAAAAACTATATATATATGCTGAATTATGATGACATGATGTTGCATGAACATACTGAACCAAGTGGAGCAGTGCTTTGCTAAATGTAGTTTTGTTTTGGTGACATGACTCCTCAATCTCACAAAAGAGTGGGAATTTCCCACCTTTAATTCTGCGCTGGGTATCATGGCACATCACATTAATGAAAGTCCCCCTAACAACAAGATGCTAACTAGTCAAGGAGTCTTGAATGCCTGAAGGTTAACGGTAGGGTATTTTTCAGTTATTTGTTACAAGCTGAATTCGACATGAGATGTAGCCACGATTCATTCAGCCTGTGTCTAGGTGCCTAGTTGAGAACAGAATTTGGGAATCCAGTTTTCTGAATGGTAACATATGCAGTGAGAGCAGCTCATACCTGACATTCCTCCAGAAAGCAATTCAGCCTGTGTTTCTTTCTGTTAGCTGTATAAAAAGCCCAGGGAGAGTGTGCGTTTAATTTAAGTGGGCTTTGCAAAGATTGTTTGACTTGGGCTTAGGTATTCTGAGTTTATTGTCCCAGGCATGTGGGTATAGCTGTCTGACAGTATCGGTAACATAAAATGACACCCACAGCAAAGAATTTGGCAAGTGTCTCCAGTCTCCACTGCAAATTGTGCATACTGCTTAGTAAGACACAAGCCCCTCTTCCAAGAAAGAGAAGCAGAAGAGCTCTTGTGCAGCTGATTGTAGCCTCTGAGCTGACCAGGGGTCCTCTCCCCTGCCATTTCACAGCTGACACTATAGACCACACACAGAAGTACGAGTTCTCCATTCCCCAAAGCGTATTCCTACAGGCAGTCAACTGTAAAAGCAGAAAAGAAGATACTAATAGCCAAGAGGTGCCCAGGAAGTTTCTAAAAGTATCCCTTATCTTGCACTTGTTCATGGCTGACTACCAGCCCAAAGAATTACCAGATTTCCACTCAGGCTCTTCAGCAGTTCAGGTTAGATGCTTAGCTGTGGGACAATTACTTGGAACAGACATGAGTTTTGATCATCTAGGTCTAAAATGTGATCCCAAATCCCCTGCTCACTGGTCGCCTATGGTGACATGGCTTTTACTTGCATATTCTTCAGGCATCAGTTCTGCTCCTGGGCTTACTCCTGTCTGGAACAGCTATTTTAGTACTTTCAGTTAAAATCCAATCAAGATCCAGGTAAGGTCCACTTTGGTAAAAAACTCTGGATACTCAGCACAGACCCACAAGATTAGATGGCTGTGGCTACCGTCTTTGCTATGCTATTTTCCCTGGACACAGGAGAACGATGAGATTTTTCATGTTTCAGGAAAGTTTCATAGTGAAATGACATACCGGCTTAGGTACAGAAGCAGTAAATCAAATAATTTTCAAGCTATTCCAAATGTTTTTCCTATCTTAAAGAATAAAAAAGAAAAACAAAACCCCAAACCCAAACCAAAACAAACAAAAAAAATTGCAAAAAAATCCCAGTAAAATAAAAGCCCAAACCCTCAACAGTAGTAAAGAAGCAGAAATAAAAATTATAAATAAAAAGTTATCTTCATTTAAATTTTACCTTTCAAATGATTTCTGGCTCCCAAATCACTCCACAACTAAAATTTGTTGAAGCAGATTTGTGTTTTTCATTTAAATAGTGAAAAGCAGTAGAAATTTTTTTCCCCCAAGCTTCCTGAACCAGAAGTTTCCAAACATTTCTTAACATAATGATTTGGGAAGCATTCATTTACTCTGTTTTTAATCTAGCTAGCTATGTATTACTGATCTGAAGGGGTTCACTCAAACTACACATTATTTTATTATGAAGGTCTCAAGAACATTGTAAATGTTAAAATAAGTCAGAGTTTGGTTTTATAAAAATAAGATTTTACAAAATCAAAGTGAAGTAATTCTATAAGTTTTTAGGATTTAATACTGTTTCAAAATATGCTATTGGCAATAAATCCTCAAGACAAAAATTGCAGCTACAGCATAACCTAGCAGAGGCATATTTCATTCATGACCACTTATTATGCCAGAAGACAGGTGGATCACGTCTGAAGATCTCTGTGAAGGTTAGTCATATGGTGGATCTGGGCCATAACTTTGCTAGGACCTTGCCAAACTACACATGCTGTGTTTTTTACATTCCTACAAGACATCCCATACATATTGCTTTTTTCTAGTTTCCCCAGGAGCAGCTGCACCATCCCACTACAGTTCTTAACTAGGAAAACAGCATCCAGCACTGTCTGTCCTGGCAGAGAGCTGCAGCCTGCTCACTGCCTCCTCCTGGGCAGATTTTAGGACAAGGACACAGCATTGCTATATGTGTTGAAGGATTTGCTGTAAGCTGGAAGTGATACCCCTAGGGGCTGGAACATAAATGTAAACTCAATGACCAGGTGTTGTGGCAGGAAAAAAAAAGGAAAAAAAGAAAAGGTTGCTGCAGATCTGTCCTACTGTCTGCATGCTGTCAGACCTCATGAGAATTTTGGATTAAATTTGCTCCCTGAATATTTGCTAGTAACCGGAGGGTGGCTGCTGCACTGAAATACTACAAAGATTTTTTTTTCCTTGTACTTTTGACCTGCGAGACAGGAAACTCCCTGTTCTGAGAATTAAAGCAGCAGTGAAGTTTAGGTTTCAGTTGTGAGAAACGGAGAATTCTTGATAAGACAATTGCTGGGTTAAGTATCTGTTTAAAACTGAAAACAACTCATGAGTAACATAGGCAGCTAAATTGCACCATCTGGAGCAAGAGGCAGATGTTAGCATCTTTATTTAAGAATCAGCTTATAAATAATAAGAAAAGATGTATGGAGTTAATTTACTCCTTTTCTACAGGTAGCAAAATTCATGGGACATAGCTTTGTTAGTTCAGAGTATATCTACATAGCACGTGAAGATTTGTGTAGACATCTGGAATAGATATTTCTTAATCATTTTATATAATAAATCCAGAATAACTGCTAAGGATTAATAGGCAACATTGCTTAAAGACTTCAGGCTACCCATCAGCCTGGACAGAACACAGGCAGACGCTTTGGACAGGCTGTAACGAAGACTAAGAATTATAAGCAAGGCAGGGAAGTGACCTTTTATTGTGGCAAAGACTGAAAGTGTCATCATACACCTCAACACCATACACTGCACGAATTAGACTGATCCACTGACCACACCTAGACAACCTTGTTTTCCAGCTGATATTCTGAGCCCTTCAACTTTAAGGCAGGCATTCAGAAACTGAGGCATATAAAATTATCAGTCATCTTCTAAATGTTATCGAGAAAGTGGTACTTTCATAAGAATACAATCATTTTGTTTTCACAATACAAATTTGTTGTTAATGATTAATGAAATGGTAATTGGCTTTTTTTTAACTGAATATTACGAGGCTTGATTCACAAAATGACTGTTATTCACTCAATATTTACAGATGGAAGGAAAGGAGCATACGAAGAACAATTTAATGTGATCCTCAAAAACTTTTAAGTTTCATCTAAGTTCATTCAAAGTGAATATATAAATATAAAGATAAAATAGGGCAGCAATCTATGTATATTCAGGCAGTAAAAGATTAAGATTTAGAGTCTCTTAGCATAAAAAATAGTGAATGAAAAGACTGCTTAATTGAAACTTAACGTTAAGTTGTGCACTTTTAAAAAGGTCCATCTAATTCCATGCAACTTATTTCCAGATGGAAGGCATGCATAAGAAAGATCATACTCACAGAAAAAAAACCCCAAACTTTAGTGAGACCAAGGCAACCACTAGTAAAGCAACTATTGACATGTTTACAGAGCATTGATAAGGGAAGATCTATGAAAAGAGGGTGTTTTAAAAAAGCTGCCCACCAAAGAAACAGAAAAGTTTAGATTTTGAATATATGGCTATTTTCCCATGCCAAGAACTCTGATTTAGTTCCAAAGATATTTTATGTTCTGTACAATTAAAATGCGCATAAATAGAAATGTGCATTATACTGCCTATCCAAAGAAACCTACCAGCTTAATTCTTGTGACATGAGCTAACATGCCAAGAAAGGACAAAATTATCTGCTCTTCAGTGGATCTTTGTCTCTAGTGAACAGATAGTCAGCATCAGGAAGCAGGATTTATCACCATCTAAAAATCAGGCCCTGGTAATTCTGCTTGGTGAAATTTAATTTAGATTTAATTAGAGATGGACTGAAGTCAGGATACATGACTTCAATAAGCTGCTGTTAATACTGAAGGGGTAAAAGTTACCTTTGTTTTATTGGACCTCCCGGTTGATTATGACCCATGAAAATTTGCCTTTTGGGTTAGCTGGCTGTGGCCACTGTAGGCTCTCAAACCGGTGCCTGGGGCAGAATTAGTGCCCCTATCAGCAGGGTGACAGGCACTCATGTATGCGTGAGAAACAGGGGCTAGTGATCTACCAGTGCCAACATTGCTTATAAAAACCCTGCCCATGGGTTTATCTCTCACAGGTGGGGATGAAATTGCAGGTGAATAGCATGCCACTTGCTCACAGCTCTCACACAGCTCTTCTCTTTTGTGGACCACGTGCTCCCGGCCAGGTGGCCTCCCCAGCCCCATCACTCCATTTCTAACTCTTCCTTGTCGTGGTGCCCCCAGCTCAGGGTACCGCCTGGCCGTGGCTGCCCTCTGCATCGCCCCCGGCATGCCTGAGGTCTGTGTCCTGCAACCCACTGCTTAGGAGTGGACTCCCATATGCTTGGACAGAGGTTTTTAGGTATCAGTGACACCTCTACCTTCAACACAGGGTTCTATGCATATAGAGCTCCTTTCAGGACTAGCACCTCCATCCAACTTTAGAAATTAAAGGTTCAGCACCAGTACTGAGCAGCTAGAACCTATCCCTCTGGACCCATTTCTAAACTTGGTTTGTTACCTAATCCAGCCATATTTCACATAGATCTGTGGTAACCATCTTCACATGTCTGAAGACAGAACCTGACTAATGTCATCTTCTACTATTGCTCACCACCATTACTTTTAATTTTGTTTTATAATGATTATTTTTCATTAAATTATCATTCTTAAAAACGTATCTGTGTATTTTCCTATCAGCAGGAAAAAAGCTAAAAATCCCATCATGAATCAAACCAAAAACAATCAAAATCTGGGGGAAAGAAGAGCTAATTGGCAGGTTGAAGAAGGTGGCTTAATATTCACAAAGTATTTTCAGAATATTTACTTTTAAATTAGTATCTTTGAAAATATAAAGTGTCCAGTGCGGCATATCAATAATTTGAAACTGTCTTCTCAGTTCAAAAAAAACCAAGTTAGAAATGGATCTTTTCCCTGCGCACTGACACGGCATTGTCTGGTGATCGGAGAATCCTGTAACGTCACTGTGCGGCTCAGCAATGACTGAAGAGCACCTTCAAGACCAACAATTTTTTCCTGTCTGACAATGATGCTAGAAGTTTTAAAAGGATTGCTCTTGCAATATAGTTTCTTTCAATAGTGTTGTGTGGAACTTGAATATCTGTAGGCTGCTGGTCGACAGTTTCTTTCTCATTTGTGATTATACCTTTTTCATTACATTTAAGAGCTTTGCTACAGATGAGTAGCATATGGTATTGGCTACGAAATGAGACTTTAATGAGATATAGAACACACCAACAAAATGCATGCTAAATTGCAATGACACGCTTGTGTTGGTAGCATGTGATGTTGTGAAATTAAATTCCCAACAAGACAATACAAACAAATGCACTTCAGCAAGCATGCAGTCGCCAAACTTGTTCTCAAGCTGGCCCAGGAGAAAGGGCAAGTGGCAGGCCGCTGGGAGGGAGGAGGTGTTGGGTTCTTTCCTCATCCTGCTACTGATTTGCTGTGCAATTTTGTAAAAGTAATTTCACCTTTTTTCTCTCATTTTGCACATGGCCATAATGAGGCATGGTATTACTTACTTGAAGACATAAAGATGAAGTGGTAAGTATGACTGCTGATGCAGAATGGTCTTCTCAAAATTGATGCATTTATCTTACACACAGGCAATTTCAAACAGATAGCTAAACAATAACAATTACAGTCAACAGCACTAGACTGTAAGTGATATGTGACTTGCCGTAACCTGGAGCCATACACACTATTTAATTAGCACCACTGAAAATTTTCCATCAGGGAATACAAGAGCCAGTCTTCTATTCAGCTCAAGGAGCGACTACTGAGCCTGCAGAAGGAAACAGCAGTACCTCTGACACTTTGGCTTTTGTGCCTGGACTCTCAGATCGCCCATTTTTTGCAAGGAGGAGAAAAGTAATAACGCTAACAATATTGTTGCGAGTAGTTCACAAGGTTTGGAAGGGTTTGGTAACATCATTACTCTGTCTTGGGAGAGATTAGAGAAATTAAATGTTAGATTCCTAGCCAAGGAATACAGATCCAACAGATATAATCTCGGTTGGCACCATTTGGAGGACCAAATGAAGCTATAACTGTTCCATTAAGACTGCTCCACTTGGGTCCTTCTACTACTCTCTAAGCTTCCTCTTGCCCTCCCCCTGATGCAGAGAAATAAATGTCAGAAAAATAAAGTATGTAAACATCTTCTACCACGCTTAGGCAGAAACAGGCAGCTAATTAAAGATAGCAGCTTTCCTCCACTCAGCCTTCCCAAGACATTCTGAGTCTTGTGGGAAAAATGCATTTTTAAGAAAAAAATTATGTTTTATCTCTTTACAAAGAATTTATTGATGTCTGTTTCACCTTAACAAAGTTTGGAAAGCTAAAAGTAAAGAAAGCTTGCAGTGCAAGTTTAACAAGAATTGCATTTTTCAGCTACAAGAATTTCCTAGGAAGTACCACTAGATTTGAACTAGAAATAGTCTCAGACCAAAAGATTCAATCATCTGTGAACTTTAAGGGAATCCAGATCTTTCTGTGAACTTTGTGAGCTGTCTTTTATAGCTGTTGTAGAATTTAAACTAAAATCTAATCCTGGATGCAATTTAGAACCGGTCTGAACCACAGCTGATCATTACAATCCCAGTTCTAGTACAGTTGAGGGGAAAAAAATAAATTAAAAAAAATATATCTGATGAACAGCAGTTGCATTATCCATAATGTATCTCTAAGATGTATGAACTGCAGGTCAGTGCAGATGCTCTTAAGATAGCTTTAAAGTAGGTAACTGGCAATTTAGCTGCAGCTAAACATTAGCTAGCAATGTTAGCTAGGTCTGATTATCAAACCAGATGCCAAGGTGAGTTTTGCACCACGCTGATTTTCATGACACCTTTAGCAGTCAGGCTGCAGTAGCCACGTGAGCTAATTTAAAGGTATCTTCAATACGCAACATGGTTGCCATGCACATGTAATTGTGGACTATGCTCTTTTACTACTGATGTACTTTGTTGGCCGCTTTGTGAAAGATGGAAATCTCTGTCTTAACGCTACTAGCAGAAAGCATTTTCTTGTACTTTGCAGAGCGAAAGGGCAAGGACAACATCTTACAACAGTCACAGAGCAGAAGGAAAAATCCGTTTAATTTGCAGTGAGGATTTTCAGGGTACGCTTTGGTTTACTTGTGATTTTATTGAGGACAGCAAGCTGGATGAACACGGGGTGGGCAGCCTGTGGCTCCTGGGTTGTGTGCACTTACCAAGCAATCTGAGTGTGCTCTCCATGCCAAGGCTCCACCACGGTTGTGCTGCCGTGGGAAGGCCCGGTGAGAAGTAGGGTAGGTAAATCTGAGTTCTGGGGGCTGTTGAATTGAGATTACCCCTAACCCAGCTCACATTTTCTCCTAGCAAAGAGGAATACATGTAAGTAATTTTAAGAACTCCTTTGGACTTCCACTGCCTATGGTACATGTATTTGATTTTGGCAGGGAGCTGTTAGGATCTGTAAAGATTTGTGGAGACTTACTGTTTTTATGCCAGCTAGTTTCTACAAAAGAATATTTTCCCTTCTTAAAAAAAAGGTCTTTGAAATCATTCAGACAGAGACCAAGGATGTGAGCTGTGGCCTGTGTGGATCTGACAGTGTGGGAAGGTGGAGAGGGAGCTGAAATAACCAGCTTGGCATTTTTATTCGTACTTGCTCCCTCGTACTCTGTATTCACGCTTCTCTCCCTGCTGGCACATCCTTATTTATCTCTTACCTTGAGCCAAATATATTGTGCTATTCTGAGAGATATTTTCCAAAGGAGCTGCAGCACCTCCTTGGGATGATGGCTCCTGGTAAAAAGATTCTTTTGTTCACTTGGTTATGCGCAAAGCATCGTATGTTTCCTCTTAATAGGTTTTCCTTCTAGGTAGAAGTCTTTTAACAATCGGAATTAGAAAGAAATTATATTCAGCTATTCAGACCTTGCAAAGAAAGAAATAAGATTGTCAGCCTTATGCCTTTGTAGTTTTCCCTGTTTGAAAGGTGGGCTAATGTACAAATGTTGCACCATGCCCGCTACTCCCAAGAGTACCTGAATAATATTTATATACATGTATATTATATATATATTTAAAAATAAATACTGTAATCTGTAGAATACATATATCATATTTGCAGATGTTCCAGTTATATCAAGACAGCAAAGTATATGGTAACAGTTTTTTTCAGTCCATTTAGCCATTGCATTGCATGAAGGGAAAGATTATATACCTAGGTGATTTTTTTCAACAGTAAATAGTAGCTCTTCAATTATATTCTCACTGTCTTTATCGAAGCTATTATAATCAGTAAAAATCCTCATGTGTTTTTGCAGGATGGGGATTGTGCATCTATACTATGAAAACACGATTCTCCATGAATGTGGTACCTGGACAGCTATGTGTTCAGAAATTAATTTTGCTTTTTATTATTGAGAAAGACAAAGAACAAAATGTCAGGAAGGAGAGTTTCCCTTATTAAATATTTACCATTCCAGCTCCAGAGTCAGGAAAGGTAAGCTCTGAGTCATTACTTTTTATTTTTAGTTTCCAATCTACTTGGAAATGAATGGAATGCAATAACCTTCAAATCCCTTTAGAAGTTGTGAGTTACATGAAATAATTTATTTGAAAAGCACCGTGAGATAATGGAGGGTGTATTGGGTTTGCGTGGCCAGGTCTGGGTGGCGGGGGCTGCAGGGGTGGCCTCTGTGAGAAGCTGCC
>JAVJGI010000014.1:111026280-111038905 GCA_035590275.1 Ibycter americanus | reverse complement strand
CCCCCCCCCGGGGGGGGGGGGGGCAATCACATTAGAACAAAAAAAAGCTGGACAAGTGATAAAGAAGATAAATATGAAAGCAAATAAAGCAAGAGAAAAAACTAAAAAAGTATTAATTTTGCCAATTACAAATTTAATGAAGGCAGTAGTTATAAAACCAGAGTGGGCATGAAAATTGCTAAAACGTGAAAATAATTACATTGGAAAAATTAGCTGAAAAGTTTTACTTCAAGCAATGTAATACAATTGAAACATGGCGTTCTGGAGAAGTCTTCATGTAAATCTTATTCAGAGCTGCAAGTGACCCAGCAATTTAGACATAAATAGGAAAAATCATAGTGTTAATAACTTGTAGTAGTGCTAGAGTGGTTTCAACATACCAGAGCATACATTTTTGGCAAGCACAGAGATTAAAAGCAAGTCTGTTCATTTAAAAATACAAAAAATGTAGATGGCAGTTTATAGTGTTAGAAAAAGATAAGAAGCAAACAGTTGGTCTTGCTTTTTCCTCACTTTCAGGTTGTCTAATATATGTCCTCATTAGTTAGTCCTTTTAAATGCTAGGTATATCGGATGACTTAAGCCAGATTGATATTCACTGTGAGTGTCTTTTAATAGTATGATTGGAGAAACAATTTTATTGTAGAGGAGGTTATGTTCCTTGAGAACTCGAGGTTTCCTGGATGACAGGAACATAATGATAGTTCACAGAAATTAGATGTATGTACAAAAATCAAGCCAGTGAAGATGCAAGTATATTTTGAAATGACAAGTGATTAACAAATCAAGGAAATAAACAGAACACAACTGAGAAGGATAAAGAAGTTTTTGGCATTACATAACACATACGAATACAAAGAAAACTTTAGTGGATACTGCTAAATTATGTGCTTTTCAGACACACAAGTAATTTAAAGAGAAGCTAAAACATCCTATGTAAAATCACATAGGTAATACTTGTCCTTAGGTTCTGCAGAGGAAGATTATTTGTTCAGAGGATGATGGTCCTGATTTAGAGAATGACTCAGCTCCCAGGACGGAAACCTTTGTGGGCTTTTCTTGTGCATGTGTTGAAACAGATGACAACATAGGAGTTACTCAGGAGACAGCTGAAGGAGTGCATAGGTCAAGAAGCAAGAGATAACAGACACGAACTGTAAGAGCAATTCAGTATTTTAAGCAGCTAAACCAGTGGAAGGAGGAAATAGAACAAATAATTCTAACAGTTTCGACAATGATCTTATGAATGAAGAAATATCTTCATTTAAATAAATTAATGTCTTAACTGCAAATGGTAAAAGAGCCAGATAATGACCAACAGAAAAAATGTCAGGGGAGGACTTAGTGTGGTTTGTGAGACTAAGTTTTAATGGGGGTAATACACGAAAGACTTTTGAAAGTATTCCTTCTTTATAGTGTACTAATAAAGCTGGTATTTGACTACTACCAACCTGACTAACCAGGGAAAGTGAACTGTATCACTGATTAAAAAAAAAAAAAAAGTTATAGAAGGTTGATATTAAGGCACAAATATATAACACTAATTTTGCCTAGAACACTGTGTTACTAGATTCAGTGATGACACAAAGTAAATGACAGATGTGTTCCAGGGACTCAGTATACCTACAGGTCCATGTATTGTCATTTATCCTACCACGATTATTCATATTTCAGATTCTTTGAGGAAAAAAAGCTGGAATTAAACAAGACATAAAAATATTTGTAACTTTTCACCAGGACAGAGCATTTTGAATACTTAAGTATTTCTACAGCATATTTATCTAAGAACAGTTGGTTAATGTTAAGAGAATAGCATACAATCAGCTGACTTGCTAATGGCCCCAACAGTCATGGATATAAGGCTTTTCATAGCCTGTGTCAGAATTTTTAATGTTAATTTTGGCAAATCCTGCAAAACAGAACAAATTGGAAAAGATACTGGACTCAAGTTTTTTATATTGTATATTGACAAATTACTAAATTGCAGGCAGACTGTAAAATGGGCCTTTGTACTGCAACATTATAAATGTTCATGATGTCTTCCATTTATAGATGCTTTACTTCAGTAGCTAAATGACAAATTTGAACTTAACGATGCAATGACCTCCAGTTTTATACAGCTTTGCTGACTATGTATGTCAGCAAAACTACTATGAATTTGAAAAATCAACCACTGCTCTCTAACCTGTCTTCTGGATTTTCCACTAAGGAATCACAGTTTTATATTGCTGAAACTACTGAATTTAGTGGAGTTAACGTTTGTATAATAGTGGAATAAAATTGCAGAGGATGGCAGATACCTGCTGAGACCCCTGGAGTAAAGATATTGTGCAATATTCAAACTAGCTGGGAATCAATGAGAGGGAAGCAGATGCTGTAGGGAAAAGGTTTAAAAATAAAACCAAATGTACCCAGGACTGAGGACTTACAGGCTCCCAACATGAACATCGTTGCTCTTCTTGTGAAGACCTCAGGGGCTGATAACTTGTCATAAAGCAAGCCCCTTCCCTCGTCTGCACCAGGAATACTTAAACTGCCAATCTCAGGACCTAGAGGCACACTGGAGAGGTGACCGTAACATAAGAAAAGTTAGGCTTTTCTATATTAAACAGATAATTTTGACTGTTGGAATATTTACTGGACTAATTCTTAGTGCTATGTATATGGTGTAGTACATAAGATTTTGAGTGTAGCAAATCAGTAGAGAAGGTGGACAACCCCTTCTGTGAACCCTTCCAGTATGCTGGTGAGCAACTAACCCTCTGTAAAAACTTTTGTAGGTGGAAGCCTATAGTTGTCTTAGAAGACCAGGAATGCAGTGGGTGTGAATTCCCGTGTCCTGGCAGGTATCTCATTTACAGTAAAATCAATGAGTTTTGGTCAGCTCAGGTGATTCAGGATCACTAATGATCTGAGGAAAGCAGAGAAACAGTAGTTACATTCCTCTATGATCTGGTAGCGACTCACTCCAGGCAAACCTTGCCTGGGTAAATGGCAGCCTCTGTGATGCAGTTTGCTGAAAATCTGAAAGAAAGAGGAGAAAACAGATGGCAGTCAGAGAAAGCTGATGATAGGTGGACACTGGATGGAAGCCCAAAGTTTTTTGGTACTTGTTTTAAAAACCACTGATCATATTCCTAGGTGATCAGAGATCTCTGTCTCTGCTCCTTTCTTTTGACCCAGCTGAGTATAGGCTTTGTTTTTATTATGGCTTATCTGTATAGGACAAAATGAGGTAGACTTCCAGGGGAATAAAGGAAGAAGAAAATCACATTCAACCCCCTACTAGACATGCCCACTCTGCTCCTAGAAACATCCATCCTCCTCTCCTTTCTAGAAGAAATTGCTGAGCTGAGGGAATGGCATACTCAGCAGGAGCAGGGACTAAGTCTTTGAGGTACAGATGCTTGCAAATCTGTCAGTTCCTGCAGTAGCAACTGCCTACTATTAGTGGATGTGTAACACTGTTTGAGCCTTAAAAGGAAGACCAGAATTTGAAAGATTGTATCATCTGGATGATCACAAGCCAGAAGAAAGCAGAGATGTATTAGAAGCAGAAAAAGTTGTCAGGCCTCTGTCAAAAGTTTTGTACACAGTAGAGATGCACAAACCTTGAATTAGGACCAGGGTGCATTTAAAGAGCTGTAGTGGATGTTCAGGACACAAAAATGCATTTAGTTTTACAGCCTATAGATATTGGCACAGTATGGAATGAGCTAGCAGCCTGTATGAGGGAAGAAGTGATCTAGGGAACACTAAATAAGAGTGAACAAGAAAGACAAACAAAAAAATCTATGAGAGTGTATGACTTAGTAGCTGTAAAAACTTATTTTTGTCAGCATTTACTCTCAAATATTCTGCTTTGGTAAAAGTGGCAAAAGGGAGGTGACAAAGTAAAGAGAGGCAGAAAAGCAGTCCATGCACATATACAGTGGTAGGAAATAGTGTAGTAATGGAACAGTCAGACCTAGCACAAATGTGAGAAATGTGAGAAAACTGGGGAAGTGATGTGGTACTGGGACAGTATTTCCAACAAATCCCCTACCAGATCACTAACTGAAGACTGGCATATGGAAAAAGGCAATTAATTGCTTATGCCTCACATTTACAGACAACAAAGTACAACCTGATCATTGGGGATGGCCTGCTGTCCTGGTGGAACTATGGGACAAATGGAAAATGAAGAGCCTGGATGTTTCCTGAGAAAATATAATGCAAAAAGATTGAATACCTGGCACAGGCTGTGATCTGTGCAGTTCAGAAGGCTATTCTGATTAAGCAGGAGGACGAAGCAAATGAAGTGCTAATAAACAAAGCAGCTGAATAATCAACCAGGAGAAACCAGAAGTGCTGTGAGAAGTGTTGACTTCTGATGCACGATGCTCTGCTGCAGGAGCTGATCACACAAATGTGAGAAATACCTGCACCGAGTCTCTGGTTAAATTAAAATCAGATTGGACAGTGACATCAAACATTTCTTGAGTAGGATTCGGTGACTGAATCCAACATCCAGGAAGAATTTTGAGACATAAACAAAAGGCTCAAAGAGACATCAGAAAGGAAGAGTGTTTGAAACTAAGGAACGCTGACTGAGTGCCATCAGCCCTTAAACTACACTAATGGAACTGGGATCACATTAACTTGGAAACCCAAAAGTTACCCATATAATACATGATTGCAATTAATATCTTAAGGTGAAAAATTACATATAATTGTAAAGATTGCTATTTGAATTAAACTATAAATGTTTAGCTCTTTTTTACAAAGAAGAGATGGAACCAAAGCAAAACAAAAACAGATAGGGGAATTATTAAAGTTATCTAATAATATGAGGTAAACTTTCTTACTAGATAGTAATGAAGTAGTTGTTCCATTATGATGTACTGCAACATAAAGTATTCAGGAAACAGAAATGCAGCTAATTAACCTGGATATCCTCACAAACTCATACTGAGGGAGGTGCTTTAGCCTGAATAACTAAGATAACTATTAATAATAATATCTGCTTATTTTATCTTCCACAGATAGCACAGTATAAGCAATCCCTTCCAAATGTATGCACATTGTAAGCTGCATATTGCTTAGTTTTCTTTACTGCATATTTTTATTATGATACATGCATACAGGAAAAGTGAAAGCCATATTACTTTTAACTCAAATGCCATGGCTGAGTTTAAAAGCAAGAGCAAAATACGAACCTAGGTAGTAAGAGACAAAGGATCCAACCTAAAGGATTCATCTCCAAGCAAGAGAAAACCGGTTTCTCTGTGTGAAGACAGACGTACTTCTTGTTAACCTATGAATATCTATATTCCTAAAAAAAATGTGTCTCTGTGTGTGCGTGTATGCACATTTGTCTTGTATGAAGCTTTCTATCTTTATAAAATAGAGAATTTTGAGTGCTCTAGGAAGAAAAGGTGAATCATCAAGGTATAACAATGTTTCCTATGGAAAACTGTGTTGCATTCAATATAATACCTATGGCAATGAATTGCATACCTGTAAGTGTAGCTCTGTATCATTGGGACTGTGAAGACTGCACCTTCACTTATTGTACTGGGGATATTTTAAAAACATGTAGAAAATGGTGGAAATCAGGAGTCCCTAAGCTGACAGGGTAACAAAATGTTACTTATGTTTATAATATAAAACCATGCATGATTATTCAACTAGAGCTAATCAGGTAACTTTGGAGATCTATAGCTATAGCATTTCTGAGATCAGAGATGTGCATATATGAAGATGGATTACTGAACGTGATAGATGTTCCTCACAACTCTTTAGGTAGATTCCAGAAAAACAACATCTCAAGACATGCATTACATATGTAAGGATACTAATTTTCAATGTTTTGACAACTGCTTAGATCAGAATATGACCAAGATGTGATTATGAAATTGCTCCAGTCACTGTGCCATTATTTGTAGGATTTGGTTATGTTCATATACATCCAGAAATCACAGTGAACTATCTCACTGTGTAACATGCCCAATGATAGGCACACATGCAATGTAAAGATACAAATTACATCATTAGCTTAAAAGTAAGACCATGGTTTCTGACATCTACAGAAACCTGAACTTAGCTTTACACCCTACAGTTGTAATTTTAGTTGTTTATACTAGCTTTGGTGATTTTACAATGGTCATACATCATTATACACTTAAGACCCTTAAGTGTTACCATCACACAAGACCACACAGGAAAAAATGGTCATTTTCAAGAGCCATCACTCAGCCCTGTTAAGAAGCTTTGAGTCATCGGAGAGTTTGCAACATTTCTGCTGGACTCATGTAATGATTAGCCTGTGTTAAGCAGACCATCTATCAAAAAGGGTAATTTTACCTCTGTACATGTGATTTTTTTGCCATTGCCATTGCTTGGCTAGCACCTGACTGACTATTGCTAAACCCATGTGAGCTTGTGTCTGTGAGTGCCACTGCGAGAAAGGATTTGACAGCCCTGGGCAGTCCCTGCATGACCAACAGCATCCTTAACGTCAACTGCATCTGGGAGAGCCTGTTGTGCAGTTGTCAGATTACAGCTGAGAACCTAAAAATTGAGGAGTGAACATCAGGCTGTGTGTGGCAAAGATTGTCATCACACATATGCGCCCATCTGCCCAAGGAAGACTTAAACTGTCAACCTTAGGACCCACAGGTACACTGGGAAGGGGGGCATAATAGTAAAAGAAAACGCACAGGTGCTAGAAAGCTTTCTGTACAACAGGTTAAACCGCACTATTAATGAGGGTGGTTTTTTTTCCCATATTAATCAGATAATTTCAACAATTATACTGTTAAAACATTTACTGGACTAACAGTAAATTCTTAGTTCTATATATGGTGTTCTCTTCTGCCTATAGCAAGATTTTGAGCGTAGCACTAAGGATCTTGTCCCTGTCCCATCTTTCTGTTCATTCAAAACACTACTGGTCACACCTGAGAACTGATTCGTCAATTCCCACCGACTGCCATCAAAAACTAAACCACAATTAATACTGCCAAGATCTAAAAGACTGTCTGCAGAAAGCATTTTGGACTTCCAAAAGCTCTGCACTTCACACATGATTTGCACTGGATTCATCTGCTCTTACTGTGGTGAACCCAGTACACACTGAAATTCATGAATGTGACTTAGGTACTATGTTGCTTTTGGAAAACTAAAATAGTTCTACACATACTAATGGATTTATATTGACAAGAGCTGTCAGAGCATTAGCAATATGCATCTCCTCCTTTCTTCTCACCTCACTTGACCTCCCCCAGGATTAGACGTGTTACCCTCCAAATGAATACCTGGCAACCTCACTTACTTTTCTGACTAAAAGGCCAGACAGCCTAAATGCCCACAGTGTTCCAGGGAGGAATGTGAGACTATGCAACCAGCCTTCAAGAAACCTCCTAGGTAAGATTATTTCTCAGAGATTTTAGGAAAGACCTGCCCATGAACAAGCAAGCAAAACTGCTGGCGAAGCGGTGGTGTTTAATTCTTAATTTTAAATATATTGGATATAAACCATACAATATTTGGCTAGCATTAATCAGCTGTTTAATAGCAACAGATCATTACAGAAGCCCACTACAGTAATTGCGGGCATGTTCCTCTGGGACAACTATTCTGGAGAGCTCAAGCTACTTATTTCCTAAGTGTTAGAGATAAACACAGATTGGTAAGACACTGGTGAGTTACCAAGTATTGTGGGTATGGCATTAAGGAGAGAATCCCAAATGTTTTATGTTCTTCCCCCAACACATAAACACATATGTAAATACCAGGAATCAGCAGTATTGGCAGCTGCAGAAGGTTGTTACTATTGGCAGTAATCACTTTTGAGCAATATATATACAAGGCACAAATACAACAGAGTATATACAACATCCAAAAATATTATGATATTCCTAAAGCTTTCCCATATTTTGAGTCTGTATAGTGTTTCACAAATTCTTACTTGAAACTAAAGAGTTTCTGCTAAATTAAACCCTTTTTTTAGTGAGACTCAGGCATTTTCACAACAAATACTGTTCTACATCTGCTGGTATTTAATTGGTATCACACTTTGAAGTGTCTTGATTACTGTGTAAATAACTGTGAAAGATATTTACATGTTTTTGATATTCTGTTATACAAAATAAGGACACCAAATCATAATAATACTGCAATATTGTGCTAGGGCTTTCAGGTTGTTGGAATGTGTTTTCATTTTGCTCTGAATGGTAAGTGCAAATGGCATTCCCATCAGCTGCCCTGACTGGAATTTGACAACCCTGAAACTGGCTTTTTAGTATTTCAGATTATACACTAATTTTGATCTTTAAAGATGTGTTGCTATTTAAAGCTCCTGATACCATGCCAGGGCAGAGGTAAGACCTTAAAAGATAGTCTCAGTGAATACATTTTTTAAAAAACCCAAATCCAAAAATGAAACCCCCAAACCTATAAACTAATTAACAGATATACTAATGGATTCTTGGAATGTTTGCTGCAGTTTTCAAGGATATGTGCTTTTTTCTTCATACATAATCACATAACTGAATCCTTGATAGATATCAAGTGCAGTTTTAATTATGGAATTGTGACACGCTGTTGAGGTCTAGCTCTGGCAGCAGCTGTGCAACACTGACCATTCTTTTTCTCCTACGTATCTCACCTTGGAGAATCCAAAGATAGGGATAAGTAGCTTGTTTAATCTCCATTCCCCATGTTTGACTGTCTGAGAAGATTCCCAAGATAAATGATTTTTTTTTTTAAAGGGGGGCATTTGTATTGGATCTGGATGACAACTGTGCAAATAGTTCCTTATGGATTCTTGAACAAATAATAGGGGTGTGGCTGGCCAATGTGGCAAAATAAACTAGTTTTCCTTCAAATTTTGAACTCCATTTTGTGTTACGTATTTAACGTGCAGTAACCAGTCAAAAGGTGGGAAGCTGCAAAGTGTACTGTAACATGCTCAGATTTCTGACACCTTTATAAAGGACATAGGGAATCCTTCAAGAATCCATTCTTCTGAAATAATGAAACACAATTTTTTTTGAACAGCTGCCTCTGTCCACAGGAACACCTTTTCTTGATAGTGCCCATTGTGGGCTCCAGTACAGGTACAGGGGAGACCTTGTGTTCCTGTGTGTCTCAGTCCTTGGTTGTGGACTACTTCTCATCTTTGATGTCAAAAGGCGCAACGGCAATAAAAAATGCATACATCTCCTCACATGTAAGCAAGCAAAGTGGGCCAACCACATCTAGATATAAAAAGGCTTTCAGAAAAAGGAATTGGGAGGAGTTGGGAACATACAAAGGACATGCCTTGTGCCTTGTCACTTTGAGAAATTGGTAATTCTTACATGTTCTCAGCAGCAGAGTTAAATACCTTGCTGTCTTTGGTACCTGCTATCTCTTCTCAGATGGATGCAACTAGGAGTCTATACACTGCCCTCAGCTAAAATGGAGCACAGCTGATGGCACAGGCTAATGAGTACTTTGTGGTATTTGGGACCACAATGTAGTGTGCAGGGATGGATGTTTGCAGTGCCCCATTTATGTCTATATTGCAATAAAAACTGTGCATACATCATCCTTGGCCATTGGCCTCTTTCTGTCCCTGCAGGCTAGGAGGTAACTCCAGCAAATGCTCACCATATACTGGGCAATCTGAGAACCGGCATGGCAGGAACCACACTAACTCATGTATGAGCTATCTATTTATCTCACGGCTGTGGGATTAAGGTCAGCCTAGAAAGTAGCAGAGTGCACGACAGCTGTAGTGCAGAATCCTGTACCCCAAAGATGACTCTGACAGGTCTGGAAGTGTCTTGCAGAGCCAGGTCAGGACAAGGGTCCAGGTCTGCTCTGAGCCACTTTGTTTAGAAGCACCTGGAGCTCAGGAACTGACTCTGCAAGAGTCACAGACCACGCAGATCCATTCTGGCTGAGATACAAATGGTCACTGTTGATGGGGGAGAATCTGAACCAGTGCCTTAATGAAAAAAAGATTTTTTCCTAACCCAGGTCCTACAGATTAGCATCTCTGTTATCTTTTGCAAAATAAGTGCAAAATATTAGCAAATCAAAATGGAGGCACTGCATGACAAGAGTAACCATTTTTCTCTTTATTCAAATGCCTTCCAGATCTTGAATGTTCTTTAATCCAAAACTTTGATTTCTATTTGAACTTTGCATATTAAAAAAAATCTAAATTGATGTTATAATACTTGTAATTAAACAGTTCCTGCTCAGCATTTCTATGCAACATTTTAAAATATACATAACTTAAGCACGAGCATCCTTTGAAAAACTGGAGTGGATTGATGCACTTCAGCCTCAGTGGTAACTGAGTGCCACACACACAGCTTAGACATCACTCCTATATGATCCACTGCTGTCCCCCAGAAAAGGAGTTACTACAGTCCTCCTCTTCCTACTTCTACTGGCAGCAGCAGCTGCCAGCTTCATATCGATCTCTGACAAATGCACAAAAATGCATTCAGCTGTTGGGACAATATTCATTGTCTGAACTGCCATTTTTGCCTCCAGGTAGAGGACTAAATGGCAGTCTCCTGAAAGCCAGCCTTGGCTTTTGAGTCTCAGCTAGATCACGGTGTAACAGATGATTGTAACAATATATGCCTTAGTATCTTTGAGTTACTTGTGACAAAGCAGGCAAATAAAATCATGCTCAAGTTGTAAACTGGAACATGAGTAGATAAAAATGATATGGTTATCAATTTCCCAGTTCACAGAGTGTTAAATGCATTTGGGCTTTTTCTATTATAGGGGTAGGGGCTGTTTGCAGAGTTTAACTTCCTGAAGTTCAGGGTTGCTTGGATGTGAGGCTGAATGCTGTGTCATTTCAACTTAAAATCTTCCAAAGGTTAAGAAGGAGTCCCTGTCTTCCGGGAAGCAAAAGTCACAGCTATATTCTTACTGTTTACACAACTGCTGATGCTGATTTATAAATCTCTCTCCTTTGCTTATGCCAAACAGCTAAAAATGGTGCTGCAAACTTGCTTGAGCTTCCTGACAATGAAGACAACCAAAGAGACCGTGCTAAGAGTGAAGCTTGTTTCCTGCGTTTGTGAATCAAAGTGAATTGCTCTCCTACCTCCACTTCAACAGCAGGTGAACTCTCCAATACCAAACACGTGGAAGCCCCAAAGCAGCAGCACAGGTAACACATAACTATTGTAAACCCCCAAGTTCCTGGCTCTTGATAATCAGCTGGAATTTCTCCCCTTTTAATCTGCAAAACTAGTTAACTGTGAAAATGAGTGACACATTTGCAAAGGAACACGATGCACACAGTATCATGCAATTAGCAAGAATAAGATGGTAAGAGTTGTTAAACTTTGGTTTAGCACAGGCACTAAAATCACTGCCATGCAGAAAGTTTTGAGAAGCACAGGTAATTTTAAAAACAGGTTCTCAGTCTCAAGTGAGCCTGAAGAAATGGTGGACACTGGGAAGAAAAGAAATCCTGATCTATCAGAGCTTTCAATAATGAAGCAAAAACCACTTGGGCCTCCTGCTGTGGCAACTGTTATATCAAACACTATGAGCATTGCCCTGCTCATTCTTAGGACAGGGAATACTTGTTGCACTCCATAAAGAAAAAAAGGACAAAAGTACTTGGATTTTTGCATGTGTAGTTAGAAACGGCTTCAAGGAAGGAAATACAGTTAAACATACATTGTTGATCAAACAAATAATTATGAGAACTTTCACTGTAGCCAATTTTGGATAAAGTAATAAATGAATTGCTGGCGTTCATTACATGCTGTGCTGTTAGTTATCTGGCAGACAGGAAGGAGCAGCAGCGCTAAAATTCAGAGGAAGCCAAGACAGAGGAGATCAGTTACAAACCGAGGATAACAATTTAGGAGATGGTTATGGAAAGGAGGTAAAGTATCTAGGAGCTGAAAAGTTTATAAACCCTGGCTGAAAAGCATTCAAAAGAGGCCTCTAAATAAACGTTCTCACTACATGTCTAAACAAAGCAAAATTGCTGGACCTTAAATAAAAGTGCTAAATGCTGGCCTAGAGGCATGGTCAGGCTAGTGATTAGTTGCCTTGGATATTTGGTGGCCTATCCAAAAACGAGACATGCTGATATTAGGTCAAAAACTTCCACAGCAATCTACCTGTGCCATTCAGCATTTAGAGCTACATCAGGATCAGCTGAATTAATCTTACTTTGTTTAGGATTCTTTATGTGTCCGGTAAAGCGACATTTTGCTGTACGGACGCGGTGTTTATGAGAACTCATGGATGCCCCCGGAGTCTTGTTTTGCTGAGCTCGTCTGTGAGCACGCCAGCACCCTATCAAACACTCCAGAAATTTATTCCAGCACTCATGATGACACCAAATCTGTTTGGGGGGTGGAGGGGTGGTGATGTGGGTTTGTTGTGGGTTTGGGTTTTTTTGTGTGTGTGCGTGTGCGGGAACGCAGAGTTCCCCCGGCAGCAGACACACTGACAAAAGACATCAAAGAGGCACTAAGACAACAAACCGGGGACCGCCGAGCGGCGGCAGACACCCCCCTCCTGCCGGCCCTCGCCCTGCCCTGCCCTGCCGAGCCCGCCGGGGAGCTCGGCTCCCACAGCTCCCCTTTCGCTGCTGCACTGCCAG
>JAVJGI010000014.1:110988670-111025242 GCA_035590275.1 Ibycter americanus | reverse complement strand
GGAGGCCTCCACCGCGGGCCTCTCCGCTGGCGTCGCCGGCGGTGGCGGTGACGGTGACCGGGCCGTCCCGGCCCCTGTGGCCTCTCCGGCGCTCCGGGAGTCTTCGTTGTCCCCCTGGGGCCCGCCTGAAAGCGGCATTGCTTCCTTACGGCGAGGGGGTGGGGGTGGGTGGCTGACAGGGGAGCCTGGCCCTGGCAGCGCAGGCAGGTGCGCCGCGGCGGCCAGCGCCGGGGGCCGCTGATGAGGGTGTTTTAGCCGAGCCGCTGTCGCTAGTAAAAACGTTTTGAAGTCCATCTGCGGTAAGCTGTAAATAAACTGCTCCAGAACCTCCTCTTTCTGGAGAATTTTCCTTTAGGTGCGTTTTTGGAGAGATCACTGAATCCCTAGCTCAGCTGTTCGTCAGACCTCCAACCGATAAAGTAGCAGTGTGCGTTAGGGCGGTTTCAGGTTGCCAGTCTGAACATCTTTTTTTTATTATTATTATTTGGTTTTTTTGTTTGTTTTTTTTTTTTTTTTGCCTCTCGCCGGCAGCTGTGACACCAGCCCTCTGACCAGGACAGGCAGCGGGCCTGGGCGAGAGCCTGCCAGCAGCAGCTCAGGCAGAGGCGACCTGCGTCCTGCCCAGCAGAACTGCCGGCCTTGAAAGACTGCTAAAGCCTCACTGGCGATTGAAAACAGGAATTGGGAGCTTTTATGGTGCAACTTTCTATGTCGTGTTTCACTAGCGGTCCCCTGATAATCAAAACTGTAGTACTGACCGGTGCCCTGTATCCCAGAAGTCTGGAAAAGTCTGTGTATGTGGGAGAGAAGCAAAAGGGAATTTGATTATTTTTTTTTCCTTTACTGTATTATACAGTGCTTTTGGCTTCACGTTACCAGGTGTCCTGTTGGGTTCTGGCAGAGAATACTGGTAAGGCTAGATCATGTAAAATGGGATTAAGGATTTGGTAAACTACCAGATTTACAGAGCATTTTCTGAAACTAATCTCTTAATGATAGAATAGCATAGTGTTCTAAACAGTGATTCCTGGCAAGTGTGTGGTAGTGTATGCAGTGCTGTGAAACAGCTAATTCTTTCAGTGAGGTGCCTGAGTGTAGGAAGTAATAAGTGGGTGGCTCTGGCTCTTAATAAAACCATTCATTAGAACATTTGGGCTTTCCAAAGGTGCCTGCCATATAAATGGGCACATTGCTGATAGAATCATAGATTCATTTAGGTTGGAAAAGACCTTTAAGATCATCAAGTCTAACTGTTAACCCAGGATTGCCAAGTCCATCACTAAACTATGTCCCTAAGCACCGCATCTATGTGTTTGTTTAACACCTCCAGGGATGGTGTTTCTACTACCTCCATGGGCAGCTGTTCCAATGCTTGACTAGCCTTTCAGTGAAGAATTTTTTCCTAATATCCAATCTAAACCTCCCCTGGCATAACTTGAGGCTGTTTCTTCTCCTGTCACTTCTTATCTAGGAGAAGAGACCTACCCCCACCTGCCTACAGCCTCCTTTCAGGTAGTTGTAGAGCATGATAAGGTCCCCCCTGAGCCTCCTTTTCTCCAGGCTAAACTCCGGTTCCCCTAGCTGCTCGTCCTAAGGCTTGTGATCTAGATCCTTCACCAGAACCTGAAAAGCGTTCTTTGGACATGCTCCAGGACTTCTACATTGCTCGTGTAGTGAGGGGCCCAAAACACAGTGTTCAAGGTGTAGTCTCACCAGTGCTGAGTGCAGGGGGATAATAATTTCCCTTGTCCTGCTGGCCACAATGTTTCAGGCACAAGCCAGAATGCTGTTGGCCTTCTTGGCCACCTGGACACACTGCTGGCTCATGTTCAGCCAGCCATCAGCCAGCACTGCAAGATAGTTTCCCACCAGGCAGCTTTCTAGCCGCTCTTCCCCCAACCTGTAGTGCTGTGTGGGGTTGTTGTGACCCAAGGGCAGGACCCGGCACTGAGCCTTGTTGAACCTCATACAATTGGCCTTGGCCCATCGGTCCAGCCTGTCCAGATCCCTCTGCAGAGCCTTCCTGCCCTCAAGGAGGTCAACACTCCCTCCCCAACTTGGTGTCATCTGCTAACTGAGGGTGCACTCAATCCCCTTGTCCAGATCGTCACTAAAGATATTAAGCAGAACTGGCCCCAGCACTGAGCGAGCCCTGGGGAACACCACTTGTGACCGGCCGCTGCCTGGATGTATCTCCATTTACCACCACTCTTTGGGCTCGGCCACCCAGCCAGCTTTTAACCCAGCATAGAGTACAGCTGTCCAAGCCATGAGCAGCCAGTTTCTCCAGGAGAATGTTGTGGGAGACTGTGTCAAAGGCTTTATTAAATCTAGGTAGACAGCATCCACAGCCTTTCCCTTGCCCACTGGGTGGGTCTTCTTGTCATAGAAGGACATCATGTTTGTCAGGCAGGACTTGCCTTTAATAAGCTTGTGCTGGCTGGGCCTGATCCCCTCATGAGGGCACTCAGGATAATCTGTTCCATAACCTTCCCTGGCACTGAGGTCAGGCTGACAGGCCTGTAGTTTCCCAGATCCTCCTTGTAGATGGGCATCCCATTGGCTAACCTCCAGTTTTCTGGGACCTCCCCAGTTAGCCAGGATTGTTGATAAATGATGGGGAGTGGCTTGGCAAGCTTCTCCGCCAGCTTCATCCGTATCCTCGGGTGGATCCCATCTGGTCCCATAGACTTGTGCATGTCCAAGTGGAGCAGCAGGTCACTAACCGTTTCCTTCTGGAATATGGGGACTTCATTCTGCTCCTTGTCTCAGACTTCCAGCTCAGGGGGCTGAGTATCCTGAGGGTACTGCATGATGGTGTTTGTATTTCTGGGGATAGTACAGCTGTGCTGAACACAGTGAGTTTGCAAAACTTTTGTGTACTTGTGAGGTTCATCCATCTTGAGCACAGAACTTCAGATGATCCTGTTTGTATCTTGTCCCTTCCTGGCTTCTGAACCTGAAACTGGTTAATTAACATAGAATTATTGTGGAACCGTGTATACTGTTAAGTAGTTTAAAAGACTAAAGGAAAATTTTTGTGACAACCTGTGATAAACTGAATGTCTTATTCTATGCCCAAACGACAAGCCTGTCCTGTCTTTTATCCTATGGATGGTAGAGAGTGCCAAGGAGGAAGAGTGTAAGCACAGGGAAATGCCCGTTGGTGTATCCATGCAGTGCTCATGCCAGCTTCTATGAATTGGGATTCAGTCTGTATTTAATAGCTTGAGGTGCATTTTTATCTAGAGGTTTTGCATCAGGAGTGCCCAGGAGAAAGGAGTTTTGCAGCCTAATTGCTGTCTATGTGAAGAACCAGTTCTCTGGGGTCTCCAGTATGTGGGTTTTGCTTACTTTTCTTTAGTTCTTGTTCTGGAGGAGGTGGTGAACAGCCCTGCACAACTTTGTTCACTGTGTCCGTGAAATTCTGAGCAGTGTGGAGCTGTGAGATCTTTGCCCCAGGCTGAAGGATCGTGATGTGTTTAACTGGTCATTGTATGAATGTGGTCCATGTGTCTGATCCTTTGTTGTGTGTCTTTCCAGGCCCCTTTTGAGATGGTAGTTAGAAATGAAAACAGTCAGAGTTGAATGCTATGTGGATATGGTTGGATTTGATCTTAGGTCTTTTCCAACCTAAACAATTCCGTGATTAATACAGTTACATAATGATACAACACTTGCATAACTAATCCTTCAAGAAAAAGTATAAAGCAGAAAAACCTGGCAAGCTGTCTAGAAGCAGAAATATATTTAAATGTATTTACCTTTGAAGCTCCGAGTGTATGTACAGAGTGAAGTTGCAGATACTAATCTTAAATCCTACTGGCAGTAAACTCTTATGCCTCTAGAAAGGTAGTAATTATTTTAAATGCATGCACTTGGTCATGCATTTGTGGGGCCTGTCAATAAGTAACCCAATGGATCAGATATATCCCACACATAGTGTAGGAAAGGCTGTGATGAAGCAACCAGCAATATGTGCTGTTAAGCAAATCTATCTATTAGTTCATCAGCTGTCAACTGTTTGCCATGGCCTTATCATGGGCAGGGCAGAAGGACTAATTCTTAATACATACTTGGTATTAGCAATTCATTTACTCTTGTAGAGTAGGGAAAACTGGATAGAAATGATGCCACTCAACTGCTGAACAAGTAACCTCTTCTGATACTACTGGTTGGCCTTCTCTGTCTAACTTTGTTCCTGATACCCCTGTCTAGTGGCGTTTTTTGCCACTTAAATAGTTTAAACAACAAAGATACAGGTAGTCTGTCAGTTCAGAAAGTTGAGTTGTTCCTGATGAAGGGGACAGAAGGCAGCTGTTGTGCCTGGTGCCCTGTAGCATCAAAAGTGTTTTACTTGCTTGGATTAGAAAGCTTTGGGAAAGAGGTGAAACAAACTTCATCAAATACAATGTGTATGGGTACTTTTTCTGTAGTAGTCTAAATTCCTTCTTAAGAATTTGCAGTGATGTTGACCTTAATATTAAAGAAAATAATTAAGGACTGATGGGAATTTTGTAGCTTATAGCTGTCATACCATGTATTGCCTAGAGAAATAACAATTGGGGTTTTTGACCAGAGGATTAAGGATGCTTGAGAAACAAAACTTTTTAAACATTTGTCTGTTGAGATCATTATACTATACCTTGTGCAGAAACATATAAAATTAGTTCTTCCTTTGTCTTCCTTAGTAGTGGTATGTTCTTCTATAGAAGGGAGGAGGAATGAAAGATTTAGGGTCTATTCTTGGCAGTGACATCAGCACGTTGTTGACTCACCCTTTGGATTTGAGTCTGTCTGCAGTTTTATCCATAGCACTTTGTTAGCATAGCTAGATTATTGCTAGTGGAAAATTTTGTGACTGTTTATGCATGACTCTTGTAGGATGCACAGTCAACTTGATTATGATTGTTTATTCTCACACTCAAAGCAGGGCCATTTCTGGTGTTGGGTTGAGTTGCCCAGGACTTTGTTGGGTTGTGCTGGATCTCTGAGAATGCACTTCCACAGCCTCATTTAGCAGTTTCTCCCTGGTTTGGCTACTCTCACGGTGCAAATTTCTTTTTTAATACTGTAACTTCGCTTGCTGCAACTTTGTTACCTCTGCTCTTTTTTCCCTGTGTACCTTGGGGGAGGGCCTGGCTCATTCTTTGCTCTAGGCACCATCCCTCTGCTACCTGTCCCTTTATATAGCTTAAGACTGTAAGTGGAGATCAGCAACCCATGCCTTATGTTGGCTTTTCCATCTCTAGTCCCTAGAAACCCAGCTTTCTCCGACCCTACCTTATGTGCCATAGGTAGTAGAAGACAGACCAGGAACAAGAAGATGGCTTTCTACAGAGGCTTTAGCTTGTCCTTACTTGCCTGTGCCTTGAGCAGGTGCAGGCCTACCTTGCTGAAGTTCACACCCACCTCTCCCACCCTGCGCTGTGCCACTTCACCCCCAGTAGAGTGACCATGTCTACATGGCAGAATGACTGAGATCTTTGCACATTCTTTTATTTTTGCTTTTTTTTTTTTTTTTTTTTTTTTTTTTTTTGCGGGAGGGAGTATTAAACATCAGCCTGGGTTCTACAGTGTAGTGTAATTAACTCTGATTCAATTTAAGAATTGCCAGATTCATGATGGAATGAGTCATGATGTCGCCTCAAGTTCTGAAAATTTTCCTTTTGGTTTCAAGGGCTGTCTCCTTTAACCTCTCGTAAAGTGTTACTTCCTGCTTTACACAGCTCGCTTTCTTCCTTTTTTTTTTTTTTCTTTTTTTTTAAATAAAGCTTTGAGAAACACTGAATGGGTGCTCTGGTGGGAACAAAGTGCTTCTCTAAAGAAGTAATGCCTAAAATGAAATGGTAGGACCTAGTTAAGTTCTAAGCATGGAGTATGGACTACCATAGTTAAATGAGTGACAAGTGGGAAGAAGGAGACTTCTGGTCACATTCCCTCTTCTGTTCTTTGTCATGCATAGGCATATTGTTGCAAATGGTATTCATGGGGAAAATAGAAATCTATAATTTTTTCTTTCTCTGAATGCCTGAATTTGACCCTGAGGGGTGTGTGTCTGTGTGGTATTTTCTTTGGGGAGGCGGGAAATCCTTTCAGTGTATATACAGTGAACCATTCAGCCTTGACCCAAACACACACTATTCAGAGCTTAAAACAAGAATCTACTTAAAACAAACAAACAAAAAAAATACCCCAAGTGATGAGTGTTTGCATAGGGTATCACTGTGCTACATTGTTTGACCATCTGTGATACATTTTCCTGCAAGTATTTTGTTAACTCCCAAGTGTTATTTAGGCTAAAGACTTTGTGTAATTTAGTATGTATTTTTAGTCTTTTACCTCTTAGAACATAATTGGTTCAATTAAAACCATTAATGCCTGCGGTGTAATTGCATTTTATGGAGTTACAAACTGGTGTTAGAAAGTGCTGCCCATTAGAATTTTCTGCTATAACAACATGTGTGGCTTATTATATTTTACCAACCTCTGCAACAGCCTCTGTAATGTACTGACTACGTATTACTCAGTGAAAGCTTTTTTTTTAACCGTTCAATTTATAGAGTAAATAGGTGAAAATGTACCAGTGCACAGCTTCAGTCTTTATCTTGATTAAAGCTTCAAACAGGACACTGATTTGTTCAGCTAGACAGAATACTGGCCATAGTGCTTGGTCATAGGTATGGGTTGAGGGAGAGAGAGAATGTCCCATTTCTTCTGAAGTATTGGTGAGTTTTTGGTTGAGAAGACTGGAACATCTGGTCCGTGGCTTTTGTAGCTGGATCAATTAAAAGGATGTCTGCCAATTACTTCATAGGTTCTTAGACCCCTCCACTCTTTCAAAAGGGAAGTACTTGCCATTCTTCTGTTTGTGTCTGCGTAATATCAGATTACTGCAGCTTTATGATGGTTCTGCCTTTTTTTTTTTTTTTTCTTATTTGAAGAGATGCACAGTGGTGGGTACTTGACTGAAGTATTGAAAATGAAAAGGTGTTGAATTGGGTTCAGTAGGACTGAGTAGGAAGGCAGCTATTGGGGTCTGGCAAGTTTGGGAATGAAAGTTGAAGAGTGACCCAGCTGGAATCCTAGTTTTAGATGATGACAGAGAATGGGAAAGGCTGGAGTAAGATCTGTCACAGAATTAACACAACTACTGTGTATCATCTGTGTAGGGAGCCATGATGCTAACTCAGAAAAACTGGATTTTCCTTTTCTGCCTCATACAGGCTGCTGTATTGGGCGTGCAAAACTGAATGTTCACAAAAAACTGTGTCGTACGCTACTGTATTTTTCTTTTTTAATGGCATCGACTTCTGCTGAACTACTCAGAATGATTTTAAGAGCCCTGTAGAAACCAATACCTATCAGTTTAATGGGATATATGCTTCTGCATTATAGTTATCTGGTATGCCCTTGTGCATTGGGATTAGTAACCCTGACAAGCACAGCTGACTGCATCACTGATAACTTTAAGTCTGTGAGGAAGTCATTACATAGGCCAGTGTGCATGTAGTATATGTGTATTTGGTCATAGTCCTCATCAAAAGATTCAAGTTGGCAATTGTCTCAATAGCTGCTAGCTTTAAAAAAATGCAGGGAAGTGTTAAGATGCAGGTATTGCATTTTGTTAGCCAGGCAGTTGCCTCTGTGTATGTATTCATGCTAAGTTATCTTTGAAAAGCTGAGTGGAGGCTCCCTCAGCTCTATTACATAGTGTTAGCATGTCTGAGAATGTTGGATGGGTTCTGAGAATTTGCCCAGAATTTAAAAAAAATAGATTGTGTGACCAGGAATCTAATTACTGTCTCATTGTAATAGTGAGGAAAAGCTTTGTCTTGCTGAATACTTTAAATTCAAGTATTTGTGCATGTTTCTTTAATACTTCTAAGCTGTAAAGAAGGTGTTCTTGTTATGGAGGATTGTCTTAAATTGGCATCCTATCGCATGAAGATGCTTTTCTACCCCTGTTCAATTTCAATATTTATGTATACACACTACTTTTGCCTCTGTGTCTCCCTGTTACCTTCTGTTGACTCCCACTATGCCTTCTAATTGTAGCTGCTCCTTCATCTTCTGTCTTCCACAAAAGAAGCTCCTTTTCACTTGTGCAGTGTCAGAGATCTAAAACCTCTCATTCATGCTTCAGTTTTCTTTGTAGTTCTGAAACTCTGCTTCATACAGTTATTCATTAACTTAAGAAGAAAATAATGGCTTAAGGCAGTGTGTCAAGTGCAACAAGGTCAGGTTTTTGTATTTAAAGTGTTTAAAATATGAGTTTTCCTTTGGAAGAAAACATTATTCTGCAAAAAAAGTTTTTAGCTATAGTATGGCTGCCTCTTCCCCAAGTATCTGACAATTTATTTGCCATTCTTATAGCACGTCATGCTAACAAGTTGAAGGCCAGTTATTAGTGGTGATTCCTGGCTGTGCTGTGAAGAATAGGCCTCCAAGCCGCATGGAACAGTCTGTTTTGCCTCATGTTGCTGTTGGAAGCACCTTACCAATGAATGTTACCTGGACACTAGTTGTGTTTCAGTTCTAGCGTAGGACCTTGATCTCTTGGAATAGATGTCTGAAGACCTGTCTAGTTCACAATCTTGAAACTGTTCCATTAATCTAGATATTTCTCATGCTAAATTTATTTTAACCTATTCTCTTGGTATACTTAAAAAAGCCCCAAAACCAAAAAACAAGCCTTACTGACAGTTTCTTTAGTCATGCAGCTCTGATTCTGATGACTGAAGTTACTTGAAGATAGTGGTAGCTCTAATGCTTTCTATTTGATGCCCTCCTTTTTTCTTTGGAGCTGTTGCTCAGGCATAGTATGCTTCTGGTTCCCTCATATCCTTGCTATTCTGTTTTTTTTTTTTGTGTGTGTTGCCTGGCTTTGTGCTAGAATGTCTGCCCTTGTGCTTAGTGTTAGGGAGAGAAAATTATTTCAGTGGAGCATGAAGCTCCAGTAAGGGTGGACCTGCCCTCTGCAATGTAGGAGTACCACTGCTAAAAGGTTATGCTAGGTTAAAAGAAACAAGTAGCCTGGATCTGCAAAAGGAATTGAGTGATGCTCAGTCACACAAAATTAACTTCTAAGTGTATAGTTCATGACATAGAAAATGTGAGTTTCAGCCCTTGTTATGTAAACTGGTCTTGTGTTCATTGAGTGATTTGTCTCCATTTGTGTGTTCCACAGTTCTTAAAGGGAGGCTGGACCTGGGTCCTCTCGCTTGCAGGTGATGCTGGTATGAGACACCAAAGTAAGGATGATGTCCTTTATGGTAGGAGTAGAAAAGTGGAGAAATCCTACTAAAGTATTACCTCATGAGAGTGTGGACTTCAGTTTTATGAGTGTTTCTTCTTTAATTCCTCCCACTCAAAACCAAAACAAACCCCCACCTTTTTGGTCAAGAAAAGACTTATAGAAATGTGGATAAGCTAACATACACAGACAGACTTTGCTGATCTCAAAGGGTAGTTAAATCACATTGCAAAGATGTGTGACTGGAAGAGATTTATTTTTCTATTATTGGGCAATGTTTAGTGTCTGACCTTCATTTGCACTCATCCTCTTCAAGAGGGAGCTGATAGAGAAGGCCCTTTAGGAGGCATTGTATTAGGACAAGTGGACAATAAACTTTTAGTGCTGATCACAAATAGATGTAGGTAGTTTTATTACCATTTGTGTGGAGATTTTTTTTGAAAAAACGATGCATTATATGGTTGCTGAACTCTATGCCAGCTGTGTGTGTGGGGTCAGACTTCTGTTTTGAGGGCACTCTCTTTTTTCTAGTGTGTCACTGATAGGCAGGGTACATGCATGTGCAGGGTGTGTGCCTCCAGGCAGTTCCTATGGTCACATGTGAATGTGATGTCATCATCAGATCTAAGCTTTCGGATGTATAAACGTTTGATAAGATGCTTTGGAGGAAGGGTGGGAGGGCCAGGGGGAATAATCTAAAAGACTCCTCTTAAAATCATGCAGAGTTACACTATGTTTTAAATGAAAACATGCTGCACTACCACAGCTGTTTAGAAATAGCCCATCTAGAATGAGTTCATTGCATAAACATAGGACTCAGCAGCTCATTTTAGCAGCTTTAGGGGGCAACCTGATTGTACGGTACCTGCTATCCCAGCAAAAAAAAATAGAAGTTTAATAAATTCTGTTATATGTGCCAGGCTTAAGCAGATATCATGGGTATTTTACACTGTCTAAAATGCCCTTGGACATCCCTGTTTATGCAAACATAATTGTTTGATACCTGCTGTGGTAAATACCCACAGTATAAATGTTTCTGGTTTGACAGGGGTTGGTAAGCTGTAAGTTAATTAGTTCTTTCCATTCTAAGACTTATGCAGCTCATTTTGAAATTATGAGTCTTTGATCACTTTCAGCAAGATTTAATTTGTCCTACATAAACAGTTTTTCCTGCCAAATGCCACTCCTCTAGGAAATTGTTAAAGTGTAATAGAAATATGAAGTGCTGCATACTGCTTTGGTGTGCCAACTTTTTTGAGAAAATTTGGGCAGCATGCTGGTTGTAAATACTTGCACAATAGCTTCGTGTTGTTACACAAACAGTAGCAATGACTCCACATAGAAGCATTTGTGAAGTAGTAGATGCAGTGGGTTGGGACAGGAGCTGGTGCAGGGGCTCTCCAAAGGTTAAAGCTAAAATCCACCTTTTTAGAGAAGTAGAAATTAGAGAGAACTGATGAAACTATCACAGTGTGTATACTTTGTACATAAAGGTAAGAACTTAAGGCAAATAAAAGCTTTTTGTCAGTTCTTAAATACTTCCTTAGTTCGTATTTTGCTTGGACTTATCTGATGTTACATCCTCTCAGTCCTACCCTTCTGCAATTGCCACCCTCCCCTGCCTTACCGCCCCTTGAAAAAATATAAGAGAAATGGGGGAAAATCCCTCCTTTCTAAGAAAGGAAGGAACAGAGCTGAAAAAAAAGACATGCTTTACAACTTCAGGGTCCGTTTAGACTGCATCTTTATTTTTTTTTTTTTAATGAAAATGTTAAAGTAGTGGACAACAGGGTAAAACTTTGGCATGCTGAATGAGCCAGGTGACTCAAATCTACTGTCTGAACAAACATCCTCTCTCTCAGTTGACATGCACTCCCAAGCTTTTACTTGAGCTTTGGAAAGCTCATGGATTATTTTATCTTTCAAGTTCAATAGATGGAGTAAACAGTATGTGTCCAGTACTGCCATATTGCCATGGTATGGACTCTATGAACACATATGTGAAGTTTTCCAGTGAAGCCTAGTCAGTTGGAAAAGGTGTTTCATTTCCCTTTCTTTCAGTAGGGATCAGATGTGTTCTGTAAATTTTTCATTCTCACTTGAAGAGGAAGCGATTTAGAAAAATACAGCTTAAAAAAACCCCACCAGTGTAGCAATAACTTTGAATTTTTCATCTTGCAAGTAGTATGATGGGTGTACTATCTTGTCCCTTTTGTCCAGTCTTTAGGAGGTAAATAGTTTTATCTACTTGCCCCCCTTTTATTCGGTTAGGGTGCTAGGCTCTTTGCCCCTGTGCTTCCTTCTTTGTTCAGCTCTGGACTACTTCTTGCCACTGACTAGCAGTTGTTTTGAACAACAACATGCACTTGTGAGATACGGAACTAATTTCAGCATGTAGCACCAGTAGAAAAATAATGTTTTCATTGACAAACTCCAAAGGGATGGGAGAGAGACAGTAGCAAAGCATAACGTTTAGCTACTTTGGTCTGTATCTATTGTTCAAGCAGCTTTTTCCCTTTCTTGAAGAAAGCAAATCGAAACAGGCGTTGCCGCCTTAAGGTAGCGGTTTCATACTGGTGACAGTATCAGAAAGATTTGTGGTTTTTCTCCCTCCCCCTTCCCCCCTCCACCCCCAATAAAAGGGCGGGGGGAGAAGATTCAAGGTAGGTAGTTGTGTCTTAGCTTTCAGTGCTGTGAAGTTTTTGATTTGAGTGTGAAATCTAGCTTCTCCTTAGTTGTACAGCTTCCTTTATAGCTTTTGGGGAAAGTGCATAAAATATCTTTATTAATTGCACTTTATGTACTTAATGCACAAGTGTATACGCACACAGAGTTTTTTTTGGAGGAGTTTCTAGCTAGCATGTGTATATGCAGCCTCCATTGAGGTTCATTGGCAAGTTTAACTGGCTTATGCAATTCATTGACTTAATCTATGACATATTTGATATGAGTTTTCTAATAAGAGTGAGTTCTTTAATGCTTAATTTTATAAACACCTGAAAAGTTTTTTCAAAATACTGCTGCTTTATTTTAATCCTATTTACAACAATTGGAAAGTATTTAAGAAAAAAAAAACCCAAACAGGCTCCTAACAGTCTTTTTTTTTAAATAGCAGCAAACAGATTTTTTAATAATAATGCTATTGTAGTGTAATTTGAATGTGATTATAGTGATTGGTTCTTTCAGACAGAAAATTCTAAACACTTGTTAGCATTTAGATTCACTTGCTAAACTTCTTTGGATTTTCTTTGTATCATCAAAAAATTCTGGAAAAGAAATCTTTTTCTAGCTACTTCTTACTTGTTATCCTAAAATAAATAAATGTGTGAGTTCATAAATCTGATTATATGCTAATAATCTTAATAAACATTGTAAATTAATGTAAATAAAAACACCTCAAAACTGTAGACAACCCCTTCATCTTCCTCCCCTGCCCTCATAGTTTTAGGTGCCACACAGTCTTGATGGTAGGCGTATGCAGAACTTCCCTCAGAAGTTCAGGGTTAGCTGGCATGATGTTTTTTTATTTTTGAGAAAGGGGCCTTGGATTATATAATGTCAGTGTATAGAAGTGTAATTTATGAATGTGTATTTTTTTCATGTTGCTAAGGTAGATCATGGATAAAAAGCTGAAGTTTGTGGAACAACGGCAAGACTTGGGGGAGGTTGAAGATGTTAACTACCAGACTTTATAGAGTGATAGTGCTGTAGTTTCACATTAGTTTTGTCCTCACAGACCGGCATGGGGCACTCCAGCCAGTTCCTGTGCAGCAGCTGGCTACTGATGCTAACATTCAGGCTTCTCAGGCCCTAAGTATGAGGCCCGACAGAGTAGATAAGTTCAATGCCACTAGCTCCTCAAATACAATGTTTCTGCAAGGCTTCCAGTGTAATTTGTTTCAACAGGTTTCATGCATGTATTGTTTAAACTTAAACTGCTAATCCTAACTTTTTTTTGATTGAATGGTAAAAAGGCAAGTTCCTTCATGCTTATAAAGCTCTTAATGGCACCAGAAGACTCAATCTAGAAGTCTGATTGTTCAAAAATGCACTTTTTCTTTTGAGGAAAACAATATGCTGCTTTTTCCATGAACTGATAACAGGATGAAAAAAAGTCCTCATAGTACAGAAGTTAACCTAGTCCTTGACACCTTTAACTGGTAGAAGTTTTCCGTAGGTTCCACAGCTGGTAAAATCAAGAAGAGCACAGTCAATTTGTGTATGGAGACATATGTATTTCAGCTACAACTTCTGAATTCTGGGAATAATGTGAAAAGCTTTACTAAAAGGTTAGGTACCTAAATAGACCTAATAATTATTCTCACTTGAAAATTTAGCAAATTTGGACCTAAATAGCGCTTGGATGTCAACTATTTTAGCACAGCCAGTAAACCAGGAATGTTGTTACTGCACAATAACAATGACTGGATTAAAGTATCTTTGCCTTCTGAATAGGATCTCTTTTGGACCATGAGGTTATGGACTGAGTATTATAAGATAACGATTGATGTCTTTGAGTGTGACTATCAGCCATTGTGTATTTTGGCCAAGCTATTTGGGTTTTTGCTTAACAGTAAATAGCAGAAACAATTACGGAAACAAAACCCACACTTTCTTTAATAGCAGAAGCAAAAACTTCATCTGAGCTGTGGGCCTTTGAATTGCAGAACAAGATGTAAGGCATCACCTTCCCTAATATCATAAATAATGTATTGTCATCAAAATAGGCATCAGACTGGGCTTTCAGCCACAGCGATGGTTGACTTTGAGTGGTATCCAACTTAAAATGGAGGTAACTGTAAGTGGCAATTGTGTCCATTAAGTGTCATTGTAGAACACTTTGACCATAATGACTTTTGACAGAAACATCTCCCAGGCCTTACAGAGGTAGGAAATGCCAAGTCTGTCAAGATCTGATTCTTTTCCAGATATGCCTCTGAACAGCTTGTTTGTCTTTACGTAGCAGGGATCAGTGTAGTTTGCTGGAAATCCTGTACCTGTCAGTTAATGTTGTTCAATTATAACTGTTTTCTCAAAAATACTTGGTCAGTTCTGGGGTGTAGGTTGGCTGATCTTTGCATTACTTGGCAGGGAAACCAAAAAACAGAGGTATTGAAGTAGAAAGTCCACAGAAAAACATTGTCAGTATAGCATACAATATTGGAGAAGTGATTGTACAGTGAATACAGTTTATAGGTGCAAGAGCATGCTTTTGATAATACAGGTTGGTGGTGGTGCCCACTCCAACCCAAACAAAACTTGCAGTGATGAATTCCTTGGTCTAATGGCATCTGCACTAAGGACTTTTGCAGTAAAAAGGATATTGCTCAAGAGCAGCATTTGCTAATACATTAACAAGCACTTCTAATGTAAACCTGGTTTTAGAACAATAAACTTCACATTTTTTAAAGTCAGAGACAGCTTCTAGGTACGCCTGCATAGGTCCTTTAGATGTTGCTGTGATGACTGAAGTACAAATTTTGACACCACACTTGTACAACTTGTGGACTTCGCTAAAAGGAAACACATTGGACTTTGGGTATTTGGCTCTACAAGTTACTGTGGGTCATCTGTTGCAAAGGCTGCTCTTGGTATTATTGACCCTTGTCAGCAGCATATAAGTAACTGTAAAAATGCCACTGAGATTTCTTCACGGATAGGTTTTCTTTAAATGCTTGAGTAGGCTTGTCTAATAGAAGCAACAACATTTAGTTTGTGCTAAGGACAGCAGTAAACTGCAGTGATTTTTGTATCTCTTTTTGACACTTTCCAAACTAAGTTTTATCTGTCCAGTCCTTGTGTGTTCAAAACAACAGATGTGCTGAAAAAGTCAAGATTCTTTGTTGTATTGTTCCCTTATTCTGTTTCCTAAATTTTTCATGGTCATCTTTCAGGCTGTGTGTGTTGTCTGCCAGGAACTGTAAGAAATCCAGGGATTTGTCAGAGGGGAGAAGGCTTTCAGTCTTTGGAACCTTTTCGGGCACTCATTCTGTCAATATTTCTCTAGGATAGGTATCAGGCAACATGCTGCTTACCATCATGCATGTTACAGTATTTAATACAAACACAAAACATAGATATTGTTGAGTTGAACAGGTATATGTTTTAGCCTTTGGTGTTCCATAAATCAAGTGCCATAGTGATTAGTTGAGAAGAAGCAGGAGAATAAAGACCCAGAATTGCTTGTGCTGTGTTTTGGTGTGTGTGTGGGTTTTTTGTTTTTTTTTTTTGTAGCCTTACTTGTGGTATCTCTGAGAGTGCTGCTCGTTGGAGCAGGATGGTAAGACAGAACTGTGTCAGAGAAACAATGGCATAAAACCTTAAAATTACTAAATCAACTTGTTTACCACCTTGTTGGAGTGGCTGAAAGCTGACATCTGTTTCCTTCTGGCACAGCGAAACATAATTTTGGTATGATGGCTCCAAACCCTAGCTTGATGTTTCTGATCATGCAAAAGCATAAGTGATGATTAGGAGTAAAATAAGGATAAGCTTGTTGTTGTTGTGTTGAGGGACCAACAGTTCTTGTGGCAGAGAAACTGTGTAACAGAAGAGTAAGGATAAACAGTGATTTGTGGCTGGTTTCATAATGTATTTCATAGTTTGTAGTGGTATATCTCAACACATTTTTTCAGATTTCTGAGTGGTTTTATTTATCTAAAACCAGAAAGGTTTTTTTGTGGAAGTATTGGGTGTTGTTTTTTTTAATATCTGTCTCTAGTGGATTAGCTTCCTGAATCTGTTTTGCTGAAGTTTTTGATTCTCAAATGTCAATGCAAAGAAAGTCCTCAATCCCCTGCAGCTTGTAAATGACTTTACTGGCTTTTTATAAAGCTTTGTGCAGAATAGGCTAACCAAGACTGAGACTTCATGAACAGGTCTATTGGTGAAGAAAGGAGGGAAGTGAAAAACAGTTAAAGTCAAGAGTGTTCTGGGTCTTGCTACACTTCATCAGCGTGGTATTCCTGCTGTGGTTTACTTTCCTGTACAGAAGAGAAGAGGTATTGTAGAAACCTCAAAAATCAGTAGGGTATGAGCTTTCACCTAGTAGTATAAAAATCTAATAGTCTGTAAACTGTAAACAGCCATCTAGAAAAACAGTAGAGATGGCACTAGTGTTGTACATGCGTTTTGGCAATGAATGCATCATTTGTTACGTTAGTGGCTTTGGCTTAAGATTGTCTTTTCTCCTTTTATTTCTATTGATACTCTGTCATCAACTGATCCACTTGTAAACTATGAAAGAAACTATGGAAACTGAAGTGAAGAGAAAATTGTGGTCTTGACAGGTGCACTTGGGAAAGGTCCCTTTGTGGTAAGGAATAAAGTGGAGAGTAGAACTGGGGGATGTGTCGTTGCTTCTGTTCATGCAGTATGAGACACTATGGACTGTATGTGTGTGTGTGAATAAAATGAAGCTTTGAGGGCTTAATTAGCTATAAATAAGTGTCTGTAACTCAGCTGCTTACCAACTGTTTGCCAGGCTGTGCAGGTGTGTCTTTTTTTTCCTCCCTCCCCAAGCACATTTAGAAAACTTGCTAGTTGGTGAGAAAACTGTGCTCTCTTCTAGTACTTCTTGATTTGTGTGTGTTGTGCTATATAAGCACAATGTTTTGTGTTGGCTTTATTGTTGCTTCCTCTGTTCTTTACTTCATGTATCAAGATTATGAAAATTGAATTTTTTAGGGGTTTTAAAAAGATGGGTCTTGCCTGATACAGGTATGACCTTATTTGAATGACAGATATATATATATATATATATTAAAAAAATGTTAAAATATCCCTGGCAAACAAGCTGGTCTGCAGTGTAGGATGTCAGATTTCAAATCAAATGTTTCAAAACTTATTGACTTGGAAGCCTGGATAGATGGTGGCCTGTTGAGGGTAGCTGTTGCATATGCTACCACAAGATTCTAATATACTTTGCTGCTTCTACCTTTCATAATACAGCCAAAGCAAATTTTGTCAGAAGCCAGTGGAATTTCCTACACACACACACATACACACACAGTGCCTATTCTAATACGAATTTGAATTCTTGTCAGGTAACTTTATTTTGAGACTTTAAAAAAACTTCATTGCCTCAGCAAAAAGAAAAAGGGTGGATGGGATGAAGGCCAAGGAGACCTTGGGAGCAGAGGGAATGAGAAATAGGGAATGAAGATTTGCAGACCACCTCTAGAGGTTGTGACAAAACCTTGGGTTACATCTTTTTCTGGAAAGTGTCAGCCGTTTTCTGTTCTGTTTTCCAGCTATGAAGGGGAAGTGTGTGGTGTGGGGGTTGTTTGTGGTTAGTTTTTTTAATAATAGTTAGGGTGGTTATAAGATGAGTGGAACAAACAGGTTGTAATTGCAACCTGTAGTGTTACTTTTCATGATGGTTATTGCAGTGACACTATAATTGCAGATCACACAAAATCTCAATAACTTTTGTGGTAGAGTATTGCTTCTGCTGGCTCATTCCTTTGTGCTCTGCTGTGATAGCTGATGAGAGAGCTCGTCAAATGCGGGGAGCTTAAATAATTGTGTCATTGTATCATGTATATGTAAGCAGGATGACTATCAACCTTCAGGTAGAATAATGGTGTATTTCAGTGTGACTCTTCACTAATTCTTACTGTTATGATATCCTGACTAGATATCGCTAAGAAATTTTTATTAGTAGGTGGAATCAAGTAACTGCTTTTTGTTATATTCCTGGAAATACAGGTAACTGTCAAATCTTAAAAGGATAGTTTATGCATTATTCATGATGTGGTTTTTATTGGGTGTGATCATGTCAGTACTCCAGTGAATGCCGTATATTATGGAAAATGTTTATACCTTACCAAAACCCAGCCAAACAAAAAAGGTGTTATGTCAAATTTTTGATAGTACAACCCCGCCATGATTATTGCAAGAGGAATCTTACATTAACTAAACAGTATGAAAGGGTAAAATATACAAACTTTTTGTGTGTTTTCAGATCTTAGGAGATATTCTGCATTGCATCTTCTATCTGCTGTTCACATTAGTTACTTTATTCATGCTTCCTCCTGCCACCAGAATAATTTTTCATCTTCCTTGTAAGCATTTGTTGTGTACTTTTTACACAGGGAACAATCCATAGCATGTATTGTGGGTGTGCAAGCCAGAACTTCATAGTCTTCAGGGAGTCGGGGATTCTGAGGCTGATAGCAAGTCTATCTTTTGCAAAGTGCAGCACTTTAGCTTATAAGGTACTGGAGGAAATTCCCTCCAGAGCATTAATTACAATGAAAGAAAAAGAACTCAGAAAGATGGAAATTATAATCAAAGACCTATGTACTTGGTAGTAATCTAGAACTGATTTTTTTGAGTGGTTCCTGTAACATGTAATGTCTATGGCACATCTGGCTGCGTCTTAAACTTTCAGAACAAAAATAGTTCTGGAGCAAAATATATCATACCAAGTGCTGATTATGTATCATTGATATAACTTAATATTTCAGTTTTATTAAAATACATTAATCAGAACACGCTGTATACTGCTGAAAGTTAAAGAGTTTTCATAAGTACTGTTGGGGGTGAGGGAGTTGAGGATATTGGCAGTTTGTAGGGAGCTGCTAGGATTGGAACATACAGCTCACAAATAATGGAGATTACAAACACAAACTAAAATTATGGCAGCGTTTGTTCTTCAGTCTTCAAAGTTGTTAATGAAATGAGATGAATTTGGCTCTTCAACTGTGTCCAAGGTATGCTATTCATGGATTTCATCGGGAGGGGCACTGTTTGTGTGCATGTATTTTGTGACTTTTTTGGGGAATGGGTTTCTCTGAATTTCTCTCTTTGAATTTCTCTGTGAACTATCCAAGCAGTGATGATTTTTTTGACTCCTGATGTCTGCAATCTTTGAAGTTCACTGAATGGTCTTCAGAATAGCTGTCCTGGGTGCAAGTTAAACTTACTTCTAATAGTATTTCTGTTTCTGAGAGAACAAACTGAAAAGGAAATTAATAATTAAGCAAGCTGGGTTAGTTTCTGTTGCTTTCACCACCACCACCCCCCTCCATCCCCCAAAATAACCACACCCAAACAGACCCAGAACACTGACAACTAGTTGCTACTCTGAATTTATTAAGGCAAATATGGAGGTTGCCTGGTGCTGAAATTTGGTGTAGAAAGAGCAAGTTGACCGCTAATGGGACAAGATTTAGTTTTAAAAGTGTAAGCCTTGCATTCTGTTTGTTTTAGTAAAAAGTTGCTGTGTGTCACGTTCACTGTCAATCATGTTAATAGGCATCTGCCTCTGCCAAAATACTTATTTTGAAACTGCTTACTTGTTTTGCCTGATAACTTAATATGTAAATAATGAGTTAATGAGAGAACAGCCTTTCCTGCTACCTTAAACTTTTAACAGAATGGATTTCATTTAGTTTTCATGGGGGTTTTTGGTTGGGTTTTTTTTTCTGTTTGTTTGGTTGGGTTTTTTTTAATCTTGGTTATGTGTGAGTTATTTGGTGAGATTCATAAAATTATGTATCATGGACACTTGTGCTTGTTTTGAGAACTATATGGAGAAAAGTAGCCCCATTGCTTGGGGAGTTTAAAGCCTGGCTTTGCTCCAAACTGAGGTAAAGAAGGGGAGGGGAAAGGTCTTGCTAAAAGGGAAGGTTGTGGGCAAAGAGCAGGTGAGGTCCTGGCTGTGGGCCCATGCTTGGCACTTGCTCTGGAGCTGGGAAGTGCCAGGAGCCTGTGCTGCAGAGGAGCTGAACGGGAGGGCTGATGGGGAAGCAGACTCTGCTGACTGGGTCCTGTGTGCTGTTAAAGGGTCTTAACAGAACAGTGTCATACAATGTATGGAAGTTGAAATCCTTATTAGCTGTGTTGGCTTATAGATATGAGCTTCCTAAAATGAAAGTGTGATGTAAATGCAGTGCAATTCTAGCAACTCTTTAGTACTATGGAAGAGTGATGAATTACCAATTTGAGTTCTTCAATATTGTCCAGATCAGTCTTTGTTCATATTGTTCATTGCATATACTGATGTGCCTTCAAAATTTTGTTTTTATTGCAGGTTTTTCTCAGTAAGCAATCTGAAACATTATACTTCATTAGGGATAATTGATAATCTTACCAAGTTTCGCTCAAGAAGTCATGTGGCAAGTGTAAAATTTGTTTTATTCAGCTGTATGTACAGTGCATGTAAGGGGAAAGAAGAACATATGTTCAGTTTAGACCTGAAACTTGCTTATTGTTCTCCTCCTCACACTTAGATGATACAGCACCTCTAACTCATGTGTTGGTAAGCTTGAATGAGCTTTTCTTGCTACTGTGACTCCATGTGGGATGTGAAACTTAACTGCGCCAGCTGTGTGATATTTTGGGTTTGAGAAAAGAGGCCGTGGTTCTGGCCTGCATTTACATGTCTGAACCTCTGCTAAAGGACTGGTAGTGAGAGGGACTTTCTATGGGAATCTCTTACGTCTCTGGTCTGTTGCTGAAAGCTTTTTGTCATAACCAAATGCAAGTGTATTGTGTGACATAACGCATTGGAACGACACACCAGGGCTTTCTGAACAAAGGTATCTGTAAACTTTGTCGAACAGTGCACCTGCTGATGGTCTGTGGCTTAATGTTTGAAATATAGTTCATTTAGCATGCACATTCTTAAAGGCACTAAATGCTCATCTTAGAAAAATGTGATAATAATTAAGATTTTTTTCTTGGAGTAAATGAATGATGGACTAAGAATCCAGGCTTCCTTCAAGAGATCTTGAAATGAGGGAGATGCATAGTTGCAGCCCTTTGCTGCATAAGAGACTGTGTAATATGTGGGCATTAAAATAATTCTAGCCGTCACACTGCAGTGAGTCAAACTGTCCTCCGGTTCCCTCCCTGGTGATGTAGAAGTATGCTGTTTTGTCTTAAGGGAGGCCTGCAAAAGAAGACAGACATGTTGAACAGAACTGCCCCAAACAGTAATGAATACCTTTTCAAAAGCCTCAAAGAACATTGTGGCTGACTTAAAAAGTTAGGAGTAAGTTCTTTTCTGTCCTGGAGACGTGGTGTCCTTTGTAAAGGACTTCCTTTCTCCCCCCCTGCGCCGTTGATTATTCAGGATTTTAAGCACTGATTTTCGTGTTTTAAGGCTGATAAACTTGATTTAAAGTTACCAAAAGCTGGTTGAAATGTAGGGGAAGGTCCTAGATTTTGTAAAAGTTGTATATTGCCACAATTTTATGTCAAGAATCCCATTAGTGGCATAAATGAGAGGCTGACAGTAGCAGTTAGAGGGGGATTGCTGATCGGTAGTGGCAAGGTACGTAAGATGTGGTAGCTTCACATTCCTGCTGATTTTGGTGAGATGGAAAATAAGGGGTCCCTTTCCTTTAGAGATAAAGGGGTCCTTATCCCTTTAGAGATAAAACACTGTTGAACAGCAGTTCTATGCTTCAGTTCAGGGAACAGACATGGTAATATTACCTTTCCTGAAGGTTGGCCCCCTCTGTTGCAGAGTACTCAGGGATATGTATTGTCTTTTGTTCTCATTAATTACCCAGGAAGAAAGACTCAAAAATTGCACCAGTAATATGTGGTTAAAAAGGTTAACAAAGAAGAAGAAAAAAATCTATAGTATTGGATAATATCCAGTATGAATACAAGCTTGCATCCATAATCCCCCACCCAAAATGTTTTATACTTTGGTGCTGAGAACTCTGGATTTCATGTGCATATTGAATTGGTTCACATTTCCAGAATGCTTTGAAACAATATTATTAGAGAGAGATATATATATATAAAAACGTATGTGTATACACACCAATATATGTATAGTGTGTACTATGCAATTATAGAACTTGTATGTAAGGAACTAAAACAGGCATAACTAGGTCTATCAGTTCCTTGTGAATATGTGGTTATTGTAATTGTAACATTTTACAGGTAAATGTAACAAAATGTAACAATGTAACATGTAATGTAAAAATGTAAAAAAATGTAACAAAACTAGGTAAAAGTTCAGCTTACACATGTCAGTAGCTACTTTAACTGATTTTAAATTACATGGCAAAAACTTACATGTGAATAAGGTATTTAAGGAAAAATTGCCTAACAGCAGCAGCAAAACTTGTTTCAAGGTAGCAGCTGGGCTGCTTTGTCCATGTGTTTTGTCTGTTTTAGCACTGTGGAATTCCTTTATCTGTGTGCATAGATATACAAAGAAAACTAATGCAAGCTTAGGGGAGGTGTATGTGATTGCCAGTAATCTAAGTTATATTAGAATGCTTTGGTATTTGCAGAGCTTGTAGTGTTTCTGTCATTATCTGCATTGTTTTTATGTATCTTGCTATGTTCTTTGTTTTTTCTTAAGCAGAGCTGGCTAGCTTCAGTAAGTGTAAAGTAGTAAATATTCACAGAGCAGTTCTGGTTGAGGGGACCTCTGAATGCTGTATCTGTGTTCCAGTCTCCTGCTTAGAACCAAGTCAGTGTTGAATTGGGACTGGATTGTTCAGGATTTTGTTCTCTTGGATGTCAAACCTACAGAGAAGAGATTCTGCACCCCCTCTGGGGCGCTGGTCCTAAGCAAATTTTTTTTTCTTCTGTCTAGTTGGCACCCCCTCTGTCAATTTTTGCATATGTTTTACACTGAAATCTTTTATCTTGTACTAATTCAGATGACAACTGAAAAATGCTTTTAACTGGCAGCATGCAAACTGTATGTGTTAGGAGGGGAAGAACAGGAGATTACACCTATAGATGCTAATGTATGTGTAGCCTTGTAGAAGCTGAACATGAGTTCAGGCTCTCCAGGAGAAGAAGAAGAGGTTAAAATATGGAATGTTGGGGGGAATATATACAGTTTACAGATTATAGATTTATTTATGGTCTAATAAATATCCAAGCTACTCTGATGTAATGAATATATTATGATGAAAAAATACACACGTTAATTTGTTACATACCTAACTATGTTTTCTTCCATGATGCCTCAGAAGTCTTTACCAGCGTTATTCTTGATGCATAGTTCATAAATGAAGAGGTTAATTTCCTGACAGACTGTGAATACCTAAAGTTGTTGGCTCATGGTTTTCCTCCTTTGTTACTCCCTTGTGTTGGTGCATATCAAGTTGACCTCAAATAAGGAGGCTGTGCTGACTGAGGCTTTGGGACTAACCTGTTGTCCTGCTTGGCTTCAGTTTGTAGGCTTTACTTTGGCAGCTCTCCAGGCTGACAATTGGAGCTAGTAGTGTTTTTGTAGGCTTAGTTCCAATAAAAGACATACTACTTTTATGTTCTGTTGCATGTGTTTCAGGTGGGAGAGGGGAGAAAGAAGGATATTGTATGTGTATACACCTAATGTAAACACTCAGATTTGTAGATAATCATGTACGTATTTATATATTTTTTTTTCGGTCAAGAGGATAGTACACTCCCTTTTCTATTTTGTAGTTTAAAGAGAGAGAGGTACTTTAAAATATAAATTTTCAAGCAGGTCAGCAAGTGTAGATTGTCTAAATTCTGTTATAAAGAGGAAAAAAACATGCTAAATAGTCATAGGAATGTCATAGCGAGGATGGAAATTCATGAAAAAGGGAAATCCGATCCAATATATAGTCCATTACTGTATAGCTTGACCTTTTTGCTGTTTTAAGTTTATCCATCTGAAGCAAGTGGATGCTTAGTAGTATTGATTTTCTATACAAAAGGTTCTGTGTAAATAAAGTTTATGTCAAAATCTGGTATGGAAGGCTTCTCTAACTTTAGTAGTTGTTTTAGAGGGTGCATATAGAGTCTTAAGCAGACAAGATGAATCTGAAATTGTAAAAACAGGGTTTTCTCTACCTGGTAGATAGCTTGTTCATCTTGTATTTCTTAACTCCTAGTATTAGACAGATGCTAATATTCCATGATCTCTGAAGCTTTCCCAACAGTACTTTCTAAGAGTAAGACTATGGTTGCATTCGGGTGTGCAGCGTATCAGGATGACTAACCCTGGCAATACCAGGCTTTCTGTTTGTGGAATCTTGCTTCCACCTTCTACATCACCCCCTAAATTGTTGCAAGTTGCTTTCTGTGGTGTCTCAGGTTACCTTATCACTTCATATATTTAACGTTCTGGTGTGCGCTTCGCTGTCTCACCAAGTCTTGAGTCATTTATGGTAGGTGACCTATGAGTCCTGCATAGTAATGCAGTGTAAGTTAATACTCCCCCCTCTCTTTTGTTTACAATTTTCTTTAGTCGTATCAATTCAAACCTTGAATCATAAGCTTTCTAATGTTGTGACAGATGAGTCGTATTATAGACAAGAGACTAATGTGCTTGGAAGCTGCAAAGTAATGGTGACTTGTATGATTATTGGGCTGTCCCTGCTAACAGCAAATACAGCTACAATCCCATCGGAAGGCAGGTGTCTTGGAAGCTTTGTCATATGTGTTTATGAGCTTAAATCATGTGAAGGTGTGCGTATGTGATTGAGGTGAATCCAACAACTGCTGAGTAGTGCTCTTTCTGCAGTTAAGTGCTTAATATGTTTTTGGCATGCAGCAATTAATACAGTTTTAGTCAGATTAAAGATCTGTAGATACAGTAGCTTAATGTTTCAGAAGAATGGCTGGGCTATGTAAAATCTGAACTCTTCTGTTTTCTAAAGACACTTGAATATTCAGTATAATAACTGAGAATTTGAAGTTCATGCTTCTCTTTTCTAGATGATGGTGCAAATTGATTAATGACTCGTATTTCTTAACTTTGTACTCATTCTTACTGAAGTCTGGAAAAAGGGCAGCTTTTAGATGGCACCTTGAAAATGTTTGGCCACCAGTGAAGTAGGCTGTTGTATACAGCTATTCACAGCAGCAGTCAACAGCAATGCATGATTTTTGCTTGCTCATCTTCTGTGGGAATAGACTTGATTGCCTGGGACTAGTTACAGACATTTCTTAAGTACACAAATTCTAATTATACTTCTAGTATGTTGATACTAAATTATAAACACTTTGCATTGTGGACTGTATAAATGATTAAGAGTGCTTGGCTTTCCTTGTTGGTCCTGTTTGCAGTGAAAGCAGTTAAGAATTAAATTTAGATAAGCCTGTGCTGTGAAGCCAATGTGGTGCTTCTGCTAGGACACCTGAATCTGGTGTGATAATGTAGAAGAAAAAGTAGCTCAGTGGTGTTTCTGCTCCCACCCTCAAATCCCTCCAGATCTTGTTTTCCGGTCACTGGAGGTAACATTTTCTTCCTTAAAATTGTCTTCTAAAAGGGCTGCTTTTCTTCATCAGCATTACAGGGAACTGAGCTAGCAGACCAGGTGTGCTTGGTGAGTTGAATGTGTGGTCTGTGTGAATAGCCCCATACATCTACTGAGCCTAAATAGAAAACAAAATGCTCCCTGATCAAACCAATGAAGACTGGTCAAAACTGGCACAGTGGTCAGCAACAAAAGCAAAAGTATACCTTTCTTTCCCATCCTGTGTTTAATACTTGTTTTTCTATCTATTCTTTATACGTAGAAATTTCACACATGCTTTTCTTTCTTGGACCACTATGGGACCACTATGAAATTTTCTTTGTCCCAGTAAAATACAGAGATGTAATCTAGAAGTGGGTGACAAGTACTTAAAGACCAGGAAGAAACCTACATTGGGAGTATTATTTGTGTGCATAAGAGGGAAAATAAAACACCTTTTTTAAGTGGTGTATGAATACATGGACATACTAAAATTGAGGCTAAACTAATAGGAATTAAGGAGTTATTTAGTATAGGTGGAATACTGTAGGTTTTTAGTCACACTAGATGAGAAGAAAACTGTTATAGGAGCAAGGTTTGATGGGGTAGTAAAGCAGCCGGGTGTTGCTGTGGGTACTTCTCCTCTAGCCAACTTTTTAACAGCCTCTTAAGATGGCTACCCATATAAATTTGTGTAAAGTTTGACAAGGAAACAGCCCTGTGGTAAGGGGGATTTTTGTTAGTTTTATGGTTATCAGGGGATGAGAAGATTTTTGTTTAACTTTCTAATGTAACTTTCAAATAGTGAACTGCTTGAATATATAAGCCATTGATCTGATCCATTAAATCAAGACTTTGTTTTTAATTTCTGGAACGTATTTTAAGAGGAGCTAAAGTAAGACTTGTGGAAATTAACAATGAAGTTCTGCCTAGAGCAGCTGTGCAGTTTTCTGTTAGGAAATTCAAATAATTCTTACTACATAATGTGCCTACTGAAGTGGGTTGGGTGGCAAAGGTAGTGAGGAATATCTGGTGTTTTATTTGAAATAATCAGAAGTGACTTCTGAATTAAAAACTTTTTCCTGTTTGGTAGACAACTAAAACTTTTGATTCTTAACTTCTTGGGTGTCTATTTAGAAAGGTAAGTCTTTCTTAGCATTGTGTTGAGCATTATTTATGCCAGTTAATGTTACTTGCAGCATTACTAAGAACGCGGAAGCCAAACTGATGCAGCAGACTTGAAATCCAAATTTGAAAAGAAACTGATGGCTGCTTATGTTTGCTGCTGTGGCAAGCTAATGAAAACACCCCACCATCCACAACATTCAAACCAGCTTTATTTAAACAACGGAAATAAAATGAATTAGTTACTGAAGTCCACACTGTCTTGTCACTATGTACAGAGCTTTTACAACCCATGGGAGGTGTGTGGACTTGTATCTATCTCACCACACAAATAATTGCTTTAGAAATGATACTGACTGACACTTCCAGGTTAGAAGACCTGCAAGAGGTAATAACGTTTACCCACCAAAAGGCATGTTACAATTCTTTTTAATAAATTTTATGGGTTTTTTCCCCTGAAGCCTCTTTGTAGCTACTGCTTTTAGTTTGTGTTTCAATTCCAACTTTGTACTAGTGGTGTGGGAATCACTGACTTTCCTCCAACTAGTCCTTGGTATCTATTAATACGCAGATAGTCTGTTAGAAATAGTTGGCAGTGGAATCAAATGGGAATTGATATGCTTTTATTTAGAGCTTCATTAAAAATAATTCTGATAAATAAAACATTTGAATGAATTGTTTCCAGATTAAGGTGTTTTTCAGCATATGTTAATATGAGTAGAAACTGTTTTGGAAGGTTCCACTAATAACTACATGCTTCTAAGAGGAAAAATAAACTGCTTTTAATACAGGGGGAAAATCTACCCTATAGTTTCCAGTTAAATAGTACTGCATAGCAAGAAGTATTTGTGTACTTAAAGTAAAAATGCGCTAGTAAACCAGATGAATTTTTGACTGTATTGTGTCGCTATTACAAACAAATTAATAATGATATTGTTCCTGTGGCTTACCTGAGAATGTGATTAATGTTCAGTATTACATATTCTAGTGTGTTTTGGCAATATGAAAACCTGAATGTTTAACGAGAACACAATTTCAAATTAAAGTAATAAATCAGAGTTACTGAAGTAAGGCCTGCAGTATGCCACACTCCTCAACGGGCATTGAGAGTGGTATTTTGTCCCACATACTTTTGGCAGCAAAAGCCTCTTTATCAGCTACTGTCTTTCCAGTCACGCTTGTGTTCATGTCTTTGCTACATGCTCTGCTGATTACCTTGGAAAAGGGCAATGCTGTAACTGTTCAACTGACCTTTCAGTTTATTTTCTCTTGTGTAATATGAAACATGAGCTAACGCAGTCTTAGTCTACTGATTCTGAGAAAAAAAATCTCTCTACACTTCTGCAGCTTTCTGCTCAAATAAAACGGAGTTTCTTTGTAGTTAACATTAATTCAAAAAGAACTCCATCAACTTGCTTTGGATGTCATCACGACTCAGAAAGAAAGTGCTATAGCTAGAAGAGGGTTTATAGTGTACAATTCATGCATAATTAAGACTACTTAGCAGAGGGATAGTGAGACAGCGACTGCTCAGTGAAGAAATCTCATCTGTAAAGTGTTTATCTGATAAACGTTCAGTGTGTAAAACTAAATACATGAAATATGCTACTGGTAAATTTGTTTCCTTATATACAGAGAAAAACCATATAGAGCTCCCATTATTTTGTAATTGCTGGTTTATTTGACTGTTCCCTCATGACACGGAAGCTGTCTTGAGTGTTTTGGCAGGTACAGAATATACGTAGCTGTGCTCTTCAGGGTGGTTGTAACATAGCTTGGTGTCATACAGTTTTTTTTGGGGCAGCTGTGTTTTTATTTGGGGGGTGTCCTTTAGTTTAAAAATAAAAGTAACTATATACCTTTTATCTCAATAGGGAGTAAAAGATAAAATGGCTTTCCTGTAGCAAGTGTTAATACTTAGGTATACACTTCTCTTTCTTCCCTCTCGCTTGAATTGATGTCTCTAAGTAGTTTACTAGGCTTCTGATGGAAAATAAATTGCCTCTTGGTCCTTTTAAACACTAGTAATTTGTTACACTTATACTGTGAGGTGCATCCATGTGTTTCTAATAAACTGGAGGGGGTGATAGATGAACAAACATGTGGAGTGGGTAGGAGCTGCTAAATATTGTGGGGAAGGGTGTTCTTAGAAGTGGGATTGGTTTAGATAGGTCAGTGGAGCAATTATTGCTGAATGATTACATTGTTTGCATTTGATACATCTTGTAATCACTCCTGCATTTGGGTCCAAATTGAGCACTGTGTATGTTTGTTACGAAGCTGATGGCAAAAGCATTACAGCTGTCAAATGCTGGTGAAGCCACTAAATTATGCTAATGTTTAAAGCAGGGAAGAGGCTTGCTTCTAGTCCCCTGTATTGTGAGAAAGCACAGTGCCAGAACTTAAGTCAGCAAATAATCTTCTTGCTAAAATACTACTGAAAGGTATTTCTCTTTATTAGGTTTCATAGCTTACAGGTCTTTACCTCTTTGTTAGAAACAGCAACTGCTGGTAGGATGTCAAGAAAAGCTCTGTAGTTTCCCTTTGTTTTCTGACAGTTTTTATGATTTGTTGCGCTCCTGCGTACCAGACTGTCTGTTGTTGTTAGGGCTCACTTGCATATCACTGTACTTCAAATTATTTTGAAAAAAGTTGATGCTGAATTGGTCACTTTTCCTGTATGAATAACTTCAAGAAAAGCAAGTGATTATTTATTAATTATCCACAAGCAAGTATTTAATTTGTAAGATACTGCATTTAGTTGGAGAGACAAAGCTGTGTTACTTCTCCATACTGAAATTGTGGAACATCCAAGGAGAGTTGGGATTTATTCATTATCTGCAGAGTAGAGAAAAATTGGAAAAGTTGCTTTTGATGTTTTTGCTTTTCTTGCTGGCTTTTATGAGTTCTCTGCTGGGTGATCTTTTTAGTAACTAATAATAAATTATTTCTTTGGTAGGTATTGTAACAGAAATGGTTTAACTGTTTAAGTTCCTTATTGAAATAACTGGATCCCCAAATTATTTGGATAAGAGTTAATTTTATTACACCCAAGAGGAACTTAATATTATTGGACAACCTGCAGAATCCTTAGTTTTCAGCTGAAAATGTGTGTTAAATTGCCTCTGACTTTGGAGAAAGGCAAAATACTTGTGTAGTGAATAATTTTAATAGAGCAACTAGAACCTCTGGGAAATTCAGATTTAGCCTCACACAGACTTCTTAAGATCGTGATTTCAGAAACATGTAAGATCTTTACTTTTAACGTGCAGAAAAGCAAAATTAAATTATCATCTCTTTCTGGATCTCTTAACATCAGCCATTGCTATCCTGTACTTCTAGAACCTATCTCTCAGAATTCTTCTAACGCTTCAACGGTTACATGTGTTCAGGGGTTGCTTAATCTATTTTTAAATGCATATTAAAAAGATTACCTGAATGAGACAGGACTTCTCTATGCAGAAAGTGCAAGTCAGTCATCTAAAACTATAAAGTTGATTTGTGTTAAAATACAGTAAATCTGCTGTTCTGAAGTAATTGTACCTACCTGAGATTTACTGTGCCTTTACTTACTATTTTCCTTAAGTGTGATTACTTTGTGTAATCCTCTGAATGAAAAGTGAGGAGAGGGAGGTGGAGAAAAGAATGAAATAAAATTCAAGGCTTCTGTTTTGATACACTTTCACTAGTGACAAACGAAGTTGAAGAAGCAACTGCAAACAGGAATTTGCTTCTGCCACATAATTCTAGTTCAGCACGGTCTGATGCATTTGATTTGTTGGGCTGCAGAAATTTGCTTTAGGAAGAACTTGATCCATCCTATTGCTGTCTTCCTTCAATCAGTCTGCTTATAAGCAGCTGAATGATGTGGGAATAATCAACTACAGAGTAAAGAAGATGAGAATCAGGGACTTCTAATCTGAGCAGGGACTTTGCACTGGCTTTGGTGTCAATGAAAGCGTTTGTAACTACATCTTCAAAGTAATAGCAGCAATATTAGAAAAGGTAATTTGTGAATGGCCGCATACTCTTTATTTTGAAATATTCAGAGTTGTTGCATCTACATTTTAAACTTCTATTTTCATCTTTTCATTTCCTTTTTTTTTTTTCTTTGAAGTGGGTAGGGGTCACAGCAGGAATAGAAATGGGTATTGTTAGTGATGATTGTTTCAGGATTGTCCAGTTTCATATTCCCATGTGCTCCTCCTTTGACTACCTTGAAATAAATTAATTCTACTCTGGCTTTCCAGGAAAACTCAATGAGACTACAGCACAGTCTTTATCAGAGACCTTACAGCTGTGCATCATGAGGTGGCAATTACCACTTCTGTGATTTACTAATGGTGGTTAAGGATACCTATTGCACACAGTGGACTGCGAGGTGGGGATCAAAAAGCTGGTGTCCCTCATCCAGTGAGACTGGACCATGTGGCTCTGTATAGATGCATCAGATCAAAGTTGGAGGCAGGAATTCCTATTCTTATGAAATCTTGCTTTTTGAATTTGACTGGTTACCCTGAGGGCTGTGGCAGACCACAGGGGATTCTGTTTTTATAGCAGTTTTCTGAGCAAACTTTACTGCTGCAGATGAACATTTTTGACTGTATGCATAGTGGTAAGAGCTGCTTAAGTAGAGAAGTTTGACCTAAGTGTTAACATCACATCTTCAGATTCAAACGGTTCCTCTTCCATAGCTATCAAGGGTTTTCAGGGAAGCAGTTGCTGTTTACACATTTGGTGTAGGGCCTTAGATGATACCCATCACTGCTAGCTGATGATAGCATTGCAAGATTTTGGACATCATTCTCTGAAGAATGGGCTGCCTGTGATATCAGAAGGAGAACTGCAGCTCCTGAGCCTTTCTTGGTGTATAATTCAAAACTAGCTTTTAATCCTTTCTAATGTTCCTGCAGTAGACTATCAGAACTAAAATGGACAATTTTCAATTATTTATTTGCCAAATTTAAAAGTGTGACTTTATTTGAAAAATACATTATTTGACTAATACATTATTGTAGAAAAATAAACCTTTAAAAATTGTTGCAGTTTATTCCTTATCCTACAGAGAAGCAACCTGTAAATGGTATTATGTTGGTGAAAGTGTGGCGCATCTACACTGATGATTTGGATGTTTTGTTACAGTTTTTTGACCCTTTTGATTGTCCACAGGGATCATGAGATAAGAGTGGATCTATACCAAAACAAGGAATGGTCCACATCAAAATCTACTTACCACCTCAGTAGGTGAATATGAGTTTCACACTGCCTGACTTTTTGTTCCACACCACTGGCCCCAGTCTTCCTGCACTGTCACAGTGAGCTTCATTCACCAACTCTTAACCCAGCCTGCTATCTATCTCAATATTGTTCCAGAGGTGTGATGGTTTGCACTCTTGTTTACAAGACTTACGAATGCTTTAAAATCAAAAAAGCCCTAACATAAATCCCCAGAGAATCCACAGAGCCCTATTCTTGACCCCTTAGTACTGTGACTGGAAAGCTGTAGGAGAATTTCAGGTCAGTGTAACTTCGGAGCAGAGGATGATGGTATGTTAGCCGTTAAACAGAGCTGCTGTGTGGGGGTGTTGGGAAGAACCTATCATTTCCACAGAGCACTATAGCAGGTTTCCAGTCATAGTAATAAGTGTGGGAGGACCCAGGGCAGTTTTGAAAATGGAGTTCAGAAATCTTAGTAACTTTATGAATAGTGTTGTTCGTGATACATCAGTGACGGTACAGGACAGGATTTGATGGCCTCTTTGCTTTCCTATTCCCTGTTTTACTGTAATGCTGATACAGCTGCTTCTGCAGCAAGGAAGAGTGGAAGGTTGAAAATAAGAGGCAGCATTCCCCTAAGAGGCTTCAGGACTGAGCTGATAAATAGGATAAGTGGTATCGTGAAATCTGAAACAGTTTTTCTTAAAGTTTTTTGTTTAACTGAGGAGGAAAAGGGGAAAACAAACCATTTTCCCTTTCTGCTTTTGATATTTTAGTCTTTCCAACACCTGCCTTGGAAGAAAGCTAAAGAAATGTAACAGATTTAGGTAGCTGAGAGTTTTCGTTTCTTTTGGACTGTACCTTTGTTTTTAACACTGGTATTACTGTAAATGTTAGTATTTATTGAAAAATGGGAGGATTTGGCTACAAAGAGTACCTTACTGGGCATTTTCTTTCATATCCTTTTCCTTCTGGTATCTGCAGAATTGGGCTTTCCATATGGACACCAGATACCTTTACCAAAGTCTCTCCTACTTGCTTTCATATTTTGAATAAATTAGCATTAATCAATGGGCCAAAATTGTAGAAATAAATCATGACACAAAAGCTGGTGTGGAAAAAGTGAATCTAAAACATGAATAGCTACCAAGATCAGCACCAAAAGTGGAAGAGGGATCACAGTGATTTATTTCAGTGTTGATACCATAGGTTTTAAAATAAGCTGATTGACTGTTCTATAAACTGCAGTAACTACAGTTTTATAAAAACGTATGAGAATGGGCATAAAAATGCCTTGAAGTTTTGTAACCATCTTGGACTTCAGCACCGGACTGATTAAATAAGGGTATCATGTATGCTGCTAAGGAATTTTTTTGTTTTACTAGTTTCTGTTTAGATTACTAAACAGAACTTTAGAAACTGAAGCTTATCTGTTTAAATCTAAAAGTTTAAGATATTAGAATACCTTTCTGCCATTTTATGAGGTGGTCAGGAAGGAGTTAGTATGTGTGGTTGCTTGGAAGAATAAAGCCCTGAAAGCTTTATGTGGAGCCCTAATTCAGTATTCTGATTTACCGTCAGACTTTGATGGTCTGCCAAAAGTGTTATTTCACTAAGGCAGTTGACTTTGGGAAGGAAGGGGGAGGCTTAGCTTTTTTATTCTTATGCTTCGTACTGAAGCTATTAATTTTAACATATGCCTGAGACTTTTAATGGGATCAGTAGCTGAATGAAATCAGTGGCAATAGGATCTGCAGCATCAGGAGGGTTTTGTATATCATAGTTACCAAATAAATAGAACACTGTTTCTTTTGATAAGAACTGTATAGCTTTTCATTGAACTGGAAGTTTTCATGCCATCTTTTCCTCTGATCTTCTCTGATAACTGTATAACTTCTAGATTTCCAGGTATCCATAAGACAAAATATTTGAGGGTGTTTTTCACCTGAAATCTAAAGCCTTGGAGTGGCTAGTGAGTTGGTATTGTCTTTACTCCTTCACTATGAAGGTTATTTTATTGGCAAGATGCTTGCTTTCTGGATAGCCATTATACTAATTCATGTTTGATGTTTTAATCCTGCTTTGATGAAAAGTCAGCCAATTCCTACACTTCTATTGTAAGGCTTTAAACAAAGCTGCATGTAAAGCATGGGATTTAAAGCAATGCTGTGTTACAAATTATGAATGTAACAATAGGAAAAGACTGTTGTGACCCTGTTTCAAATGATGTTTACGATTACCAGTATTTCACAGTGAAATAGTGGTAAAGAAGTGGAAAAAATGCTGGTGTGAAAGTACTATTCTGTTACCAAATGCCTTGTTTCAAGCTGGGCGTATGTGTGCTTGGGAAAATGCGAAGACTGTGAAGTCTTTCCTTCTAGTAACTCTGAAGAAAACACCTACTTCTGGTATTTTAGTTTTAAAACCCATTGTTATTTTGTAAGAACTCCAGGAGCAAGGAATACACTGAAAGAAGCCCCCTTCTGTTGTCTTCTGCCCTTGTTAGATGTGTTGTGTTGTACCTGGCTGTAGTAAGGGATTTAATGTACAACTTTTTCCAATTACTTCAGACTCCTCTGTACCTGAAGTTCTGTGGATCCTGTTGTTGCTGTGTTTAGTTTTTTGTCTCAAATTTAAAGGTTGTACTTTTCAAGGCATACGTGGTACAGTTTTTACCTTGTAATCCTCTGCAGTGTCAGCTTCAATGCAGGGAAACAGAAAAATCTTAAAAGACTTTGCAGTCATTAAACTGTGAAGAAATAAGAAGTATGAAGGCAGAATTCAGCCTTTTGTCCTGACTTGTAGCTCTGGATGCTGTTGTTGACTCTGTTTGCGTGTCCAGAACCTTACAGGATTGTTTCACCTTTGAAATGTGTCCCATGTGTCCAGGAGTCTCTCTGACTATATAGATGGCATATGAGTATGTATGCGTAACTGAACATGACATAACTTTCAGTGTTAAGAGGGGATCATGAAATGCAGTTTTACCAGTCTAATGTCTATCTCTTCTCTTTTAGCACTTGTATGCTATTAGTGAACAATATAGATCTTTGGAATCAGTTGAACAAAAAATGTTTTCCTGTCATTTTCTGTGTGTAATCCTGGACTTTCAGTTTGGAAGATAAAAAAGTTTCACAAGCTTCAGTAATGTAGAAATCAAAGCCAAAATTTCTGTGAATGCAAAACCTTGTTTCCTAAATCCAGATCATGAAGCACACACTTAACCCAATCCTTTAAAGCAGCAACAGTATGCAGAACTATGCTTCTGCTGTTTTACAGGACCTTATATGATGGGTAACCTTGTTCTGTGCCCAGATGTTTCATGTCCTGAGATGGGTTTTTAGAATAGTTCACAGCACAAGGAATTGATCAATTTCAGAAGCTGGTGGGGTTTTTGTGAACGTGGAGCAAACTACAATTCTATATTTGATAATTTCAGGAGGTGGTTAAAAACAATGAAAACTGAATGCTTTCTATATTATAATTTAAAAACAATTCTGGAGAGCACTAGCTGTTTCAAAAATCATGGTTTCTGCGGTGATGATGCATCAGTAACACCTGAATTAGCTTGCTCTGTCACAAGCAGTATGCTTGTGTACAAATTGAAGGAGCGTTGTTACTCAGTGTACATGATGCTGTATTACTTGTTAAAAATCTGTCCTGTATAAAAAGCTATTATTGTAATAACGTTCTACATCCTTGATCAACAACTTCTATAATCTGCTCCCTTCCTTGATTCCCCGAACCCATCCCCCAAAATACATGATTTTTATTGAGCATGTGATATAGCTTACCACTATTGCAAAGTGAGCCAAAAGAGTAGTCTTTTACAGTAATACTCATGATCTTTTCACATAGGAAGTGTCACGGTCTCTTTGTGTCATGGTCTCTTTGATTGCTTAAACTTTGAATTTACTGAAAGACAAAAGCTGAAACGGTGGATGTGCACTTAGTGCTTCTGTAACAAGAATCCAGAGCTTACAATGTATTTCTTACTGTCAGTGATTTTCCCTCAAAGACATAAATCACATAATTGCTTTCTGAAAGTCCATTTTCATCCCTGCCACCCCATAAACCCACTCTCAAATCCTAAATTTGTTGGCTGCTTATTTCCTCAGAATGAGATGAATGGGCTTGATTCTTCTTTGCTAGGGAGGACTTACTGAGGAAGAGTAGTAAGCCGTCAGCATGTGTGCACCTCTAGGTTATATGAAGTGTATCATAGTGTTTTCTTTTCTGCACAGATACTTCAGTCCTTCCCTGTGACCTGCTGTTCTTCTCTGTTAATAGATGTATCATTTCCTTTCCAGCTTTCGAAGTTTTGTATGACTGACTTATATTTAAAGATGAAGCTTACCACTTATTCCACTTCTTTCTGAATGTGGGAAATACCACATCTAGCCAAAGGTGTTCTTAAAGCTGTGAAAATGTATTTGTACCAAGTATGGGGAGAAAAGGATTAATTTTAAGTAGATAAACTATTACAAAACACCTTTTCTATTTTAAGTGTGTCAAACTCATTGCTGCACTAAGATCTTTTCTGGAGTTAAAACAGCTGCCTGTAGCATATACAGAAGGGCTCCTGCTTAAGCTGCAGTGGAAGTAGTTAAAAATAATACATTTGACAGGCAGCAGTTTTGAAATAGCTTGTGTATTGCTGAGAAATAGGAATTTGCAGATAGCACTGTTGTCTGGTAGAATATAACAGATATGTTTTAAAAGGAAGGCTTAAAACCTTAAAGCTATACAGATGAAAATATTCCCCCCCCCCCCCCACCCCC
>JAVJGI010000014.1:110962946-110988570 GCA_035590275.1 Ibycter americanus | reverse complement strand
TGAAAATATTGCCCCCCCCCCCCCCCCATCCCCAGGAGAACCCTTCAATAATGGAGTAATTTTCCCTTTACCAAACATCATATGTTGAACTTTTGAGACTGTTTGTGACTTGTTCTGTTTTTCTGTATTTAAACTTTATTTATATTAATCTTTCTGTGATTGCAGTTTATTAAAACTTAAGTGAGTCAGCTGGGTTTGTGCATATATGTAATACACTTACACTTGGAAATCTGACAAAATATTCTACCTCAAGCACTATAAATGAAATGGATTACCAGCACAGTAGTAGTTAGTAATGCACTTACGAGGATTATACCCATGAGCAAATTTTAAAGGAATGATGCAGGTGGATGGGCAAAAAGGTGTAAGTGTATTTGCTGTAGTGTATCCTGAGACATGTTCAAATCTTACTGTCTTTAAAGGTGAGCATCAGTCTTCATAATAAAAACTTGCTGGGAGATTAACCTTAAAAGTAGTCGTAGTGCTCGAAATTAATATAGGTAATGTTATTTTACCTTAACCAGTAAATAGACATTTTAATCCTCTACTTCAAACTAATTAAGGGCCAATTCTAGAAAAAACCACAACCACCAACAACTTTAAAACAAATCCCAGAGCAGTGTCTTAAGTCCTGACACCGTAAAGAGGCTACCTCTCTTCTTCTTCTTTTTTTTTTTTTTTAAACCAAGAAGGTGTTAACCCATAGTGCTGTTTTGCCTCTTTATTTCCTTTTCCAAAATACAGGAAGTATAATGAGGCAGACAGGTTGTTCTTGCTGGTATTATTTTTTAGACATTTCAGAAGACTCCTTTCCATTTGTGGAGAACACAAACACATTTCTAATTTACATTGGCAATGTCTTATTTAAAACAAACAAAAAAACTTGTACAGGTTTTGTGTTTTGTTTTGTGTTTTTTTTTTTTTTTTAAAAAGAGGTAGCCTGTTCGCAGTGTCAGGACTTAGTGCTCTGATTTGTTTCAAAGTTTTGTTTTAGAATTGGCCCCTAATTAGATCAAAGTAGAGGATTAATGTCTATTTACTGGTTAAGTTAAAATAACATTACCTATATTAATTAAATGCTCAGCTGAAACTTTAAGCTGTGGTTCTTCACGTAATCGCTTACATTTTAGGAGTCAGGGTTGACCCTCATGTTTATATTGTATACCTGGTGTGTGTTTCTTGTTATGGGAACTTCTTTGAGAAAACATAGCAAAATATGTCAAAAATCTCCAAGCTGTTGCTAGCAAACTTTTGCGTTAGAAGTCTAGGGCATTTTAAGTCCTACTGGTATAAGTAGGGTATAGTCCAAACAATTATTTTTGCGCAGTGGTAATTTTGTTTTCTGAATGACTGAAGTGTCAGGGGACTGCAAAGTCTTGCTGATGGTTGCTGTAAAGAGGTTGCCCAAGGAGCTGCTTTCTTTAAGTGCCAGACTAGTTTATCCATACTTACATGCGATACTGCAAACTTTTCAGTGTCCTGAGATTGCCTATTAAAACTGGCTGTGAGAGATGTAGCAGGCCTATACAATTCTCCCTAGGATGCCTGTGTCCAATATTAATAAGATGGGGGAAAAAGTGCTGGGCTGTTCAGAGTGTGAAGTTCTCCTGTTGGGTAGTAATACTATGATTTCTGGACTGCCAATCAGGAGTTGTAGTCTTAGACTTACAGTGCAAACCGTTCCCATAAAGTAGAGAAAATATGGACAAACATGAAGATTACAACTTTGCACTGTGTAACAACCAGGGGAAAAATTTGTATGGCTTGTATTTGGTATTTTTTTCTGTTTCTGTAGAGAACAGTGAGTCTGATATTGTAGTTTTAGGACACAGTGTGACAGTGTGTCTTGTAATTTTTTTTTTAAAAATGTTCTTACACTTGTTTACGTAAGAAAGGCACTTACTAAACTTTCTAAAAAAATCTTATCTATTTTCATTGAAAGGTATTCTCTGTTTTATAACTGCTTGAAGAACATTGAAGAAAGTGAAGGCGGCCTTGATAAATTTTCAAAAAGTTACAAAACCTTTGGAGTTAATCAATTTGTGGATGGCGGAATATATTGCAAAGAGTGGGCACCAGGAGCAGAAGCAGTGTTTCTTGCAGGTGACTTCAGTAAGTATTTTAAGAATATTTCTTCTTTCCTGCACAATGTTTTAGATCACTATCTTCTTTGTTTAAAGACAATTTTTAAGCAATGATGAAAATTCTGATAGTGAAAATGTATATTATGGCTGAAACTGATACTGTTTTTACTCCACATTGCAGTAGCCTTAGAATGTACATGTTCCAGTTGTATGGTCAGTATTGTGTGTATTTTTTTTTTTCCTAATACCCATAAGATGATGACTTGTGTGAAGGATCTAGCCCAATCACACTGCAACTGTAGGCTGTCTAAATTACCTGAGGTTCTTCCTAAAGCTCTACAGTTAAGCTTCTATGAAACTGTATGCAGAGAAGGAGAAATAAAAGTAGAATAATTTGCTCTATCTTCTTTTACTGATCTAACAACAGTGTTGTCCAAGGACCAAGGCCCTTCAGAATTCCCACTCATCATGAGAGTGTAGACAAAAGTCCTGCTGGAAAAGGGTAATCTAAAATCAAACATACTTATGAAAGACTAGGTAATGTTCTGTTTTGAGGGGAGGAGAAGGAGGGATGTAAGCAGAACAGGAAGTAACGGGACTACATGGAGAAACTGTGTTGCTTGTTCAAGAACCAGGAAGATGATTCATTTACTTTGAACTTGAGACAAAAATATAAATTTGCTCCTTATTTGGAAGGTTAGCTACATTCACGTCGTTCTGAAAATTCTTAAATGGAGGTGACATGCATTTTTGCTTTTAAATCCTGCAATGCTAATTCTGTGCTCTTTTTTTTTTTTTTTTTTTTTTTTGGGGAGTGGGTGTTGTTCTGTTTTAACCTTTCACCTCTTTATCCCTTCTTCAGGGTGTTAGGTATTAGTCCATCAAGGTATAGGAATTTCGTTGCTGGTTCTTACTGAACTGGGACTTTATTTGTGAAATGCTTTTGTTCATTTCACTGCATTTCAGAGCTTGCAGTGTTACTTACCCAACTTTTGGTTTGTGCAAATACTGATCTGGTGAATTCAGTTTGTGTATTTACATTACAAAAGAGTACATGAATTGCCAATTTGAGGCAGTTAACTACTTGTGCTTAAATAAAAAGATAAATGTTGAGTTTTCCTTCTTCCTTACCCCTGTTTGAGGAAACTATTAAAAGGACAAACTCTGTATTTGAGGAAGTTAGGAACCTGAAATCGTATGTGCTTATATAATTTAAAAATTATAAGAGTTATTACATATGCCATTATTTGTAGTATCGGGTGGTGCTTTCTAAGGTACTGTGGTTATCTTCTGTAAAAATGTGGGCAGTAATAAAGAAGTAAATGAACTACCCTAGCAGTGTTTTTCAGATGCATTGTTAAGGTTTTTTCAATGCTTCATAGCAATCTGGTTTAGTACTGTTTTTCCATAGTCCCAAGATCAATACACTTACAAATAGAATAAGCAAATTGTTTAAATATTCATGTTATGCTTCAGTTTCCCAACAAAGTAATAAAATGCATCTATTTTAATTGTCAGAACTTTGTATTTTCTCTTTTTTTTTTAATTTTAAGAACTCAGTAGGAGGGTCTGTCTACAGACTGATTATTTTTTAAAAAAATCTTTTAGTTTTGATGCAGAAGACAAACAGAAAACTTTTCAACCATGATCCTGCTTGATATGGTTAACATAGTGAATGATAGAGTAGCTTCCCTTGAAAACACTTCTTGTCTTTTTATTGGAATAGACATTGATAAAATAGTAGTAGTACTTGAATTTTAATATGGGAATCAGATATGCCCTCTGATTCAAAACTGAATAATGAATAATGAGTGTAGTTCACCTGCTGCTAGATAGCAGTGATTTCAGCTATCAATACTGACTGCAAGACAGCTGGATGAGGCTATTTTTGACAGCTCAGCTTTGCATGTAGAGACACACAGAATATTCTCCTCTTTACCCCTCTTCTACTTGCTGCAATCCCACCCATTGTTCAAGGTTTTTGTGATGAGATGGGAATAATAGTCTTTAAGTTAAATTTGTCAACATGGCTGGAGACTAGAATTCATTTGTTTTAAATATGTATTTTAATAGATGGCCATTTTAAAAACAAGCTTTCAATGAAATTAATGTCTAAAATTATTTTTTAAAGAGAATATAACCTGTAAATTGGCCTGGCAGGTTAGGGGGAGAAGTACACATATACCCGAATACAGTAGCTAAAAACTGGAATGGTTTTCTAAACTCTACTTCATTTAAAATATTTCATGTAATACATCATATGAAGCAGAATTTTAGGACTAATATAGAGTAGTTGTATATAGATGCTAATGAAATGTGGCAGTAAGAAGTCAAGAAACTAAAAAGAAATTCATTTTTAATGTGGAAAAACTGTTTGTTCTATATATCATATTCATCAGTCATGGTAAAGTATTCATTCCCAAAAGGGAAGATAATGTACTCGGAAAGCCTAGAGGAATGGATGATTGTCATTCAATTTAATAATATTCTGATGAGAAATTGGGTTGCAGAACCCTAAGATTTAGATTCAGGTTGCTACAGATATGTTTAATTAAAACTGAATCCCTTTAACCTTTCTTTAAGTTTTCAAGCAGGTTAAAGTCTTAAACTAAATTTATGATTATATTGTATTTAAATTGAATATCAGGATTGCTTTTAATAAGATTTTTTTATTAAAAAAAATTATAAAGAGAAATGTATTTGAACCATGTGGGGGAAAGCTGGATATCTTATACAAAGAAATACACATGGAACTTAAATGACAACAGCTCTTTAGGTTTTAAACTGAAATATGATGGTATATAATATAAAAACTGTCAATTCAAGCTTTCTTTTTTAGTTCTTTTGTAAGGATATGGATAGCAGTGTTTTCTCTGTGAATCTTTCAGATGTTCGTTGGAAAGGCACAAAAAATGACACAAAATACTAGTCCCTGCTATTTAATCTGATAAGTGTTTGAGGATCAAAACCTCGTAAAAGTTATAATGGCAAGGGCAGGTTGTGTTACATAAAACATAAACTTCTTTCAGAATTTATAATTAAATGAGCTTAGGATAAACATGAATAATTTATTACTGTAATTATATACATGTGAAGCCTCAGTCCTGCAAAGGTAAAGTTTTTTGTGAATGGATTTTGTGCCTTATAGCAGACAATAAAAGCTTTAATAATAAGGTATTTTGGCCCAAATTACAGTATTTTTGTACCTCGTTCTGAGACACTTGTAATGAATGAGACAGCTCCTATTTCTAGAATAATTCTTAGTATTGCTGTGTATTCTGGAAAAAAGGTAGAATTTAGTAGTAGCACTCAAACTGGTATTTGAATTGGAGAATGAAAAACATAAATTCAAGAAAATACCAATACTTTCAGTGTTCTTTGTCTGTTCTTTAAAACTCCATAATTGGAGAGAAAACGGTATTATGTCTGTTGGTATTCTGGTATGATGCTTTACTCTATCTGAAAAGTATTAAATGAACATCCAAAAACATTAAGATTTGTCAATTAGTACTTTTAGCATCTCAGTAAATCAAATGTATGAGGCAATTAGCTGAATTTCTGATACTAGAGGCGGTATCAACATTATAGCTACCTTAAAAACTTGTAGTGATAACACACTGAATATTCTATTTGCATGCTATCTTGCTGAGGAACTTGGTGACTACTGGCAATTTATTGCTACTTTACAATTGAGTATTTCAAAATTAGTCACTGACCAGCAAGTTTTGAGGGTAACCCACAGAATTTGTTTGGGAATTAAAACACACAAAATTGTATTTGGCCATGCAGAGACTCAGTAGGTTATCTGTAAACAATATTTGAATTTTTTTTTTTTTTAAAAAAGTAGTTACTGGCTTTAAGAAGCTTGAAAGAGTAAGAATGTATATGGTAATTTGGAAGTCAGGATTTGACATAATGCATTGTCATACTTGTGGTTTCTGTTCTTCAGTTCCCTTTTTTCTTTTCTCTGCCTTCCCTTCGCTCTCTCCCAGCTAACATTAGGTCTAAAATGTTGATCACTCTGGAATGTGTTTGATTCGATTTCTATTTCCTTTTTCTTGCACTAGTGGGGAAGGCTTCTGCTGGTGGTGGAGGGAGGGTGAGCTGGCTGGTTTTGGGAGAAGGTTTATTTATTACTTGAACTCTGACAGGCTTCCTTCAGAGTGAAAAAAGAGGAACTTAAGCCACCAACCCTCAAAATTTGGATATCTGACAGCTGACTGGAAACTTTTCTTACTTTAAAATGATTTATTTATTTTTTTCGCACAGACTTGACTCAAACGTTTACTGAAATGCAGACTAGGTACTACTATGATATTATACTCAACTTCACACTACTTTCTTCAAAGCTTTTTATAGAAAAACACCTAGATTTCATGAGTAAAGTCAAATAGCTCTATACTTCTGTGGCTGCAGACAACTGAAAGCGCTAAGTAGACTGAAGTATAACCTGCTATTATTATCCAGAGAGACATCCTATGTGAGAAGTGATGACATTTGTTTTTATGTCAGTGTTTGAGCTGTTTAATCACTTTTTAAGCAGATAATGTTAATGACCCTGCTATTGAGCTTTTGGAAATAAAGCAGTGTAGAAGGAGGAAGATCTAATTGGCCACTATGTAGAACAGTATAGTGTCCTTAGAGAATCTCTCCATTTATGTTCTGATTTCATATTCCAAGCAAATGATATAAAGGTATCTTGTGGGATAGTGGGATTTTGATGCCACTTCCCTTGTCTGAACTGCTGTTTGTCTGATATCTTTTCCTCAAGGAAGCTGTGTGAATGCTTGCTGGTCTCTGTATTCTCTTTGAGCATCTTTCAGTTGATCAGAAATATGTAGAAAGTACAAATATAATTGAGGTGAGTTTATTGCACTTGAGAGTTCAACCTCAGTTTATGAAGTTTTTTTCACTTTTGAAAAAATACTTACTTTGCACTGATGTATCAGCTCTTACATTGGAACAAGCAAATGATTTGGTCAATATGCAACAAGTACTTTTTTCCCTATGAGAAGCAAGGTTAATTTCTGATACAAAACTCCAAGTTAAGCCATGAGCCTCAGAGCTGTATGGCTATATACTTGTCAATGTGAAAAGAGAATCAGGAGATGGAATAGAAGTAACTTAATTTATGATTTAGTTGGAAGTATTGCATTTAAATTGTGTTTTAATGATAAATGGTAGAATCCAAGCTATTATAGCTTTGAATTCGGTTCTAGATTAATGCTCAGTTCATGATTCTTTGGCATGCTAAGCGTGCTGTTCTGAGCAAGAAGTTCCTGTGTGCCTCGTGTTGCTGAGGTAGGATGTAATGTTTAAATAATTGGCTGGTTTTGGAAGATCTACTCACAGAGATGAGAGAAACTGAAAGTACCAGACTATTCAAGGTGTCTTCCGTGTTGGATTAAGACATATCTGGGACCTGAACTTTTGAGTCGAAGTTCTTGTTGTGGTGTGTGGCTTACAGGTTTTTTGTGGTGTCCTTTTTTCCTAAAACCTATTCAACCTGATTATTTGAACTTCTGCTGGTAATCTTCTCAGCCTTTTTCTGTTTATAGCTATTGGCAGAGTCTTTGAAGTCTCTGTTCTCAAGCTGTTTATTTTGTCTTTATATTTTCAGCTTCTGAATACTCTCCTATTCAGTTGTCAGTTGTTTAGGCTTCTCTGCCTACCCCCCTGCCCCGAGGCATTTTTGGCTATGTTTTGCTGAAAAATCTGAAAACTAAGCAGCAAAACTGAGAGAAGCCTGAGGTGCTGGTTCTTTGAAGGGAGCCTTCAGTTTTCAGGGTGTTTTAACTTTTCATACCTCTTTCCTTAATACAAAGCAGTAGTTGCTGTTATAACCATCCTAAATGACTTCCTCTCCAGGGGTAACTAGTAAACAGTGGTTTTAAGTAGGACCATGTGGGACAGATGGGTATCGCTTTGTATTTGTTCTTAAATCATGAACCGTGGGCAGCCAATACTGAAGGAGTGTGGCTGAGAAGAGGAAGGATTAGCAGGAACGCCTGGTATTGGTAGCAGGTGGAGAGGAAGGTATAAGTAACTTGGGCAGAATTGTTAAAGCTGCCTGTGGAGAGCAGAGATGCTGAAATGGGTGGAGAGATGCAACCATTCCCCTTCTAAAGGAGGAAAGAGAGGTGGTTGTAACAGAGGTCATGAGAATTTTTTTGGGGTAATGTAAGAATGCAGTGGTTTTGGTATATGTAATGAACTCAACTTCAGGCAATTTCCCCAAGTGAGTTTTATAGAGACTGGGCCTAAGACCGTTGCTGTAACTTTTTATTTTGCTCAATATTAGCAAGTCATCACTTGGCGTATTTGGCTCACTTCATGCACTGCAATCAAGAGATATAGCTCAGTAGGAAAGAGTTTCATGAAAAGCAATGAAGATGATCAGATATCGGGGGCGGGGGGAGGAGGAGTTGGTGGTAATTCCCATAAGAAGGCCTTGACTATCATAAATCCTAACAGGTTCATTAAAGCAGTCTTCTTGCAACTTAAGATGTTTGCTACTTTTCCATCTTTCTTCTGTTTTCCCATTTTTGTCTGAATTGTTTATTTCAGACAGTGTAGCTGTTTGCAATTTAAAAGAAAATATCAGTTTTAAGTTTTCCCTGCTTCCCCCCCGCCCAAGATAAATATATGTATTATAGTGTATATAACCGCAGTTTTGACTTTTTTTTAAGGAGGACTGCTTTGTTGGGAAGGTGTTGTTAGGTTGGTGTTGGTCTTGGCAGCCTTAGTAGATAGTAGTGTTTGTTTCTTTATTTCTTTAGAGTAAAACAAAGGGGGAAGACCCATCTAAATCTTAATAATATACAAGCTCTTCTGCTGTTAAGCAATAGTTTAGTAAATACTTTCCTTCTGCTAATGTGTGTATTTTGTCTGCACTGTCCAAATACCTTAATAGTGATTAAAAACTATTATGTAAATAGAGTACCAAGTTAATTGTATTTCCTTTTTCGAGCATGGGAAATGTTCTGTTATAAAAATCTCTTCACTGGTTTTGACACTGTTCATTTTACAGTAGAGAACAGGTACTAGAATATTTGTCATACATAGTTATTTTTGTCACATTGTCTAGCCTGTTTGATTTGTGCCTTTCAGTTTTGCTCCTTAAAGACTGGCAGGTCTCAGGTTTAAACAGCTGTCTAAAAGCAACTAGCAACTTACTTTGGAAGCAGCCTAGTTTTTCTCTGAAACTCAAGACATCCAAATGCTGATTTGTTTCACAGCAAATAATATTTTTGATTACTGATGTTTAGGAAAATATGTATGTTGATGAATGTAACTTCTTCACTTCTCTACCTCACCTGTTGTGATTTCCATGGTGCTAAAGGTGATGATCCTGCTCCAGTGGCATGTCCAGTTTTTTTATTGAATGGCAGTTAACCATGACTCCCATGTTCAGCAGCAATATTGATTTATACTAGCTTAAACTAGTCACAGAACTACAGTTTAGGGTGTGAAAAGCTTGTTAGCTGTTACAGGGTACCTGCTTAAGATCATGCATTGTACCTCCTGTAAACAGGAGATCATGGAAGGCTGCTTATTCTTCTTTCATTGAGGTGTTTGTGGGGTTTTTTATTTACACGACAGGAGATGGCATGCAAATAGATTAGCTTGAAGGGAGATTAGCATGTGTTGCTTTAATGTCTTGCAATTCAATTTTCTTTGTTGATTGGTTTCTTGTTAGCTTAGGAATCTCTGTTGCCTTGAACTATGTGAGATAGATATGTTTTGAGGCAAAAAAAAAAAAAAAGTAATTCTCAAACTTGGCTTGCCACTTCCTTCTAGCCTAGAAATAATTACGCTGCCTGGGTCTGTCAGTTCAGAAGTTTTATATTCAGTCTCATTCATATGAGTTAACCTGGAACATGCATACAGACACACAAGACCTTCTTGAAAGATGTCTGTTCAGTTGGGCATGTCATAATGACCAACCTTGCATGTCTCCAGTGCTCAGTAAATCCAAAGAGGACAAAAAATCTTGAATTATGGAATCTAAGCTAAGTTTCTAAGTTCAGTAAACTTGTTTAAATGAAAAGGAATCTTCTTCAAGACTTAAATAGAACTGTGTCATTTCAGGCCAGATTTCCTGGCTGCAGTGTCACTGTCTGGTATTGTGTGGTTTCTTAGCCATTGCTATCAAATTTGTCTGCAGTTTCCCCTTTTCTTTTCCTATATTATACACTTAATGAGTGTTATTAATAGGACATCAACTTGTCAAAATAGAGGCAGTGAGCAGCATGTGTGTCCAAACCTGGTTGAGTGTTCAGTTTCTGGAGGTTGTTTTGGTTACGTTTTGCCCGCTTCCCCTCTCCATAATCAACAGCAGCTCTGATTAGTTTTTTCCATAGTATTGTAACAAATATTTCTACTGGCTTGTTTAGGATGTGAAGTTTTCAGTTTTAAAATCTACATTAAACATTACTTTTCATCCATTAATTTTCATACCACTGTGATATTGTGGTATTAAGATCAATAATTTTTTGGGGGGAGGAGGAAGTTATTTTGACTTTCATCAAAGAGGTGAAGTAGAAATAATTTAGTTATTGTCAAATTAGAATTGGAGTATGGTTTCCTAGTGAAAATATTATACATTTTATTGAGCCTTGTTTTGAATGTGTATGGTAGTATCAGATGTAAAAGTATTTGTTTTCACTGAAGTTCATTCTGAAAAAGGTGTAACACACTGTTATACCTTTGATTTGTAATTGGACACATTTTAAGATAAATACACTTAGTATTATTTCTTACATTGCAGATGGCTGGAATCCATTTTCTCATCCATATAAGAAGATGGAATATGGGAAGTGGGAGTTGTTCATTCCACCTGGACAAGATGGTTATCCTCCTGTGGCCCACGGATCGAAGCTAAAGGTGTTGATTCTAGACTTACTCTGTCCAATTCTTGTAACCCTTCTTACTCAGTTGTCCTTTTTGTTTTCTTTTAAATAACTTTATCTTCATTTAATTGTTCTAAGAAGCAGAACCAGTTTATCTACTTGTACAATGTGACCTTAATGAGTGAAACATCAACACCTCTCTTCATGACTCTTAGGAACAGGCATATGGGGCTGAAATATGGATATAGTGTATTGTATCGTGCTACAAGATGAAAACAGTTTTTACATATTGATAATTTGAAAAATAAGAATTAAGTAATGTATAGATAACATCTTTCTGTGTTTGATGCAGCTTCTTGAGATTAAGATCCTATTCAAATCTCAATACCTTGGTAACGTTTGTGATGTTTTTAATCATGGCTTTTCACGTAATCTTTTTGTGTTGCTTTAATGGTACATGTAACTTTGTAAAACTTCTGCCTATCCTTTAGGAATTAATGGTATTGAGCAGTAGGCTTAATAAGTTAAACTAAATACAGATGCAGGGAAAATGTTGTATTTTGTGAGTATCCATGACCATAAAGTCCTTTCTTCCAGGAATTAATGGAAAGTTTCTTTGAACTTTCAAATGCCACAGTTCTTACACTTAGTGTAGGTATACATAATGACAACTAACCATAAGTAGAGTTGCTTATTTCTAGGTGAATACATTTCAGTCAGAGTTGTACTTCTGAGATTTTAAATTGTTGCAGTCAGAGCTTGAGTTGCAGAGATATCAGATGCTAACCGGGGACAGTAATGAGTAGTTAAGAAATGTACTGAAATAATTTATAGACTAGGAAAATTAAGAAACTGGAGCATTTGTATAATACTACTGTATTGGCAGGACTCCCACCCACAAAACAAACACATTGAAAAAATCCTCATTTTTCTGCTGAAAATCAGCTTAGGTAAACAAGAAATCTGCTGAAACAAAGATATGCATAAAAATGTTCTGGAAATGCTTACTTGATGTGTGTGCTTATCTTTATGCCTTTTGTTATGGCCTATGAAATCATCCCAGTAATAAATATGGATAAATTGAAATTTAGGAATAATCATTCAAGGATGAAAAAGCTGTTTTTATTTTACAGAGCAGGAAAGAAAACAGCTGTCTGAAACGTGGAAATACAGTGATCATGCAATAATGTATGAGATTGCAGAATGGTTACTTAGTATTTTCCACGGTTTTGAGATGTAAGTAGGTTAGATTTTTTCAATTGTTGCTAAATTTACCTTTTCCGTTCTGTGTGCAGAACTGTTGAGCTCACCTACTGTAGAATATTCTGTGCTTAGTGTAGAGTTGAGAGGTGTGAATGATGAGGAGCATTGATCATTATTAATATAATAGCAAAAAGCATATATTCTTGAACATGTTTGGAAGAACTAAAGATTTTTTGTGTGTCTGTCAACCAATATAAGCATTGGTCATATCTCCTATTTTTGAAGCAGACGTCTTTATAGTACTTTCTCTGTGTCCATTCACCATTTTCTTTGGCATATAAACTCCATAAAGCAAAGATTGCATTATGCATAATTTGTTTAGCATGCAGAATTTTTGACTACTGATTATTCTTGGTACTGATGCACTAGTAAGAAGATTTGCTGTAGTTCTGTAGTTGTTCTGAGTTTTCTGAAAAGCCATGAGGCTGGCAGAGCAGAATGTGAGTTTTATTTTCCTCTTGGAACAGGCTCGTGAGGCTGGACTGTTCTGTCTGCCTGTGACACGGATTTGCTTTTGAGTGCGTATATTCTTGTCTTTAAAAAAAAAAAAGGTGAAGATATAGAAACTTGATTCACAACTGTACATAATCGTAATTGATGACTTCATCCATATGGAACTGCTCCCAGCCTCATCTGTAACTTTGCTAATAATCTTTCATGACACTTTGTTTTTGTTCCATGGTGCCTACACAACTGAATCTTAACACATCATGACGTGTACTTTCAATGTATTTGGATGGTATAATTAATGTGGAAAAATGTCTCCAGTTAAGGTAGTTCTAAAATGATGTATCTGTTACAAAATCTGGAAGGAGGTTGGAATATTCCGCATGGTAGGCATGTATCTTACCCTTATGCTATGGCTGATCTTTTTATCCTCTCTCATTCCACTAATGGGTTCAGAAAACTGCTGCTGCTCCGTAAGTTTTCTTTGAACTACACGGTTCTGTTAGATTATGATTGTTCATAAGCGTGTGTATTTTAGGGAACACAAGCATTCATGTGGTAGAGCATAGTTTTGCAGTTCTTTGTTCATGTAGAAGCTGAGAATATTGGGTTGTCTGTAGATGGAAATAATTATGCAGATTGCAGAGCCAATGTTTAAATAAACAGGCACTGTTGCCTGCATGCACTAGACTAGGCAACAAAAACTATTTCTTTTTAGTAATGAAGGTAGTCCCTTTTTTGATTTACTAAAGAAGCATAAGGGAATCACAGGTTTTAAAGTTTCTTTTACAAATATTATTCTTAAATATTTAAGTTAGTCAACTTTAGATATTTATGCAAAGATTTGATTAATCTGCTAGGGGGGAAAAAGTCTCCTCCAGAAGGTCCTTATCTTTAGCTTCTGTCTACACTGTTTTCATCTTCAGTTCTACACAAGCGAATGCCAAGTTCTGAAATGGTGACAAGGTCACTCCTTTTAAATAAGTAATTTCTAAGCCAGAATAGGAAATGGATGGAGTGTAGCTGGTGACACTAATTTAGATCAGGTCACAAAATGTTTTTGTAGGAAAATAAATGAGGAGCAGAGGTCAAACATTTGCCTGTTTTCAATAGTAGTAGACTGTCTGCTGTAGCTCTTCAGGCAGCCTTCTCATAAGTAAATACAAACATTGAAGAGTGTGAGTAATTAAAAATCCTGCTGTAGATCTTCTGATACATTTCTGTGTGAAGGGATGGATGCTTATGACTCCCTTGTGGATAATGACATCCATCTACAAAATAAGGTTACCTGCTAGAAAAGGGTATTTTTTTTCTTCCATGGATCAGTTGGGAGCTTAGAGTTGGTTAAGTGAACAAATAGAGTTGCTGTTGTGGATGTGTGGTGTTTGCTTTTTTCTTCCCCTTAAACTTCTGACAGATTTCATAAGCTGAGAACAGATTAAAAAACAAAAACAAACTTTGTGCTTTACTAAATTAAGCCTTTTTACCTCTCTTTCTTTATTCTAATGAGGATAGTTTGAAAGATAGTCTGGGACAACCAGAGTTTCTTTAAATGTTAGCATGTTTGTCATTCTAACAGCGATGGCAGTTGGGGGCAAATGTGCTTATCTTCTTTCATGGTTCAAAATGACTGAATTCTTCCTTCATTGTCAGAGTATTCTTAATTACCTTTTCACAGTATACAGCAAGCTTTTAGAAAAATTAACACGGATAGGCTTCTTTAGCAAGTCGTATGTTGTCATATGCATGCAGGAGATTAATCAGTGTTTCACTTTGTTCTATTACTGTTTATTTATAAGTGAGTTTGTCAGTTGCTTAAAAATACCTGTAAGTTAAGTTTTCACTGTAGGCTGTAAGATCCTAGTATTGAAATAGTGGCAGTGGAGTTCAGGGGTGGGGACAGTACTGGTAAAAATTGAGATCTTAGTATCTGCAGTGGAGAACTTGTTTAATATTCTTAACAGGAATGCCAGGGAACACCACAAATTGCCAAAGAATTGGCCAATAGAAGCCAATAAGAATTCAAACCTAGATGAAAATAATTTCCAAATTCATGGCTAATGGTAAAGTTTTAAAATATTTTCACACAACTAAATAAGAAAAGATAGTAAGATCAATACTTCTACTACAGCCGTACTACAAATTGGCAATTATGATTGAGTTACCTGCTGCCCCAGACCATTGAATAGGATGAGATCTGTATAGCAGAACCAGTAAGTTTTCTTCTGTGAGCTGGAGAGGATATACTAAAATAGTAGAATTGTTCAGCTTTCTAGTAATGATAGTAGACCTGTGATTTCTGAAATGATTTGGTAGAACAAGAATTTTATAAATTAATATATTTATCTGATACTTCATCTGACAGTATGCTGGGTAGGTGCATGAAATTAAAACACGGTATGCAACTAAATATCACTTGTACATTCACGAAATCTGGTGTAATGTAAGTGATTCTGGCTTGCTTCTCTGGAGTTGTGGAGGTAAGGTTCAGGATGGCTGACGTGCCTCCATAATGCAACTTTTACCAAGAGCGAGGTAAAACATTAGGAAGTTGTCTATAAAATATCAATGACTAAATCTGTTGGTTTCTTATTACATTTTTGAAGCCATATGTGTTAACTACAAATGGGTAGCTTTCTCAGATAGCCTTTATGTAATTGAGTGTAGGGAAGTGAAAGTAAAAAAAAAAAAAAAAAAAAAAACAACAAAAAAACCCAATAAAGGAAACCCTGTTCTGTAGTTCATTTTAATTGGGTTTTAACAATCATTTCTGAGCACCATAGCAGCCTTCATAATTCTTCAGTGTATGCTGACAGAAGTAATCATATACAGCTCAGGGAACAAATAACACAAGTATTCCCAGGAAAGGTCACCTCAGAAAACGGTAGAAACTTTAAAAACTCTGCATGCTAAATATCTGTCCTTTGCTCCCTCACACACATATATATACATATGTGTGTGTATATATATATTTATTTTGATGGTAAACTTTATAGCTTTTTGAGGAAGTATTTTGTATTGAGATGAGGTGATTAGATTTGGTATCTCATGCACTTGTTAACACAATATTTTTCTATTGATATTCCACTCTTGCATGTTTGTGTAGTTTCAGTGATTGCTGAACAGTAGTTACAGGTGCTGAGTTGAATACAAAACTGGTGCTGTCATGAGGAACAGAGTCACAATTTTTTTTAATTAAGTTTGTACAAAATGTTTTGAAAGTTCACTACTTCTGGTTTTAAGTAGTTTTCCTGCCCAAATGTATAACCCTTTTTAATATTAAAGTGTGCAAAGGAGGGACTACTTTGAGTCAGAACACGTAACAGATTAATCATGGTTAGAGTACCTTAAATAAAAAAAAAAAAAAAAGTGTATCCATGAGTTGCTGGGGAGAGAAAGGTTAGTTGTAAAGAATATTCTTAAAACTTAATCCTTACAGTTTTCTCTGCTGTGTCCTATACTTTGTAGTAGATCTGCATGCTCTGTGTTTAACTTGTAAACTTTGAAAAGGAATCAAATATGGTGAGCAGGTAGGTTAATCAGTGTCAGGGAACCACTGTTAGTAAAATTCATCAAGTGTAATTACTGTCACTGATGAAGTAGATGGTGCTGCAGCTGACCCTACTGACCAGGAAGTCCAGCAGCACAGTATCAGGCTGGCTCTGAGTTCAGGTCTCATGTGCTTCTAGCAGTCTGCAGTCAAAATGTGAAGGCGTTCTTAATGAGAGTGTGAAAACCCAGGAAACTTTTTAATAATGGGATAACAGGCGGGTGGTTAGGATGCTAGGTATAGAAGTATTAAAGTTGTGGTGGATTTTCTGTCACATAAGATGTAAATAGAATCATAGAATACCAGGTTGGAAGGGACCACAAGGATCATCTGGTCCAACCTTTCTTGGCAAAAAGGCAGTCTAGACAAGATGGCCCAGCACCCTGTCTGGATGAATCTTAAAAGTGCTCCCTGTTGGGCAGTCAGCCTCTTCCCTGGGACATTATTCCTATGGCTGATTGTTCTTTCTCATTGTGGAATCGGTTATGTGCAGACAGCTTTTACAAAGGGAGTTCTAGGTAACCCTAGCAGAGGTACGAAGCCTGATTTCAACAGGAAGCTTCCTGAGGAAGTATTCAGTGTTTTCTTACATATTCAAATATAAACACTTCTCATGTTTTTTGTTTTCACCTTAGCTGGGGGAGGCGGGGAGGCAGGGAATATCATTGCTCATAGTCCCATGTCGCTTAAATTTCATGTCTTAAACGGTGTGTAGAATGGAAAAAAATAAAAATAATCAGGTCTGCAAAGTTGAACAGTGAATGAAACAAGTGTTCTGCAGCATTGTGGTGTATAACCTAGGTGCAAGAAGGAGCAGACATGGCATTCCTGGCATTTTAAACTTTAGAGAACAGGACTTACGTCATCTAGCATGTACATTTCTTGGCATCAGTGCTGCTGAATGGGAAGTAAAGCATTAGTTAAATCTGTGGCAATACCCTTCATGTTTCATTGCTTGATTGCAAGCCATGACTCTTAAGCAAGTTGTTGTAGACCTCTCTGGGTTACAGATTAGGTGTACTAGCAGGAAGAGTTGTTATCTCATTGGGAGGTAAATGGTCTCCTGACTTTGCCTGTTTGGGTTTGGTAAACAATGTGCAACTTGTGGGCTCATAGGACAGTGGTAGCAGCAATGAAGCATTGTAATGCAGTGGACTGTTGCTCTTTGGAGCCTTTTTTGCAGACTGAGCTCAGCACTTCAGAATTTTCTTGTTGAGTTGTTTTGGCAGGCTTAGTTCTGTGACTTGCAGATTGCACAATTCTTTGGTAGGAAGTTTTGCTATTTAAAAAGACTTGCCTTTTAGTTTATCCTGACAGAAGACTTAACTGTTTCACTTGGTATTAGGTGTGTGTTAAAGCAAAATGTGAGGTTTTTTTGGAGGAAAAGAGATTTTAAAGAGAAGGTGTGTCAAAATGGAATCTGAAGCCTGGGAGTCTATATTAAGTATATATAAACATGGTTGTGTTTTTTAGGGGAATTGTTTTTGTTTTGAAGATAGAGCCACTAATTAGGTAAAGCTTCTGAAACTCTCTTCAGTGTGACTTACTGGTACATACTTCCCCAGCTGTATTTGTTAAAGAGAAGATTATAGGTCAAGGAGAAAATGGAAGATTAACTTTGGTATTCTAATGGACTTACTTCACATCTTGGATGCCCAAGTCTTGTCAGATGGAATCTGTACTGGCAATACAGCCAGCACCAGAGTTGTTTGAGGAGTACTTCTCTGAGGCGTTAAATACTTTATCATAAGGTATGCTACTTTAGAATATCAGAAAGTAGTTGAATTAATGCACTTAATGTGTGGAGAGGATCAGGTGAGCTCATCCATGACAGAAGACCTCAGAACAGAGGGAACAGATCACAATACTCTGCCTCCTTTTTTTAATTTTATTTTTATTTTATTAGTATTATCCATCAAAGAGAGTGTGACCTAAGGTGTTAGGGACTCTTGAGTTGTCAGACATAACAACAGGAGGGAGAGGACAGTGGAAGGACCACTTGCAGCTGTAGGCTACCCCAGTTGTAAGACACCATGGGAGTATGTAACAGGAAGTGGAGGTGTTGAGCATAACCTGCCTCATCCCCAAAAGAAGTTTCTCTGACAGTTTGAACAAGCCGTGAATGGGAGCATCAAAAAGTAAGCATGATATGCCACAACCACCCAACCGCAAGGTGCATTATGCAGCAGTTGTCCTTTATACAAACGCTTTACTGTTGAGGATAAGTAATACTTAATGCTTGGGTGCCCCTATTACATACTTCAGCAGCTTCTTTTCTACTTGACATGGCTTGAAACAACTCTAATAAGTTACACTTATTGTGTGTAATGTGCTTTATTATGGCTGCTTTTCAAACCATGCTCTCATACACCAAGCCTCTCAGTTACATAATACATATATGAATGCTTTTATATTATGCATACAAATTTTTATAGTCTTTGACCTACATTACTGTTGTTATAGTAACTTGATTCTGGATAAGTCCCAGTGAGGAAAAAAGTATTTCTTGAACTTTCTATTTGAGATTCCAGTTTTCCTTCGACTTACTGATTTTGAAAAAGATTTTTGAAAAAGATTTTCAAAATCTGGAATCTAGACTGAAAGAGAAGTTTGAATGCTGTCCTGCAGCATAGATACATGTGATGTTTTCCTTTTTTAAAAATAATCTGGCTGTCACTCAATACCTAATAATGTCACCTTTGTGTAGCTAACAGTTATAAAGCCTATTATTTCTTCCTGTAGAAATCCATGTACTTTTAGGATAGTACATGATGATTAAGTGAAGTACTCTGTCTATACTTGTGCCTGTTGAAATCTATTGGGAATGTTTCCATGTGATATTGCTTTCACTTAAGAACTCTCCTATGGTTTCTTGGATTTTAACAGTTTGGTTTTCCTATGGTATTTTTATCTCTTATCTGCATAGATATTTTTATAATACTAGGCTGCTGTCTCCATCTTTTGATTTTTTTTTTATATTCAAATAGAGGATATATTTTCTGTATTATTTGTTAGTATTTACTAATTTATCTTAGTTTTCTAAGAAAAGCATGGCAATGAAAAAAGAGCAAAAGCTTTCTTTTTAAATCTGATCTAGTAAACTAGTTAAACATGTTATTTGGTTCTTCACTGCAAATGAAATACTTATTTCACAAATGGAGCTATATCTCCCTCTTTTGGAAAATCAAGGCATGACTTGGCTTTGAAGATAGACTTTTGCTTCATTCAAATCTTGATTATTTTTATTTAAATTTATTTACTTTCCTGGGGGAGAAGGGAAGGGGAAAAAAGTGGGAATTGTGAACAAATATTTAATATCCCTCATAAGTTTAGAGTCTAATAGATGATGTCATGATATATTTACAGAAAAATAATCTGTACAGCAAATAGATCCCACTCCTAATGGTTCTGAACCACACAGGTTCCTCTGCAGAACTTTGTTAAACATACAAACCACCTCAGAAGTATTACTATGTGTCTGATAGCTAAGGAGTTGGTTTTTTTTTTCTCAATATTTCATTTAAATACTTGTCCCTTCAGCAGATTTCTTTGCCAAAAAATTGCTTCGTAGAAAAAACCAACAAACCGACCAGGCAGCTTTGTCTCCACTGACTTCATTTTGACAGTAATCTGAAATTGATGAGGAAAAAAACATTGGAGAAAGGGATACCTGGAATAAAGTGACTGGAGTGTTCTATTACTTTTTCGTTCCAGTGTGACTGTTTTGTAAGTTAGGAAGGAGAACAGCCTGGCAGAAGCAATGGTCTGTCCAGTTTTTCTGAAACGTCTTTTCAAGGTTTATATTCAATTTGCTTTTTAGGAAATAATTTCATGCAAGCACCTTGAGAGATACACTTGATTTCTTGTGTATTTGGAGCAGTAGGAATAGAGTATGGTAAAATTTTTCAGTGGAAGGTGAGTTCTGGGAAGGTGGACCACTGTCCATGCCTCCTCCCCCACTGATTGGGGTGGAGGGTCCGTTTGGGAAGGGACTCCTGGATAGGGGAAGCTGAAGTGTTGAACAGCTTCTGATCCCTTTTCCTCCTTGCTGCCTCTCCTGAGCCTTGTTAGGCAGGGCTGTGCAGTAGCAAGAAGAGTAAGGCACTAGTGTAGAAGCTGTGTTCACTTCATTGCTTGCCTATTTCTGAGGCTATTAAAGAGGCAAATGTTCTATGTGGTCTCTACAAGCTATTAGGTTGAATGAGATAATTCCAGAATAAAGCTCTTAACAGTGCTGTTCTATCCCAAATTTTTGTCAGAATTTTGTATTTTTATCTAAATCTTCTTTAAAGAAAACTGTGTTATGCGAGGAACTGGGTTCCGCAGCAGTTTGCATTATCTTTCTGGGAAGTGTTCTGCTGTGGTCCCATGTATTAAAAAGCAGATGTACAAAAACCTTGCGTCTAGACTAGTGCTTCTCTCACAAACCAGTAGGACCTGTAGAAAGAGAAAGGTAGTACTTGCGCTGTGGTTTCCTCTTTATGTATGGGGAAGGCAGGGGTGGTGATGTGATTTTATTTACTTATGTAAATGACCTCAATTTACATCATCTGCTAGCAAAAGATCATCAGAGCTGTCTATTCTATCCTGGGTGCTAAACTTAGGATTGGATATGCTTCATGGAAGAAAAGTACACAGCTAACGTGTACAGGGAAAGGTATTTTCAGGTGATAGTAAAACTTCACCTTTGTTTCTGTAGCAGCTTGAAGGAGTTGAGAAAAGGATGAACAATTTAAGAAAAAAGAAATGATCATATAGCAGGATTGTATCAGTGACTTGAATGCAGGAACTGTCTTTGAAACTGAACTGCATTTATGGACTAAAATCTAAGACCAGGTTTTCTTACAGCAGCAATGTGTCCTAAATGTGTAGTTTTGGAGAGGTGAATTTTAATTGGTTCAGATTCTTTCGTATTCTTGTAAACTTGTAGTGGTTTCTCTTCGTTACTATAATTTTGCAAAAGTAAAAATGTAAAATTTTCTTTGTCTACAGTCTATATTATACTAAAAAGTATCTTAGTGTACAAGCAGTTGTTTTGCTGCTTCATATACTCTTAGAAGAGCTTGAGGGGTGGAAATACCTGGATGTTTAGTTTCTAATAAATTTCATGTCGTGGGAGAACCTGGTTATGTTATTGCAGCATCTGACATAAACTTCCTAGAAAATCTTAAAGACATCATTGTGTCATGCTTTTAGGTTTTGGTTTGAACTTACTTTCAAATCAGGTGCATGTTATTGAGATGAGGTGCGGTTTCCACCTGTGTTCTTGTGGCTTTTACATTTGAATAATCTTGTGTCAGAAATTAATAAATAACAAGCTAATTAAATGCTGTAAATTGTAAAATATTGAAATATTAGCTTATTGCCCTTATAGAAATAAGAAGTCACTGACTTTTCCATATTTCTCTTAAAGCTAGTCCACCCTCACAATATGTTAGCTATTGTTGGTTTGATGGCCAATTTAATTTTATCATTGTATTAAAAGCCGCATATACCAACAATCATTCCAAGTGCTTTCAAGCTATTAAAGTAATGAAATAATAATACAATGTTTCAGAGCATTTTATTGGCTTGCATATATTCATCAGTTATCTAGTTATCACCTCCTCATTTTCTTCTCCCCAATGAGTATAAATGGCAAACCACTGTATAACAAATTTCCCGAATTGCAAAAGTATCAGTCTTGATTCTTTATTCTTTTTTAAAAAAATGTTCAGCAGATGCTAGTTTTAAATAAAAATAAATATTTGAAAAATAAGAAATTATCAAGACAGCATGGCTTATTTTTATTTCTGATGTTTGATCCTGTATCATCATCAGTGAAAACAGAAGCAGATGACTTACGGGGGAAATTAAATGCAATGCTCCCACATGGAATTAGTCTGCTTTAGATGCAGGAACTGAAAGCTAAAGGAGTGGACGTTCAGCAGAGAAATTGTCTGATCTCTCTGTGTAACTGTCACTTGAATTATTCTCCTGCACTGTTCTGAAGAACTGTGTATGTGTACACTGGAAGGTGAGGTAGCCAAATGAAGCTGATGTGAAGAGAAGATGAAGGTAGGCAAACACAAAAAGAAAGGGGATATTCATAAACATATTGATTTTAAATGTGGTGTTTTGTGGCTTGTGACTGCATAGTTTCATTTGTCATAACAATAGCACAACCACATTAAGTGCCATTTTATACATGGGTTTATATTTTATCTAAATTTACATTTGTGGCTAAACTGTTGGAGTTACTAGACTTGCAAAGCTTTCAGACTTTTTATTGTTACAGATAATTTAAGAAAAAAAAGTCTGGCTTCTGTTCATAAAAAGCCAACAAATTTCACTGAGTCGCAGTGAGTCGGAAGTTGCCTGAACATCAGTGCTGAGTTTTCCTGTAAATGCCCTGAGACATCCAGAATGGGTTGGCAGATGTGCCATAGATGATACGAAAGACCCATGGTATTTTGGCAAGGTAGAACAGTGGGATACGTGAGTCTCAAAAATTTTCAATGTCTCTGAAAATCAAGGGCCCTGAATCTCACTTGTCCTGCATTGGAAGCACCATTAAGTTAGATGAAACCTATTTCAGCTTCTGATCAGCTTCTGAATTGTTCCAGTGTGATACTGCTTTTTCTATATGACTCCAGACTGTCCTCAAAGTGATGGTTTCTCCTTAACTGCTTTTGAAGAGTGTTAAACATCGTCAAAACAGACCTGTAAACAACTGTACTTAATTTTAACCTAAGTCTTACTCCCCATTTCATAAATTGCCTATACTCTAGTGGGACAGACATGGAGCACATTGTCATTGTGAGATTTAGGTCCTGCTTTGTCTTCCAGCGATCCAGCATTTTGAAAATGAAAAATGCACCTTTGCACAGGAGTTTTTACACAGCTTAAAAGCCAGCCATTGTTGGCTATATGTTTGCTCTTATTGCAGCCATATGTTGCAGTTTTTTTAGTGATTTTTATTCAGATCTGAATAAAATGCTTCAAAATTAATCACTTCAGCAGCATTGATGCCTTAAACCTCAGGTTACCAGAGCATGTACCTTGGGTGTACTCATCTCTGAAATCCTCTGCACTAATTAAAGCAGTTTCAGATGCTAAATTTTGAGCGAGCTGAACATAAATAGGCAGAAGTGTTGAGAATACACTCAACATCCCTGTAATGGAAAATGCAAACAAACCACACATTTTTAACCTTTACATGCAAAAGATGCGCAGCTTAGGTTAAGCTCTTCATTTTTTGTTGTTTTACAATTGTGCTTATATGGATTGCGTACCTGTGCCCTGTCCATTTTTAGACCAAACTGACTTTTTAATGTCAAATTATGAAGGACGTTTTCATTCTGTCTTTCTGACACTTGCTTATTTATGTGAGAGCATTTATTTACATGTATTTATACTCATATTTCACTTGGAAGCCAGAATCATGTGACATTCAAAAGTCATAAAGGATTTTGAGTTTTTATGTATTATTGTGTGAATGTTTTTACCGCTAAGGAGGGGGAAAAAAAACCCCAAACTGTGCAGATGAGCTGTATCTAGTGTTAATGTAGGCAATTTCTGCATGACTAACTTTGAATTTTCCACAGTCTTGTGAGAAATTTCCAATGGGTAAGCCAACTTGGAAACTATGGGGAAGTAGGGAAAAAAGACTTTTTAGTACAGAGTTCTAAACAGGTTAGCTGTTGCAAGAGACTTCCCCCTCTCCACAACAACAACAAAATCGTTGCCAGTGTATTAAGCAGTTTGATAATCAAATACTACTGTCTTATGTTTCAGACAAAGAGATGTTTAGTGTAGATGGTGTGAGTTCTCTTCATCTGTACTTTATCTTTGCTTTTCTGTCCTAAATTTGGGCAGTGTAAATGCAACTGTTGATATGTAGATTTCTTCTTAACTTAGTTTTGACTATTTTAACAGCTTAAACACACAGACTGAAGAGAGTGTGTTATTTTGCCTAGGGAAACTTGGATTTCCTTTTTCGCTCTGCACTTGTCCTCTTGTTGGAGTGTTTTCTGTAGTGACCAGCATTGCTTCTCCTCCCTGACAATTTTACATAACTCATATTCATAAGCATTTAAAAGGTGACTGAAGTCTGAAGAAAGCCAAGGGTAAGCCATAATGTGGGTACATAACTGGATTATTTATTATATGTGTCAGCTAAGTTTAACTGTGATTTTTTTCTAGCAACTCTATTATGTTCTTAAAAGCCAACAAGATGTATGCTCTGTTACATGTTTTTTGAAGCCAGCAAAAGTGAAAAACCCCTGATAATAGAATAAGAAATACAGTGACTATGTTTACTTAGGATTTTCTTTAACTGAAGCTTAAATAAGTGTGAAACAAACAGGTTAGTTGTGATTAGAGGTTAAACTTTCTCCAGTTTTCTTGGTTCACTTAACAAATGCATTTCATTCTATACTAGTATGCATTTTTAAAGCTTTATTTAATAGGGGCTGTAGTGTTTATATCAAATGGTATGACATGCCTCCTCGTATACCTTAAGGAAAGAGCAGGGACACACTTCTTAAAAATGAAGTAGGTAAATCCCAAGACCAGTTGAGGAAGCTGATTTAATGAACATCATAATTTTATATATGTTCTTTAGAGAAGATTGTTGAGTTAATTAGAAAATGTAAACTCAGCTATAATATGTTGATGAACTAAGTGGTAGCTAGCTTAGACTATGCATCATAAGTTTTAAGAATTAGTTGGAGATGAGTACAATAAGCAAATTTGCAGCAACAGTACAGTATCTGCTAAATAGACTCATAGGTACTTTGTCAAAAGGTCTCTGTAATGACTATATTCAATATTCTTTATGCATATATAATCTGTAGCAGAAGGTTCAGATTTTACATGGCAGCTACTTTTTATATCTGAACACTGCAGAGAATGGAGCACAAGTGATAGTTTGGGGTGAGTGAAGCAAGATTTTTTTTATCTGTCTTTGTTTTACGTGTGCGCTTTATATTATTACCCCTTTTATTACAACTTTTATTCATTTGTAGTTAAAACTGGCTACTAACAGCTTGGGTGGGTGTACTCTGTTGGGTAAAAGGCTGGCTGGGTGGCCGAGCCCAAAGAGTGGTGGTGAATGGAGCTACATCTAGCTGGCAGCTAGTCACGAGTCGTGTTCCCCAGGGCTCAGTGCTGGGGCCAGTCCTCTTTAATATCTTTGTCAGTGATTTGGACAAGGGGATCAAGTGCACCCTCAGTCAGTTTGCAGATGACACCAAGTTTGGTGGTGCAGTGTTGATCTCCTTGAGGGCAGGAAGGCTCTGAAGAGGGATCTGAATAGGCTGGACTGATGGGCTGAGGCCAGTTGTGTGAGGTTCAACCAGGCTCAGTGCTGGGTCCTGCCCTTGGGTCACAACCACCCCAGGCAGCGCTGCAGGCTGGGGCAGAGCGGCTGGAAAGTGCCTGGTGGG
>JAVJGI010000014.1:110900405-110962588 GCA_035590275.1 Ibycter americanus | reverse complement strand
TAGGCAGGTGGGGTCGGTCTCTTCTCCCAGGTAACAAGTGACAGGACAAGAGGAAATGGCCTCAGGTTATGCCAGGGTAGGTATAGATTGGGTGTTAGGAAACACTTCTTCACTGAAAGGGTGGTGAAGCATTGGACCAGGCTGCCCAGGGAGGCGGTGGAATCACCATCCCTAGAAGTATTTAAGAAATGTGTGAATGTGATGTTTAGGGAGGTGGTTTAGTGATTGACTTGGCAGTCCTGGGTTAACGATTGTACTTGATGATCTTAAAGGTCTTTTCCAACCTAAATGATTCTATGATTAATTATTTCAAGAAATGCCAAAGGAAATATGCGAATGAAGGCTCTTGGATTGTTTCCATTAGAGTTATTTTTGTCAGTCTTGGGCTGAATTGCTATTTGTTTTAGTGTGCCATTCAACTTTTTGCAGTTATTTTTGCTCATGCCACAGCTAAGCCTGATGGTGTGGGAGTTCTGTCTCAAGAAACTTTAGAAAGTATTATCTGAAGTCTTTCTACTTTAACTTATTAATCATCTTTCTACAGGATCGGGAGAGAGGATTAAGAAGTTGATTGAGTATAAAGCTTTGTAATTAAGGAAAGGAAGTATGCAGTAAATGGGATTCACATAATATTAAAAAAAGGGTTAAGCAAGCGTAGGAAAGAAGCATTGAAAGTGTTAGGAATTGCTGATAGAGGTCTAAGGAAACTATGCTGATTATGGTCGTGTAAACCAGAGAAGATTCAACTTTACCAGCTTCAGTGTGGTAACGATTCCTGTTTTGGGTTAGCTGTGTTCCCCTTGGCTATGTTTTCTCTGTACACAGCTCACGATGTTAAAAAATGACAGCCATGCATGAGCAAAATTGAGGTTTCTGCTGTTGTGGTGAGGTTCATCCAGATACAACCATGGCTGGATATATTTGGTATATATTCCTTAGGAAGACCTACACTGTGGAAAAAAAAGCCTGATTTGAAAGTTTTCTGAATACTTGTTTAAAATAAGTATTCCCCCCACTGTTTTAGAGATTCTTCTGAAGTTTGTGTGGTTGAGTTGTATGACTTCTGTTGTTGGATAAATGTATCCTTTTCTTTAGAATTTCAGAAATTTCTTATGTTTTTTGAGTAATAAAGCTAAAGTTAAGTTCTAAAATAGAGATGAAAACCAAAAATTCAGATTGTGAACTTTAAAATAGAGGAGACAATTAAGTCTGTTAGGACTGTTAAGTGTGTAAACTTAACCCTTGCAGAACATGGTACATTAGCACCACCTGTTTATGGCTCTACGTTGTTAATATCATAATATATGACAAATACACTTAAGCCTCTGCTCCTAGGAAGTTTTAGTTGTAGCTATTAGAATTCTGACTGTGGAAGTTGGTAGGAACTTGTACAAGTTACTATGAAAGTCTCTCAGTTCCTGAAAAGTCTAACCAATAAACTTGACTTGATAGATGCTTTGAATGAAAGGAAAACTAGTACTTAAACAGAATGATTTCTGAAAAACTGGTAAATCAAGTACACTGATGTGTCGGAAATGAGGGAAAATATGGTCAATTTGAGTTGTGTGACTACAGAACAACAATAGTTCTCACATGATGTCAGAAGGATGGGATGCAGAGATACAGTTAATTAACATGTGCAGCATAACTGTAGAAGTGTGGGTTAAAGTGAAATAAGGGGTTGCTCATTTCAGGGTGTTTCTAGACTCTGTTTTTCTTAAGTGTTTTTCATTGCTTAATGGACTATATTAAGGAGTATGTATGACTGGGTTTAGTATTTCACAATAAATAAACTTTTTCCCCCTCCAGTATAATTTTTGGATTAAACTAATACTACTCTAATGTTCTGAATTTACATTAATTATCCCATATTTCTTAAAATAAAGTGTGCCTACTCCTCATAAATCTGTATGTTATAAATTACACTAAGATATTAGAGAAGAAGGAATGATAACATGAGTAGCTAGGTATGGTTATTATATGCGGTAATTATCTTATTTCTGTGATGGGTAAATTGGGACAAATTAAGAAAATAAGGAATAGCATCATCAGAAGTGTGATATCAGAAAGTGGAGATAATTTTTATTATTTTGAGAGTAACTTGCAAATTGTCAGTGCGGTCAGCCAGGAGGATCTTCATAGTGTTGATATAATTTGCAGAAATACCCTTTTGGCCAGCTTTTCTAGCATAGTTAACAGAAGAAATTTTTGATGTACCTGTACAGTGTTTTCACTAACCTTTTCTTGTCTTTTCCTGTTTAGGTGGTTAGTCTCAATTATTTCTTCTTATAAAATCTGTTTCAAGTTGTCAGAGTTATAGTGATGTGCACTGAGACACAGCAATCATACTTCCTTGCTTTACCACCTTCCATTAACCTACTGTGTATACATATTTTCATCTTATTTTCTCCTGTGGTTGGGTTAAGGATACAGATAATCTATCAAAATAATGAGACACTTGCCACGGGTGAGAAGGCAATTCTTTGATAATTTTCTTTCAGACTACTTGTTAGGAATTGAGAGCAAAGATAAGTCACTTTTTTAAATAAAAAAGTAACGTGTGAGGGGGAAAAAAAAAAAGCTCAGCTCACTCCCCATCCTCTTTCCATCTGAGACTTCTTAGGATGTTCATAGCTCTCCCTACAAAAAAGAGAAGTCTCTCCAAACCAACAACCAAACCCAAAAAAACCCCACCATCAACTTCTTAACAGAATTGGAATGCAGAATTTCAGGACTTCACTTGCTCATACATTTCTGGGTTTCAAATTGGCAAACCTTCTGTGTTACTGTTTTAATGGCAGCCAAAATACCAAGCAAAACCAGAGTGCTGCTGTTCCTTTTGCACCGAGGAAAGGGGGAGGTGGGATGGGAGAGATGAAGCGGAGTTCTTTCTGCATCTCAAGAAGAAAGGCCTGACAGCAGTCGGCTTCAATTGGATAACTGCTTCAATTAGACAGAATAAGAGGAGGAATACTGATAGTGAGCAAGTCACCTGCAAATGCTGGGCAACCTGCGTTACTGTGGCATCATACAGTGCCCTGGCAGATTTTTTTCTCATGGCGTGCTGTTGGAGCAGATCCTGTCTTTGCAGAGAAGTCTCCCTTTTGGTCATTCCAGCTAGTATATCATTTCCATAGAGGAAAAGAACTCTACTCCTAAGCATGTTCCCTTGAGAATTTCTTGCTGCACTTTTAGACAAAGGCGAGGCCATGCAGTTGGTGTAGTTGCTGGTACCAAGGCGCAGGTGCCTGCAGGTCCCTGTGTTACACTGGGATGGCTTAGGTTGTCCTGCAACCAAGGGACATGTGCAGCACACCACGGACCTGTTGTCCCTAGCGCCTAAATGTGCAACGCTTTCCCAGTCAGCAACGCTGCCTTCCACCCTTTGATTCTCATACCCTTTCCCAAGGGTATTTTATAAGGTACAGGTTACATGAATTACTCAATAGAGCAGAGATGGCCTGTTCAAAATCGTCAACTCCTCATATAGAATGTCTTCTGCGAGGTCCCAGGACAACGTTATCCTAGTAGTAATTTCAATTTTGCTTTTGTTGTGTAAAATTATAAAACTCCAAGAGACCTCCTAAGTTTGTTGTGTTTGGTCACTCTTTCTGGTGAAGTTTTATGAGATTTTTGAAGGAATTGAAAATAATTGTCCTTTTTCATCTCTCGTTATAAAAGAGAGAACCAAATACAGAAGGTAAACCAGTTGATAATATTTTATTTTGTCATTAGAATGATGGAGTCATCTAGAGAAACTGAAAGGCAGCAAAAGAAAATCAGCCATTTAAATTTTACTCTTTTTTCCCCTCTTCTTGACCTGAAAGCTGTCCTGTGCTTCTTGTGTTAATCTATATGATATTGGTCAAGACTCACAGAGCATAGAAAAGAGGAAGGAATCAAGATATTAAAACTGGCTTACTAGATGGTTTGCCAAGTAAACAAATCACAGTTCTCATCTTGATGGCATTACACTGTATGTCTATTTAAATTTATAGGAACATGGCAGGGAAATAGCAATGACAGCGGAAATTAGGGAACCTAACACTAATCCATTTTGTAAGGCTCTGTCTCCCATTACTTATATGAAGCTTATATATATATCCTCACCTTTCAGCTTCGGCTCATGAACATCACTCTTGTGTCTGACATGCTTGGTTTGCTATCCCTTTGCAAATCATTTCTGTGAACAGGGTCATTCTTCCTTGTCTTGACTTGCATTGTATATTTGTATGTTCTTGAAATTAAATTTCTGTGTAGTGTACTGTTTCATTCTCTGCTATGGTTTACATAGGAGCTGTTATATGAATTATATGTGACTGCATGCATATGTTGCGGTTATTTTATAGGTGGTGATTCGTGCTCAGAATGGCGAACTCCTCTATCGTATTTCACCTTGGGCAAGATATGTAGTCCGTGATGAAGACAAAGTGAATTACGATTGGGTACACTGGAATCCACCACAGTCATATATAGTAAGGTTTAAATATTACTTTCAAAAGGTGCATAGAACCATGTATTGTGTCATCTTTGTATACCTGCTTGGGAAGGGGGAAAGAAAAAGAAGAAGTTGTTCTGCAAAAAGAGGGTAGTGAGCTACTTAAAGTAGCTACCTGAGAAGTGAAGGGGATTTATGCATGGCTTTGACAGAAATAAGTGACTTCAATGATGGATGTTCTTGAGCTACTTTTTCAGTCTCCCATAGACTATATAAATAGTAGTTGCCCATTAAAGTGGTATTTTAAACTTGGCTTCCCACATGCTAGACAAGCTCAGTAAGTATTCCAGGACTAGGCAGCCCTTCCTGATATAGAAGAGAATAGGGAATTATCAGAACTGGGTTTAAGAGTTAGCTGCACATACAAAGTTCAGTACTCCAAAAAAAAAAAAGTCAATGCCATATGAACTCAGAAAAAGCTTTCAAAAGTAAGGTGCTCACACTCCAGTCAAATCCTAGTTTCTTCACATCAGGAAAATCCGTTTATCAATTTTTAAAGCCCTGTTCTCGTTCACTGCAATAAGGGAGGCAAATCTTTACAGGATATATGAAAAATATCCTAGGAGAATGTTCCAAAACTTCAGACTTTCTGAGTGATATTTCATATTATACACTTTTTGGTGTTTTCACTAAAAAAATGGTATGTGGGATTCTGTATTAAAGGGGCTGCAACCTCTGTTTTGAGTGAAATTGTAGCACCCACCTCAAATTATGAAGTATCTGCTTGACAGAGAAAGGGTAACTCACATGGAAAGTCTCATTAAAAAATAATAAAAATATATATATATAATCCACAGTAACTTTATTATTTATATGTATAGTTTGTGTGAATTTAGTGACCTACTCTCTACCGATGATGCTGTGTGACACCTAGATCCTCTACAAGAAGAGGAATGGGGGAGGTAATTGGAAATGCAGTCATTTCTATAACCTAGAGTGAAAAGGAAGCGAGAACATTTAGGGTGCAGATAAGGCCTTACTGAGCTAAGTCAGAAAAAAGATAATTGAGTCCTTTTATGAATAGGAGAGTTGCCCAGTGGAAGTAAAATATAGGGGACAAATCTCAATGTGAACTTCTTACTCTTCACATTGTCACTTTTAATATCTGTTCATGTACATGTATGTGTTTTACTGGGTTTGTTCTAACTTTTCAAAATTTCACTTGAATATTAAACAAACAAATATAAAACCTGGTAACTTTTTTTTTTTTTAATTAGGAGAGGGAGGAAAAGAGAAAACTTCTGTGGAAAAAAGAGGTTTTAAGCAGTTTTCCTAAGTTTCTTCAGACAAGGCTTTTGTTTTAACAAGTAAAATCCCAATCAAGTGTAAATTGTTCTTCAAGTTTAAGGAGGAGGTTTTGTGAGGAACTTCAGTTGCCTCTGTATTCTTTAAATATTTTCATGTATCAAGAAATACTGTGTACTCACCTACAGATGGGATTTTATGTTATTTTATTAATCCTACGTAATTGGAATATAGATGATTCTGTGCTGAGGAGCTGTGTTCTTTAGGACTAAAAATATTTGTAAATTTTAGCTTAGAGAAGGCAGAATAACTTCAAATACCTGCAAAAAGCAGGTATACTTAAAAAATAAAAACCTTTTTATTGTCATCTTTTATTTTCAAACAAACTTCGTAGTATTTCAGAAGAACTTTATAGTACAATGGCTGCTCTGAGTTTGTACGCTTAGATGTAATTTAAAAAGGGTATAAGAAAAGTGTTGAATCATGGATGTCTGGTTTCTTGTTTATGAAGAATGTTAATTTGAAATGGACACTTGCTCTAATAGTTTAGAATGCTTAATTACCTCTAAAACTTTTGTGCTCTTAGAGGAAGAACAAAACAAAACAAATCTTAAGTTGTTTTTTGTCCTGTACAAATTATGTGGTTGTGACAACACTTCCAAGCTGTTTCTAATGACAACTATTTTTTTCCTTATAGCATAAGCATCCTTCCCCCAAGAGATTAAAAAGCCTAAGAATCTATGAATCTCATGTGGGGATTGCTTCCCCAGAAGGGAAAGTAGCTTCTTATAAAAACTTCACATACAATGTACTACCTAGAATAAAGGATCTTGGTAAGTAATAACAGAGATACTTGCAGAGATAAAATTTTATGGGCCTGTGCTCTTATTAGAAAAGATAATTATTAAGTCTGTATGATTTTTTTTTTTCTGTTTTCCGATTATATATACTATAAAAATAGAATCTTAGGGCAGCATAAAATTATAAACAAGTGAAATCTATGAAGAAGAAACGAAGACTGAAATAGGATATGTGCATCAAAATACATTCCACAGATTTTTTTAAAGTAAATTGTGATTGCAAAAGCCTAGACAAATATTATAGGGCAGTTTTCTTTTGGTATGGTTTGCTTTTAACTTGAAGAAGGACCTGTTTTTGTGAGATTGTCTTCAGAAAATACTGTGTTCTTAATTGGTTGTACTAATGTAAATTTTGATTCTAAGGAAAGACAAATATCTGGATAAAAAGGATTGTCCTTTCTGTTTGTCAGAATAAGCATGTTAACTTTTTTGTCCCTGAACAGTTGCTATGAAGTATCAGAATATGGAAACTTTAAATGCGGAGTAATGCTCATTTAGAAAAGAACTTCTAGTATATTGGAGGGGTGTATGAAACAGCTGGCATGATTATCTCAGGCAGCATAGCAAAACTGTTCACCTCAATTTCTATTTGTTGATTATTTTTTTCCTGTGTTGTCTTTGCACTGTTTCTGTAACGGACAATGTTAGAACTTGCTGGCTTTTACTGCTTTCTGATAAAATAAGTTTTGTTACACTCCACTGTAAAATAATCATGACATCCATAGCTGAGACCTCTGTGGATAGTGGCTGTGCTTGTGTGTTGATTGATTTTTAATTTATCAGAGTGTCTGAAGAAGCCATAGTAGGCTTGCAGGTTTACTTGTTGAGTAAGTGTGTCACAGAATGTGGCTTTTGCTTTTTGATGAAGTTGAGCTTGCAGGTGAGATGAGAAGAGTTTGCACACCTGGAGGACCTCAACAAAAAGTAAATTGGGATTCCACATTGCATATCTGTGGCTTCCTTTCTGCCAAAGAATTTCAGTTGTTCCAGGAGTTTAATATGTTTAAGAGAATTATGAAAGCTTTCTGCTTTACCTACAGATCTTCCTTTGGGGAGGAGAAATGTCATTAAGGGGTTGATACACTATAAAATGAAAGCAATATCAGATTTAGGTGGGGTATACAGAAATGATAGATAATGTTTGTTCTTATTTACAGTAAGTAAACACTGGGAATTAAGCCTTTTTTTTTAAAAAATGTATTTTTAAGGGCCATTAGATTCAGTTTTGGAATGTCTTTCTTGTTAGGACAAGCTTAAAGACATCAGTATTTAAGAATGCTAAGGTTTTAATAGTTGTAGAAGTATGTGCATGACAAATAGCAAAATAAATAGCAAGCAAATCAAATGAGATTAATTTGATGCTATGTTTCTGTTTATTTATAAAAAAGCTGTAAATAAGTGCAATGAGCCTGTATTATAAAACAGCAATGAAAGACAAATTGTTGAGCTCATGCCAGCTATCTCCTAATAACTCTTCTATAGCTCCAGAATTTAAAACAAAACCAAGAACAATAAAAAATAAGCTGGTATCTGTCTAAAGAAAAGAGTGAAGCGAAGATTTTGCTTAATCTAATAAAGAGAAGTGGCGGGTGGTTGTGAAAGTCTCAACAGACTGTCAACAGACCTGAAGGTTATCTTTTGCTGATAGTCCTCACTTGCTAGCTATCTGGGGTACTTACTCACTGGTCATAAAGATAGTTTTAGTTAAGATGCATGGCAAGTATTGTGGCTTCACCATTAGTATGTTGTTTTGCCTTTAGATTTCTCTCCCTTAATATTGTATTGGACTATCTTTTGTGATACACACAACAGCATGTCCCCGACCCTCCTGTACTGCCTTGGTTCTTTGGTTTTAACAAACCACATTACTTTTGTGTTTTCTCTTTTTTGAAAGACTCTTGTAGAAGGGGAATGTAATCATTAAAGTTGGAAAAAAGTGGTTTTGAAGTGGTAAAAAAAAAAAAAGCTTCCATGGGGTATAAGGTATAGTACATTGTTGCCAGTGACTACCCCCACACCTCCTCACTGCAAGTTTCAGAAGTGAAGTGGAAGTTCAGGACATGCAGATTGGCGTAGTCAGTATTCTGAAGTTAAATTAAAATTAATTTGCCTATCACTTACTGCTATCTAAATCCGAGAGATTCAATAAACCTAGTTACATGTAGATCACGTGACAACTGACCATTCCATTTGTTGTGGAAGATCATGTAAACATAAACTATTAGGTAGAATTCCTTACTGAAATAGACTGAATCTTTAGTTGTTAATCATTAGAGTTAGAAGCAGCTAAAATGAAAGAATACTGGAATGGATAAGTTACAGGTGTTGAATCCTCTTTTAACTATCCTTAAGGGAATGGACTGGCTTGTTTCATTTCTACTTTTTTATAGGATATAACTGTGTCCAACTGATGGCTATTATGGAACATGCATACTATGCCAGTTTTGGTTATCAGGTCACAAGCTTCTTCGCAGCATCAAGGTAGGTTTAAGTACTTCAGCATTTTCTCGGTTGTTTTACCTTACTTCCCTACCATTGAAATCAATATCCTTGTATGTGTATGTTTGCCAGTGTTTAATGGGAAGATAAAAGTAATGGCTTAGATATTTGCTGTAGCTTCCTGTTAAATCTGAAATCAATTTGCCATAGCAATCAGCTGTTCTGTGGAACACTTACAGGATACAAACAAAAAGGATATAAGTAACTTCAGCTGTCATAGCATATTCCAGCTAATCTACCTTCAGCAGTCTATGGATGGGTTTTGTGTTATGGAATTCTTGGCAGTAACAAGCATGTGAGTCATTCTTTTATGATAAACAGAACTGTACACTACTTGTTCATAATATACTTGATTAAAATCATGGCTCTGTGTTGTGCGGGAACTTTTTCTCCACACTTGTAACAAACTGTACTTTGAGACCTAGGGTGAAAATAGATGGAAAATTTATTCACGTAATTGTTAAGAAAATTATGATAAACCTCAATGTTGTCTGTTTGTGGTGGTTTTTTTGGTTTGTTTTTTTTTCTCTTTTTTCTTTTTTTTAATATCTTGTTGAAACTCAAGTGACAATCAGGCTCCATTTAGAGAGCCAGTTAAAACTTCCTTTCTTACTTATTTGAAAGAAAGGTATGTCAGACATAGGAGACAAAAATCTTTATTTATAAACAAGTTGTAAAAGAATGTAGTACATAAAACAAATAAGTAAGCAGGACAACAGCAGATGGTATATTTTGGGGACTTTCATGATTGTACATTTACTTTTGTAGTCATTATGGATTCGTTTATTTCAGTAATATAAATATATTCTTGTCTCTTACAAAGTAAGGAAGTGTTCAGTTTTAAATAGAAGCTTTAAGTCATATCAGTTATCTTTTATGCTGAATTCGATGTATTAACAGATAAAAAGGGAAGAATAAAACTTTGAAACTTTCTGCAGAACATTACACACATACATGATGTAATTTTTATATTTAAAAAATTGTTTTAATTGTCAGTTTGTAATCAATAGCTACTACTTAAGAGGCTGAAAAAATAACCTGTATACAACTGGAAATTAGATGATGAACAACTGCTGACTTTAGTGTAGTTTTTGAGTAATGTTCAGTATTGTCAGCTTAAGTTCAGATTGCACCACTCATACCACATTGCATTTTCATACTGATAGCCGTTACGGAACTCCAGATGACCTGAAAGAAATGATTGACGTTGCTCACTCAATGGGCATCACTGTTCTGCTGGACGTTGTGCACAGCCATGCATCGAAAAACTCTGAAGATGGTCTTAACAAATTTGATGGTACAGATTCTTGTTTCTTCCATTCTGGTCCTAAAGGAACTCATCAACTCTGGGACAGCAGGCTCTTTGACTATGCAAAGTAAGTACAAAACGTCGCTTCAGGTCTGTGAGTGGTTATAATTTCTTAGCAGTTCTGTTAAAACTACAGTATTCAACAGACTGGAAAAGTCATTTGGGTTGTTCTGCAGTTGTGGTATGCTGAATTAAAATCTTTTACTTTGCTAAACACTGAAAATATAACACTAAATGATAGCATTTATGTTTTGTTATTCTTCTGTCATTTATGGCTACCTATGTACGTATGTATTATGTACCATGTACACTGTATGTATTATATAATCATATTATGTAGTTATTTATTTCTATTTTAAAACAGATTCAAGTATTTTTATCTATAGATACCTATTGAAATATTTATAGGAATAAATTTATATACTTTATAATATGAAAATACAAATCTATTTTTATAGTATAGTATATTTATAGATGATACATATTACTTCTATATATATGTATATAACTAAATAAAAGAATAAGAAAAGCAGAAGAAAACTTTTAAGCTTTGGAAATGTGTTGTCAAACTGTCAGATTGTTGAAATGTAGCAAAAGTTTTGCTGCAGCATGACTTAACTCCATTCCAAAGAGCTTCCAGAGGTTGATCAGTAGTTAATACATGGGTCATTTGCAGTAGGCAGTTTTAGGGACCCAGCCTGGCACACTTAATTAACTAGTATAAATATAGTGTGTCAAAGCACATGTTAGTGCTAGATGATGATTAACATTTAATATTGTTTACATTGCATTCTCTGAGGTATTGGAGGTGAGGGGGTTTATTTTGTATGCTGAATATTGCAGTAGCTTAAGCGGAGAAACAGACACAGGCAGCCAGCTTATTTCAGTCTCTCCCATTTTTCCCATGTTTGTTCATTCCCTGAACCACCTTGATTCCTTCCTTTCCTTACCTTTGATTCTTCCCCTAAGCATCCCACAATGTTGTTGTGCAACCCCACAATCTCCTTAAAGCACTTCTTAATCAATTCTATACAGCGTCACTCAGCTCTTATTATTATGATAAATTTGCCTTTCCCCTCCTCCTTGAGATGCTGATAACCTTTTTTTGCCCATCTTATCAATTAAGTTCAGTGTTAACCCTTTCAGGGTTACACTTGAGTGGTCCCTTCAGTGGCTCGTCACTCAGCAACTGTAGAGTTCTGGTCCGTTGTTATCTGTTAGGTTCTGTGTGCTGCAAGTTCAGTTTACTGTATTTTCCCTGGTTTTTCTCCCTCACTTGCATTGAATTGCCATTAACTGGATATGCTTATGTTGCAGATGTCCTTAAACCTGGCATCAGAATGATGTATGTTCAATTTGTTGCCAAAAAAGATTTTTCTTCTTGTACTCATTAGGCTATACTCTTGAGCTGACAGTTTCGTAACTTATATGGGTTGTAACTGTTTAAAGGTGGTCACTGTTGCAGAGGTAATATTACATAGCATAGATGAACTGTTTAATGGAAACTCTTGCACAGTACCTCACAATTTCAATTAAACCAAGAGACCAACGTAATAAGTGACTAACACACTATGTTACTTAATAGGATGAGCTGTTTCTTTATTTACTTTTTATTTGGGACAATTTAACTGATGAATTCAGGGGGGCTTTTTGAATTGTGATTAACTATTATAAAAAATACATTTTAGCCTGTCTAGTAATAATTTCCTGTTTGAGTTTCTTCCTATTAATCTTTAAATCAATACTCAAACTCTATTTCAGATAATCTCAAAGGTTTAATGTCAGTACAATGGTACTTTACACTTTATTTCATTTTATGCTTATGTATAATCAACAAGTGTGTGGTACCGACTTCTCCCACGAGAAAATAAATTGAATGCAATTATGGACCTTTCTCTGTTCCAAGCAGAGGCAGGTTCTTCCTATTGGGAAAGAAAGTGGTGCTGGCATTGAGTGTTTTGGAAGAATCTGTAAATGAAAGAAACAGCAAGCTGCTTTCTAGATACCACTTAGCAATGTTAACCTTTTATTCAGAACTGAAGAACTTGCTACATGGGTCTGTTCAGTCTGTGGAATGTGCCTGTACTTGCTGGGGAGGGACACTGCTGCATAATTACTTTTTATCGTATTTGATTGGAATAGATGCCAGACTGAACACTGGAAAGGGGGAGTGGAAAGAGCTGTGAAGGGGAGAGAAGAGATTAAGAAATAGCAGAGACCAGAGAAATTGAATCTATGCTCTAAACTGAGTAATAATAATGCTCTGGAACACTGAGGGTCTCTTGTATGTTGTTGCTCATGCCCTGACCTCTAGTGAAATGCAACAGATTTGGATTTCCTTTTCTAAACTTCTGGGGAAATGCCTCTTTCCCTTTCAAGCACAGGAAGCTGTGTAGTGAACTGTTTTTAGTCATTAAGGGCTTCTTTAGTCCTAATATCTGAAACAGTGAATATTCTATGTGTGTTTATAGTCAGATTTTAAGGCTTAAAGGATATAAAAAACATGTTTATTCTAAGTTGCTCAGAACTGATAAAAAAAAGTTTTGAATTTTTTTCCCCCTCTTTTTTGTGTGTACAGGTCCCAAACAAAATTGGGAAAGAATCAAAATGGACGTTTCATTTAAGATGTTATTTTTTTTTTTCCGTTTAGGCTTTATTGATATGCCTGCTAATTTCCATACCAGGAAGTGAGCAGCTCTAGTCTGAAAGAGGGGAGTGTAAAAATCTATAAGAGACTCTCAAGTTGTTTGCAGATGTTCAAAGTTTGCTGAAAATAAATGACAGCAAACACAATCTACTGAATGGTATACAGAAAAGCTTGCTTTCTGAGACAAATCTCTTCAGGTCGTATAGCCTTCTCTCCCGTACAGTGCTTGTACTAAATCCCTTTTCTTCTGTAGTGGGAAGAAATGTTAAATCTACAGGTACTTAAACATCAAATACAAAGAATGCTCAATTTTCTTTGGAATTGAGAGAAACTAATTCTCTGCCATGAAAGAGATTAAGAAACAATTGCTTTATCAGTTTTGTCTGTCTACATTTTCTTTGAAAGCCAAGATGTAAGTAAATTTGTCTCACAGCATTTGCAAGATTATTCAGTTGTTTGGGAAGGGGACTGTGAATACTTGCCATAACAGAAGGTGGCAAAAGATCTATATCCACACACAAAAAAGACTATATCCATGGTGTATTTTAAATACTGTATTTTTAGTATTGTTCATGTAACTAGAGAGTAGCTCCAAGAAAAGCAACAATAAAACTGTTAAAAGGACAACCTGGATGTTGTATCTGGCACCATAGTGCAATTTAAGAAGATGAAGACATGTTCTTTGTTGTGGACTTTGAGACAAGACTTAATGAGCAGTAGAATTATTTATTTTTGTTTTTCAAAATCCGTGTTTATATGAGTGTTGTGCAAACAGTGAACTTTTTGGTAGATTGTAAACAGCAGCTAAAATGATGCTGTTTAGGGTGGTGTCACAGGAGAATAAAACCTCAGTTGTAGTAAAGTGAGAATTTGAAGATAATATTCTGGCTTAATTGAAAAAATAAGTGGGTAAGTAAAAGAACATTTTCTGCTTAACTTTTTTTCAAGAAAAGTATTATGAATTCGGCTATAGAAAACCAGCAAAAATTGATTCCAAAGTAAACTTCCACTGTCATAATTTTGGCACATCTTCCCAGTTTTTTCTAAAATCTGGAAGTGAGCATTTTTTTCCTCAAGCTTGTTAATTTGATGAATCTTCCTCTCCCTGATCTCCATCCCCTCCTGGTTCTGTCTATGCCCATCCCCCCTCCCCCCCTCAGCGGCCAACCCAAAACCCAGAACCACAAAGCTTGAGTGAGGATTGCAGTTTTTTAATAATATTTTTAAAAAAGAAACTTTCATATCTTTTGTCTTGGTTCCTATTGAAAATCTGGCTTTCCTGTCCCTGAATTCATGAAAGGGAAATGCTGTAAGGCAAAAGGGATGCCACAAACTCTGGACCTGCAGTCTAGCTGGCACAGTCTACTTAATTTTGTGGTAAATTAAGTGCCTTGTCTCTGTTGTGATCCTGTCTAAGATAGCTCACTCGAAATACATGTAAACACCGTCCCATCTTTAGTAAGTATTCTGCTTGTAATTAATTTAGCACAAGGTAAGTATAACAATTTCTCCTTCCTAAAATCATATTTGAAGAGTATTCAGCTGCCAAGTTCATTAGAAGTGATGCTATAGACCCAGGAGACCAGGTGGGATCACAAGTAGAGTGGTTGATTGTTTTGATTTAAATTCATTTCTCCATACAGCAATGTGTCTAAAATACTAATCAGGCAAAACAATTTAAAAAGAATTGAGAGCAATATATTACCTAGCAAAGATAAGTTATTCGTTGTGGGTTTGTTTTTTGTTTGTGGGTTTTTTTTTTTCAAATGCTACGTAATTAGAATGTGTAAATGATGCTGCCTTTCTAGGCTTATTGAGATCAGAGAGTATTGTTTTGATTTTTAAGGCTCTGTATTCCTCTTTTCTCATTAGGCTTTGTTAGATTCTACACTTTTTAAATCCAATTCTAAGGGACAATATGTGTACTGGTACATTTCTGTGAGCCTTTACAAATAATGGTAGAAGTAAAACTCGGCAGAGATCATGTGATGCCCTAGGTTTTTTGTTTGGTTTGCAGTTTTGTTTTTATGTTTTCTTTTTTTTATACTGTGACCCTTTTCACCTGAGCACTTTGCCAAAATTTTAAGTTCTTGCTCAATCTAGAAGAATTTGGTACAGAAGTCAGAGGTTGAATTACATTCTGGTTTTAATTACAAAGTCCTTCCTTGAATGCATCTGTATGATCAGCAAGAGATTATGTTAGTTAGAAGGTTCTGGGGCCAGCAGACATCCCTGGCATCTTTTTTCAGGCCCTGTTTTCATTGCTTTTTTTAGACTGGATTTTACATGTCCATGCTTTGCTTTTTCTGTGAAGGCACCAAATCGTAACTAGTGGGAATCCTTTGGTCTGTCCACCTACAGGTGTTATTCGTATTTATTGATGATACTGTCTGTTTTGGGAATTAAGGCTTGTAAGGGCTGTAGAGTAAATGAAATCTACGTAATTAAGCCATGTAATGGGAGAAATCTGTTCTTTTCTTTAGTCTTTTCTTTCTCCTTCAGTTTTATGAAGTCTCAAGTGACATCCATACCAAATGTGCTTTGAAATGCTACAGGTAGAGTTCAGAGAATAAACAGTGTCCCACAAGCCACAGTTTACATCAGGGCAACAGATGACATGCTGGTCCCCTGCTGCCTAACCAGATGTTTTCTCCAGCTTGGTCTTCTGAACTGTTGGTGGAGCAGCTGATTGTGGCTCAGTGTGCTGCTACTCTTTTTTTCAGTTTTTCTGAAAGTGGGTTATAAACTACTGTAGTTCTGAAACTGCTTTTAGCCCTGCTGTCAGTGCGGGAGAAATACGGCAGCTGTCAGGTACCGAAGTGTGTGGTTTAGTTCTGATTTAGATGGCCTGTCCTTCAGTTTGGCCCTCCAGAGCAGTGTGGGTCACCTGAAGCTTCTCTTCCCGATCCCGTGGTCCAGTCTCACATGAGTATCTCGGGTGCTCTCTTGCATCTGAGATGGCACAGCACACTTGTGTTTGAATGCTGAAGACAGTGGCCTCTTCTGCCACCCAGTGTTTAAATCCTGCATGGACGTCATGATTTATTTTATGGGGAAAAAAGTCTGCTGATGTCAATAGATAGTAATTTACTTCACTTTAGGATCTGACTCCTTAAAGGCATGTTGATCTTCTAACATCTTTAGCAGCATCTGTTAAGGTCAGTGTTTAATTTTTTCTTTCAACAGCTGTTCTTTACTTGAATTTTTTTTCTCTTTATTCTGATTGCCAACTTCCCCAATCTTTAGCTGCCACTGGTGTAATATTAGTAGTAGTTGGAATGAATTGGGAAATATGTTTTTCAGAGATTAGTGTTTGGTTAGTAGGGGTACCTTTCTGGGCTCATAATTCTCTTAACATAGCTAATAGACACATTTTTTGGTTTAAGTAGCCTACAGTCAAATGTTGAGCTCTTCTAAATATCTGTGGAAGTGAGAACTTGTTGCCTTATGTGAGAACATCACTATGGTTTGTAGCAGTCAGTTTTCAGGAAGAAATGGATATGCTGCTACTCTATAACACTTGCACGTTTAGCATTTTAAATTGACATAAGTTGATGCTTTGTGGAATACAATGGTATTAAAGGTTATGGTTCCTTGCCTAATGCACTACAGGGAAGTCAGCATATTGGTATGAGTTACAAATGGTATGTGTGTTCTTACCATCCATCTCAGAGTTGCTTTATTCATGCGTTTTACAGAATGCGAAGAGGGTATACTTGTCTGCAAACTATTGCTTATTAGTTAACACCCACAAAGGATAGGTATGATGTAAAACTGCTAGTAGACTCGTAGCTTCCAATAAGACACCAGAATAATCCCTGCTGGCCAGGCAGGCATCAGTCAGATGGGAGAAAGGAGGCTGCCACTACTTGTAACAGAGCCTTGATGGTGCTGGGTTATCCTCTTCGGACTCTGTATGATTTTCATTTACAATTTTGCAACTTTCTGTGTTCTTGCTTTTGAATCTTTGAGCTACTAACAAACCTGTCTGTAACTTTACCTTTTTTTCAATAGCTTGCATTGAAAGACTTTTTTTCAGCTTTCTCTCAACTAAGCAATTTCCTTAGAAGTCTAAACTATACAGCTTTTGGGACACAGTTGATCCCCCAGTCAGGGGGGAGGGGAGAGGGAAACGTAGCAGAGGAAAATTACCAAAGAATTAATGTGTCACACAAAAGAGTTGAGTTTCCAGAATGTAAGTGTAGTCACTGAAGTGTTTTTTGCAGCTCGTGAGGATTTAGTCAGATACAGATGATGTTCTTCCCGCTGCATTTATGAAGTAGTAATGACATCCAGTGGCATGTCATGTTTGTCACAAATATGTATTCATTGGGGAGATACCTTGGCCATAATTCCAGCTAGTTTAAGGGTAATGCAATGATAGTTGTCAATGAGCTAGATTATCCGTCATGTGATGTGGTTTTTTTTGGTATATTACTGATTCTAGGGTAATTACAGTAGGAACAGGAATACAAGTTGTTTCATGATGAAACACCTTCAGCTATGCTGATTTTAATTCATTTCCTGCTGGTCTTCCTTCACTAAATTAGTTTAGGAAAGCTCTGTATTTAGAGATCCCCATAATATGCATTGGAATTGGATTTGGCTGGCAAAGATTATTTTTTAATGACTCTTTTAAGGAAGCACTGCTTTTGGTGTAATAATGAGTGAGATATTATTTTTTTTCCCCAGAGTTCATAAATGTAATTATTTTGATTACAGACTGACTTTTAAAAACCTGCCTGCATATGTTGCTATCAGTCTGCTTTAATAGACTGGACTTTGAGGGTGACTGTAAAGGCACAGAAGTATCTTATAAAACTTAAACCTTAAGACCTTCCATGTGTTTCAAAATCCTTGCTTCTTTGTATTTCTTTCTCTTTTTAGTAATCAATGTGTATGTTAGCAAGTAAGCACTTTCAAGTATGGGGACATTGCAGTTAATAAATTGCCTTTCTTGAAGGGAATGAATACTGGAAGCATTGACAGAAGGGATGATACATTGGAACTTACCGCAAATATAATAAGAATGACTAAAATAATAGCAGAAAAAAAAGTTCTACCCATGAGCATATGATTTATAGTATATGCAGTCTAGACCTGCTGTAGAATTGCTTTATTTTTTTAATTAAACATTCATCTAGAAGCTTAATTGTTTTACTACGCTGTACTTAGATTGAGATCACATTCTGGGAGGCTTTAAATCCACAGATGCTCTGAAACTTAGAGCTTCGCTTAAGAATATGTGTAACTTTCTTTGAAGTGTTCAGTTTCTCATATTAGCCTCTAACATAGCAATCAGAGCTTTGTGTGAAGGTTCTAAAATGTAGCTGCACAAAAAGTGGCATAGTAATGAAGCAATATATTGATATGTGAAGAAAAGGCACACTGAAAAATTGCAGTCAATTGTTCTACATTTTGTCAGGTAGCCTATTTCGCAATATAGAGGTCACCGCTTGTAGCCAATTAAATTCAATCATATCTTGAATAGACTCAGTCACTCTTACTTGAAGCTGAATATGGTATTTCAATAAAGATCTAAAATTAGACAAGATTCAACATACTACAGAGAATCGTTCTTCATCAGTCTAAATGCAATAATGATCTTGCATTTAGTAATCCACATGTAAATTGACAACTTTTACAGCATTCTTGGGTGATTACTGCAGCAGGTTACATGAGCAGTATCTGTTGTGAATAGAGGATTGTCTGGGAGAAATGGTGATGGTTGTATAAATTTGAGATGAGGGATAGGTCGTAAAGAAAATCTTCAAATGAAATGGAGAATGTTGACTTTCTTCTGGTAGGGTTACATCCAAAGAAGTTCTAGGTTGGAGGAAAATTAAGCATAGTACTGCTTATGGCACGGAAGGAAGATGGGATCGTTAAGACTACTGTCCTTTCTTTACTTTCTTTTCTTTTTTTGTTTTTCTTAATAATTCTAGTGTGTATATGTTGTATAACATACAGATCCACTTGAAGTCCATTTTTAAAAGCTCATTGGAGAAAGTTGATAACAACAGGGGATAAAACAATCAACAACCAAATCTGCAAAGTAGAAAACAATAAACTATCAAAATGTTGTATGCATTTCCAAAAGTCAGCAGTGTATTTATGGCCAACAGATCGGAAATGATCTGCAAATAATTGTGTCAATCTGTTATATTACTTTCGGTTTTGAAAGGGCTGCCATGTTTGCGTGAGGAATGCCATTTCATGGACTAGCATAAAGACTAAGTTCCTGTCCCTGGAAGTTGATTGAAACTAAAAATGGAGGTCAACGCATCCAACAGAGCTGGCCAGCCTGCTGCTTCAGGTGGTGCTGCTTCAGGTGGTACTGCTTCTCTGTACTACCAAATAGCTTCCTAGCTGTAGCTACTGGCAGAGGTTCAGTTTTGGATGGGACTATGTTGGTGATTCTGTGCAAAAATTGAAGGAGGATTTATATAGACTCATTCAGCTTTACCTGAATGTTCTCTTTAGGGTTATTTAAATGCCAAAATTACTTTGAATTTGGAACTAATGTGTTATTGATATAAATTTTATTGGACTTCAGACATACAAAATTATTGGTGAAATTTTGATGAAGATACGTTAACCAGTTTAGGTGTGATCACATTGCAGTAGTAATGAATGGACTGGGAGTAGCTTTTGCTGATTTTTCTTTTAGGTTCTGTTCCGACTGGTATGGTTACATTGCAAGTCTGAAGAACTGAAATAGTGTATCAAGTCAAATATGTGTTAATGAATAACGAAAATATTGTATGAAAAGCTTTATCCCTGGGAACAGAGCAAATTGTTCTAAACCGGGTTTGGAAAAAGAGTTCAACTTCTTTTTTAAAAAAGCATATTCCATTAAATTTGCTTGGCTATTTTTTTCCCATGCATTTGTTTTAGGCAGTTCCTTGTGAAAAGGTAGCTTCCTAGAATTCTCTGTGGTTCGCCATGAGAATTGCAATCAAACATCTGTTTGTCCTGGTTCTTCCCTGTATCTCCTCTATGATAAGGACGCTAACTCTTTACCCAATATTTTTGTATATCTATATGAGGGTTCCTTATAATTGTTTAAAAATTGGTATAAAATTACTTAGAAACAAAAGAAATTCATTGCCATAGAGATGATTTTTACTAGTTTAGATAGTTGACACAGAAGGTTTTTTCTAAGTTATTCTACTACAATTAATGAGTTTAGTTGGGAGTGAGGGAAGTGTACAAGTAATACTCTGTAGACCTTACTCGTCTTGATTTCTTCAATCTTAATTATTATGCAGTAAGTCCTGTCAAATGTAGTTATAAGTATAGATACACATGAACAAATAAACACAAGAATGAAAATGTACATCCATATAAGAAGTCACTGCTATGTGCTCTAGTGCTTTTCTTCTGTAGGAGACAATCTGTTCTGGTTGAGACAGTCTCAGTCTGTTCAAACAAAGAGTTGAAAGTGAAGTTCTCTGGATAATGAAGTAGAATATGGGGGGTTTATATATATAAGATATTTAGGTATTGCAGTAAGGCTGTTGAAGTGAGCATATATATCAGAGGGCTTCACAAAGAGGGGAATGCCCTTTGCTTTCTTTATTCTTATTCTGTCTTTATTCTCTTTTCCTTTAATATATGTAATGAAAGTAAAGTAATGACTGTTGTCATTTTCCCCGATTAAATAAACACATTAGATCACCCCTTCTTGGCTGGAAGGATTTATGTAAGCGCCATAGAATTTGTCCCTTCATGATGTGGACTGAAGCCATATTCCTTTTGCCCTGTCAAAATGAGCGTCCTGCCCAGCTAGACGCTGGGGCCTGTATTTTCAACCCACAAAGCTTCAGAGATTGACATTATCATTTACCGTTTTCTTCAGTGCTTTACAGTGATCAGCTTTTCCCCCCTTCTGTTATTTAGTAACATTTTATTAACACTGTAGCATGCCTTTAATTAGGGGGTGAGGTTTTAGAACACATTTTAGCACAGGCTTAGTAGTAGTAGTATACCTAAGTATAAAATAAATATAAAGAAATAATAATAAAAAAAAAATAAAAAAATATAAAAGACACCAAGAAATTGATGTGTTTTGAGGAAATAATCCATTCATTATTAGGCCATAATTGGAAATAAAATTATGCCTATGAGGACTATTCAGTTGGACATTTCTTTTGGTCAGTGTTACATTTCCATACCCTGACATTTTGCAAGCAGGTGGAGACAGTGCTAAATTCCCCCTTGCCTTCCCTTCCCTCCCCTCCCCTCCTTTCTGCCATGAAGGAAAAAAAAAAAGGGAAAAACAATTAAGTTTTTTTTTTTCATTTATTATGACACCACATTAGTCAGAATGGTAAATAATTAGAATAATAAATAACAAGTAGAATTGTTCACGCCAAGGAAATTTTTACATATACTTCATTGCTTAATGTACCAAGGTTGTCTAAAATAATGACCTTTTGCAGTTCTAGAAGTAGTCACCACTATGAGCCAAAGCCACTTCTTATTCTGAATTATGTAATCTAGAAATGATGGGTTTCCTTTTAAATTTATTTCATTTGAAATGGATTAAGCTCAGACTTTCAGAAACAAGTACTTAAAGCTGGTGTTTAAGGAAATAAATAGCATTAGTTTTCAAATTGCTAAACATACAGTTGGTCTTACAGACAACAAATACAAGTGAAATTCCTTTTTTGTTGTTAAAATTCAGCTCTTGACATTAGATTGCCTATGTACTTTCTATGTTCAAAGAACTGGTGAATCTGAGTGATCAATCAGCCAAACAGTGGGGAGAGAGAGAAAAAATCCACTGTTTTTTCTCCCCGTCTTCTGGTTTGAATGTTTTTAGTGTTTATTACTCCAGATTTTTAGGTTTTTTTTTCACTGCTCTGTAGTCTGAAATTCTGTATTTCTCTTCCTACAAAATGGAAATAAATATTTAAACCAAAGCCTAAGTAGTAGTTGGAGGCTTAAGACCATTCTGGGGTTGATACTTAAACCCCAAAGATTATTTATGAAATGAATGCTTTTTGAAGAAGGAAAGAAGTAAACTTACAAAACACTAAAATTTACATTATCAATGTTTTCAGGCTTCCTTTGCCACCACCTTCTTGGATAAGGGCATTGGAAAAGATGAAAGTCTACTTTGACTATGTTATAAGAAATTCCAAGGTAATTATTTTGTCATTGGATTAAGTGGGGAGAAAACTGAAAGTCAATCAGGAAATGGATAAATGAAAACAACTTTAAGCTGGATGCTTTTAATGCCTATCCAACAGTGGTTAACAAAGCTAATGCGTTATAGAAAGTAGTATGAAATAGCGTTCTTATAAAGTAATTGTGTGCTGGAAAGAATGAATGTTCTGCAGGTTGCATCTACAGTTGCTCTTAGCACAGCACTATCATCATCCAAATTTGGAAAAAACAAAAGATTTTATTAGAAAGAATGTCTCCACCAAGTGCAAGCTGTGAGCAACTTGTTTGCCTGTAATGCTGAACTGTCAACGTATGCAAGGGTGAACTTGTTTTAAAATATTTCAGAGAATTTTAGCCTTAGTTTTCTTTGTATTTTGTCCAGGTCTCAACAAGAATTTTTTTTTTTTTCACAAGGTTATGAAGTTGCAGCTTCAGACTTAGAATTTAATCAAAAGTTGCTATCATTCTGCTAGCTCTTAAGCCAGGTTCAGTAATAGTTGCACTGAAATATGGTCTGAAATAGGAGATACCTCTAATAGGAATGGTTGCTTTCATTTTAGTTGAAAATCGTGGAATTTCATGGAAAAACCTTACTGCTAAATACATAATTCCAGTGTATTAATTATACTGGTAGATTAATACATGCAAACAGAAATTGGTAACAACTTGTTGCAACAAGGTGTGTCCCTCAGGGAACCAGTATGATTTAGTATCTTTTATTAATAAACATAGTGGGGTTGAGTGCACCCTCAACAAGTTTGCGGATGTCACCAGGCTTAGTGGTGCAGTTGATTTACCTGAGGGAAGGGGTGCTGTCCATCCAGAGGGGTCTTGACAGGCTGGGGGAGCCCCTTATGGGGTTCCACAAGGCCCAGTGCAAGGTCCTGCATTTGGGTTGAGGCAGTCCCCAGTACCAGTACAGGCTGGGGGATGAACTGATCGAGGGCAACTCTGTGGGTAAGGACTTGGGGACAGTACTGGTGGATGAAAAGGTGGACGTGAACCGGCAGTGTGTGCTTGCAGCCCAGAAAGCCAGTCATACCCCAGGCTGCATAAAAGGAAACATGGCCAGTAGGTCGAGGGAGGTGATTCCGCCCATCTACTCTGCTCTCATGAGACCCTACCTGGAGTACTGCATGCAGTTCTGGGGTCCTCAGCAAGAGACAGACATGGACCTGTTGGATTGGGCCTAGAAGAGGGCCACAAAAATGATCACAGGGCTAGACTACCTCTCCTGTGAAGAAAGGCTGAGAGAGTTGGGGTTGTTTAGCCTTGAGAAGAGGAGGCTCAGGGGAGACCTTACCATGGCCCTTCAGAACTTAAAGGGGGCTTATAAGGACAACAGACTTTTTACCAACGCTTGTGGTGGCTGGACAAGGGGGAATTTTTTTAAACTGAGAGAAGGTAGATTAGATTGGGCGTAAGGAGGAAGCTTTTTATGATGGTGAGACGCTGGAACAGGTTGCCCGGATAAGTTGTAGATGCCCCATCCCTGGAAACATTCAAAGTCGGGTTAGATGGAGATTTGAGCAACCTGGTCTAGCTGAAGATGGCCCTGCCCGTGGCAGGGGGCTTGGACTTCGATGGTCTTTAAGGTCCCTTCCAATCCAAACCCTTCTGTGGTTCTGTGATTAATATACAAGTTCTAGTGCACTAATCAGACATCTTTCAGCAATGTAAGTTGATTTTAAAACTACCAAAAGATACTATTGCGTTGTCTTGTGACTTTCCACTTCTGTGTTGACTTGAAAATGTAAATACAGTACTCAAAGCATTTTAAGGTGTGGAGGAGTGTTTCGTTTTTAAACAGTTTCCCAAATAAGCTGTAGACAGTAGTAGATGCTTTTTGTAATTTGTATCTAATATAAGGACACTGATTATCCTAACTCCGAATATTTTCAAGATACTATTTGGGATTTCCATTGTCACAATTTAATTTCAGTGGATTAGTGGGAGTACAGCTGAATACATTTTGGAACAGTATCTTTCCCATGTCTTTGGTGGAACTTGAAATTTGGTGGCTATAGAAAAATAGTGGGTATGTTAAAACATGTTCAGATCGCAAAAGGTTTCAAAACCAGGTGCTTAATTCTTTAAAAATAGAATCATAGATAAAGTATAGCTGTGAATCAATACAAAAATTACATTGTAGCTATTTTTGCCAGAGACAATTCAAATAATAATCTTGCTACATATTATATACTAAAGTTACTGTAACAATCTGTTATAAATGTGCTTATTGTTCTTGTATTAATCTTCATGAAGTGCAAATTATATAGCTGAAACGATAGTGTCTAGTAAGAAATTGAGATAAAAACTGTCTTTGAATATAAATCCATTTTTCAGTTCTCTTACATGAAAAAGTATTTTCATGTAGGAGACATACATAACATACACAGAAAGCAGTACATTTGCAAGTTCTCAACTCTGTTGGCACAGCTTAAGACGAGCTGATATCTTTCTTTAATTACATTCCTGAAGCATTTAAAAAGTGCAGCAAATTGAGAAATACTGCGCTGTGCTTAAGAGTGGATTCGTATTTAACATGAACCCTATACTTCTGATTCTTCTGTGCTATTTTGTGCAAATGCAACAGCTTTGCATTTTGTGCTTGCTGAAAGATAATAGGTACTGATGCACACGTAAATCGCTTTTGCCAGATGGCTGCTTACCTCCACAGTCATTTCCTGAATCTCGTGCTAGGGATGATAGGGGACAACCTTCAGGCTCTCTGAGCCTTCCACTGGAACTCGCCTTTCTCTGCGAAGGTTTCGTCGTACAAACTTTTCTGCCGTTTATGCCAAAGTCGGTCATGTAACTGAGCAGTGTTGTCCCATGGCGCTGGAAAGAACATTTTGAACTGTATCCAGAACAGTTGTTTATGCTGAGGATAAAATCTACAAGTTTGAGAGGAAGTAATCTAAGCTTTCTATTAGCTAATATTATTTTGAAGAGTGAACTTCCCTTACCTCCTGCTTCCGCAAGAATATGGTAATATGTATATTACCATTCAGGACTTGGAGTCAGTATCTTAGAAGCCTCCTGTAATGTCTGTATTTTGATGATAACTGATAGTTAACACTTCTACCTGTCCTAAGATTTTCTTCTCTTTTTACAGATTTGGCATCACTACCAACTGTCCAGTTGGGAGGAAGGACAGGGTAGACCTTTGGTCAATAAAATACAGACAGGCAACTGATGCTTCAGGGGTCCAGTATGCCAGTCTCTGAGAGACTAAAGTTAAAAGGATTTGCAGATAGTATTTTCTTGTAAGTAGAAGTCCTGGGATGGTAAAATGCAAGTGTGACCCCCCTTTTCAGGCTTCTGTATGTGAATAATAACTATTCCTTATGAGGCTGGTTTGGCTATCTTAACCTAAGAAAGCTGACACAGTTCATTGCGTGAGGATTAATGTTTTGAACTTGGATTTTCAAAGTAATTACCTATTTTTAAAAAGTAATCTGTAACAGCATATGAATACTGAGTGGTAGATTGATACAGTTTTGTTACTGTATTCCTGGTGTATATGAACTTGAGTCTTTGTTTTACCATTGTAGCAACTATGGTTCACTGTCATCTGCACACTGAACAGACTTCTCAATCATCAGTGCACTTAACTTTTGGAAAACCAAACATTTGATGATATATCTATATTAATGTTGAAATTTTCTCAGGAGCAGAGGTCTGGTGATCTGGCTTCACTTCTTTAATGCTTTTGCTTAGGATTTTTCAAAATGGTCTTTTTAATGAAGAAATTTATGTCTTTGCTTCTTACATTCCTGCTGCTATTCATCATCATTAGTAACACCAGAACTTCCACCTGAATTCAAATGAAAATGGTCTGTATTTTCATCTGGAAATGGCATAATAGTAATGATTTAAATATTTTGTGTGTGTGTGCCTTTGTTTTCAGGCTGGCATTCTTACACTTTGTGTTTACCACCAGCAAAGAGAGGGGTTAGTACTTTGTCAGCTGTAGCTTTGGTTTCTGCGTGTTGGAGGGAGGGAGCATGCTCAAAAGCTTACCGTGGCTTGGGTGGAGGTCACAGCAGCATTTCTCAGCTGTGGTTAAACTGCATGGTTGCAGGAGACAACCACGCTTCTGCTTACTTCTTCAGGCAGAAGGCTGGGAGCAGGTGGTCAGGTAGGAAACGCGGAGGGAAAGGCAGTGAACCAGATGCTGTCCTCAATGTCCCCTTGAAGTCAGTTGTGTGAGTGTTGGTTTGAGAACCAGTATTTTAAAGTAATAAATGAAATTAGGTTTATAGAAAACATTGTTTCATACTCTAATAAGATGATTTTGAGAATTTAGAGTTAAAAAATATCAACGATTTGCCATGTATTTGATATGTTGTCACTGCTAATGGAATGAATTGATTGAAGGTATAATTTTGCCTTTCTGTGTAGGGAATATAGAAAGTCAAGGATAATTGTTTTCTATTCTTATACATGCGTATAATAGCATACTATTTCAGGGCAGAAAAAACACCTCACAACAAAGTAGTTGAATCTCTCTGGACATTTGATTCTTCACAAGTCCCCTTTTTATCTCTGCTGCTGTTTTCTGAAATGCAGTTCCAGCTGTATCCTGCTGTTCAGGATAATGATTTGTTTAAGATTGTGAGTCACCTGATATGTAATAGTTTGTTGGCTATTCCTACAGTACATTTAGATTTAATTTGAAAGTGAACCCAGTGCTGAACAGTAAAATACTCTGACATGTTTTGAGATCTTTGTTCAATTCTGCAAGTCGTGAATTGCTTTAAATTGTATGCAAAATCCTGATGGTGCATTTGAAAGATGTTATGAATTAGTTGCATGTTGCAGAAGAACAGATTTTGTTTGTTAATTTGCTGCATTGATTATGTGACTAAACAAATTTAATATTTGCTAAGAAGTTTATTTTGGAGGAAAATAATTTTAAATGTTCTCAAAGATTTTTATTTTTATTAGTATGTAATATACTTGGTTAGAATATGAGTGGTACAGTCCTAATTTTATCCAAAGTGTAGCTGAAATCTATGTAGGCTTTATCAGCACTCTAAAGGGGTTTTAGATTTTATTTTTGAGACACTCTCCATTTTAAAATGTGTGTGTCGTGGAGGCTTTGTTAAATCTGCAGGTAATTGTCTTCAGTACTTTTTTCTTTTCCTCCTATTTATTTAAGGAAGCCTTCTGAGCAAAAAACATGAAGAATATTGAATTTCATTAAAATAAGTACCTATCTCTTTTGCTTCCAAGGCTGTTCTTATATTCACTTTTTGCAGGACATAACCTTTACTGAGTAATACTTGAATTATTGCTTCCATTTTTATGGCAAATAACTGAATGCTTTATTTACTATTATTTAGTTTACTCTTACTGGTGTAGATAGGACTACCCTGAAGAATTTAAGTCTAGGACACTGTGCTGCTTACTAGATATAATAAACCTATTTATAGTCCATAGTTCGTCTGACGGGAAAATTTGTCTTTTTGTGCAAATGGCATTTCAGTAAAGTCATGTGAATATTCATAAATCTGTTTAATTCATTGGCAAAATACAATAGAGCTAGTTAATGCAGGACTAACCTGCTAAATTAAGATGATGGATCTTTCCAAAACATTGATCAAATGTCTCAGCACTTCAAAGTTAAGTCAGGGGAGAAAATCACTTCCTGACCCATGCACCAGAATCTTGCTCCTTTCTGGGTTGAGCCCAGGTTTGATACTCAGCAAAGAAAGCTTGCTTTTTTGTATGCAAGTCATCCTAAGTTTTCAGATAGCTGTAACTTATTCTTGGTGTGTGCACGTGTCTGTGTGTACAGCAGGAATAGCTTTTCTGATCTGGAATTAGATGAGCAAATGATCAGCATTCAGTGCTTGGAGTAGAGTTCACGCAGTGCATGACTGGGGCTGCTTTTACCTTCGCTAGTGCTTGAGAGGAATCAGCTGCCAAGGACGCACAGCACTGTGTCCCCGGGGTCAGTTATAGTGACTTTGGGAGAACCTGCAAGAAGGGGAAATAGTTACTCTCTTTTTTCTTTTTTTTTTTTTTTTCTCCCCCCCCTCCCCCCCGGACAAAATGTTAGACTATCTATCACTGTTTACCTAGCACATGTTCGGTCACCCTAACTGACCTGTGTATTGTATCATCTGTGCCAATAGCTCCTGAAGGACCTTACTGTATAGTGCTGCTTTGTGCCAACAGATGAAATAGAAATTTGAGGGGGCAAAAAAAAAAGTAAATGTTCTTGGAGAGTTTAGAACTACTGCTTGTATTTGAATAAAGGATGTGCCTATTTCTAAGAAATATTTTTCCTAACGTAATTACTGAATATGAATCAAGTCTAATAAATGCATATTGCTATTATATTGTTTACAGCATAGTGCATGAAAGTCTTTCTCCCTGCATAACACTGAATTTATAGGGATCAGGATTAATGTTTCCAGAAGGGGTATTCTGTCTGGTATGGCACTCTAAAGTTCTGATTTTAACTAAAATGGAAAATCCTCTGCATCTTCAAAGCTGCTGTTCTTGTTTACACTTGAAAAATCAAAAGCTATAGTTAAATGAAATATTTTTTAATATGATTAAACCAGGAAAACTATTTTGGTTATTTTTATTTCTTAGTATTTTATATTTATTCACTTTTCATTCTCAGAATATCAAGTTACAGCTTGATTATTGGATGTCACAAAATACATGATATAATAACCAGTGTTCTGCTTTTTAGAATTTTTAAATAGAAAAGTAAAAAATTTTATATATATATATATTTGCCAATGGTTTCTGCAGAATTGGAGTTCTGCCCATGAAAAGGGCAGTATAGAAATAATCATGCAATCCTGTATGCAGTTAATTTACCAGTATTAAATTTTATGTTGCCTGATAGAAACCAGTATGATTTAGTTTGTGAAAGGGCTTCAAATCTTCACTGAACAAATGCTTCCAAATTTGAAAATAATCCTTCTTTCACTTAAACATCTCATGAGTTTTTAAAATTCTACTTAAATAGTTAAGGACTGTTTTCCTGAAGGCTGGCCTTAAAATTCTGAAATACTTTTGAGCTTTTCCATTTTGATTTAGGGAATGGGATGTTAATGCTTAAGCAAAGATGTCTTCTGCAGCAAGTATTGTTAAAAGCATCCATTATTTTTAATTGTTACAGGAAAATTTTAGTCTTTCAGTGACTTATTTGATAGTCTTGTAATAATGTAATGTCACTGGCTTTCTAATTATGATGACATAAATCCTTAATTTCTGTGGCTAAGAATAAAACCTTCTTCCTGGATTTAGATATGCCCAGGTTACGTGTTCGCTGTTCATTTAATCTTACAAATGCAAGATTCCAGTGTTTCTCCAGCCCAGATTTCTAAATAATGGAGGGTCTCAGCCACCTCTTACTTCATACTGCTTGTAGCAGCGAGGCACTGGTCACCTATTGGGTTTTATTTTTACCTCTTACACAGTCTTACCTTAGTGGAATAATATCCTGTAAAAATACAGAAAGCACTTTTTTCCTATCAGCCCTTTCCAGAGGTCTGTATCCTTCTGTAAAAATGCTCAAAACAACTGAGAAGAAGTGGCCGTGGTGAAAGGTCTCTCATTCCTGCAGCCACCTGTCTTTCACCTTAATTTGATGTGATTCTCTCGATGAGTGAAAGGCATTTAATAACTGTGAGAAATACGTGCCTGAAAACTTGTGTTCAAGATCACCTAATACCATCTTGGAACATAGAAAGATATAATCTTGACATCCTTAAAAACATGATGGTTTACCCACATCTGGTAATGTTTGCCTCTACCTTCTCCTGTCTACTTTCCAGTTTCTTGCAAAGCGGTGAGATTGTTTACCCTAAGCTCAAGCCAGATGGAAACTTCGCTCTTAGGGGAATCAACTGCCTAATGGCAACTGCTCTGGTCCAGAAAACTGCTTAAGCAGCTCATCAGAAGCTCAGCTCCTACTGGGAAGAAGACTGCTATCAGTGACCATTACTAGATTTAAGCACCCTTTTTGCTGAAAGCAAAAGCAGAGCAAAAAGCCCTGACCTTTTGGATTGCTGTGCAGAAGGATCTGTACTTCCCAGTGGAGGCTGCTGTCTGGCTTAGTGATGCCAGTCACTACATGTCTGAAGGTTTCATGGACATTGATCCCAACAAGGGCTGGGTTTTGCTGCCACCACTGCTCTTCTCACGGCTGATAGATTTAATGTTGGGACTGATACTCAAATACCTGACCAAAAACAGACTGAGAGGGACTGTTAAGAGGTCACATCCACTTTATGTGACATTTTGTCACCTCACTGTGACAACATAAGTTAGGAATGACATGTCTTCCTGTGGGTCTTTGCTTTAACTCCATGAGGGCTGGTTAGCTTTTTTCATTGTCTCTTTGGGTAGCAAAAGATTCCTGAGAGCCACAGTATTGGCTGTGAATTACAAGCAACTTTTGCACTGAAGTTTTTCACAATGACAAAGTCCTACTGAGACCCCATCCTGATTACTGATCTAGTGTTTCAGACTTTGATAATAGGGACTGCATCCCCTTCTGGCCGCAGGGTAGACTGTGTACTTCAGACCAGTTTAGAATATTTGCTGTGTTCTGGTGCAGACTCCGCTCTTCTGTGAGATTCAGTAGGAAGGTGATTACCTAGGACAGACACAAATGGGTTAATGTTTGGCAAGTCAGGTAATCTTGCCCTGCTTCAGAGGGATGTTGTCCCTGTACCTGCTGAGGTTAAGATTTGGTATGCTTTCAAATGTCTGCCTTTTAGTACTCAGCTCTGATTTCAGATGTTTAGTGTTCTTTATTCATTTACTTCCTTATAGTTCAGATTCTTTCATGTGTCCTCAATGTAGGTCCTTCTTCCCTTACTGATGTCAGAGTACTGTCTACTCATGCATGAACCTGAGCAGGCAGATAATTTTAAAGTTTTTATTGCATAGCAATTACGGTTTGTCAAAACCTTTCATCTACTTGCAGTGACCTATGTGCATTCTTCTTCAGTAGTGGGTCCTCTTTGTTCCATGGTTGGATCCTGAGAGTCTGCAATGTCCATCAAGATTTCCTAAGTGAGAATTTTTCATTAGTTGTAAGGAGAGTTGGCCATGAAAGTTTTAGTCTAAGCGATCTAATTGGCAATTGAAACTTTTTTTAATGTTTTTGGTGTCATACTGGACCTTAAGGAAAGATAAAACTCTTGAGATCTGTGATGCACCATTACTTGTGTTATTTAATGCTTTTTTATTTGAAACGTCATTTAAGAGATAATGCTGCTTTGCAGACCAAAGATCAAAGGTTGCAAGTCTTTTGTATGGCACTGTCAACATCTTTGCTGTATCTCAATATATAAACTGTCTATTTCCAGTGTTATGAATTCTATACAAGTAGCAAAGCAAACATAATCTAATCAACTGAAACAGAAAGGCCATGGTATGGATCCATTTCTCTTTAAAACAAACAAAACCTCACAATGCAGAGAACAGAGGTAAAGTGATAAGCAATTGATTGTAAGCAGTAAGTGGGGAAGGAGAAGACAGTGGGGTAGTAATTAGGATATTTAATAAATCTGAGAAAAAAGCTCAGGGAGCTAGATCTAAAGCTAATATTTATTTTAAATTCAGAGGCTTCGGGGGAAAAAAGTGTCTCTTTATAATTGATATAGCTGAAAGATATAGATAAATATTTTGTAATGATGCAAGCTCCCTGTTAAGAAAGTCTTGAGCTAGTAGCAGTGGGAGACTTAGAGAATCTGGAACTATCCCCATTAGCTTGCCTAAGAAAGTGCAGTTATAATCCATGTGGTATAGGTAACATCTTTCCAAGCTTTGTGTAAGCAGAGATCGACTGCTACTGAAAGTGTTAATTTCAAGCCTTGTCCATGTACAAGATTGTGATGGGCAAGTAGATACCTTTACAACTTAGGCATCTAACCTGTAGGTTCTGTCTTAGTCCCCAGATCACCTTCACAGTGCAATGGCTTGAACTGCTTGGCCAAAGCAATCTTGACCACGCCGATTGTCTTTTGGGTTGGTTGCCTACAGTAGGGAAGTTTAAAAAATCAGTTTCATCATATTAATTTATTTTAATAATATCCAAAATACTGTGGCACTGTGAAGAAGAATTCAAGAATACTGCAAGAATGTTGCAGCCATTCTGAAAACTTTTACCAGCTAAATTTTCCTGCATCTGGGAGTTGGAGTGTAGAGAAGACTGTCCTCAGGATTTTTGTCAGTTTTTTCTGTTTATTTTAAAATGTTAAAAATACAGTGCGTCTTACACTGAAAGCTTTAGTGTCCTGTAACTTCTCATCTATTGATATCTATGCCACTACTATTAATTAGTATTACTTGTTTTCAGAGTAAGCTTTTTTCTTAAAAGTTATTTTGTGTCCAAGTATTAACTTCGAAATGTGAGTAAGCTTAGCATTGCTGAATAGAACAACTTGTTTCTTTTCTGGCTGTACGGGACGCAGTCATGCAGTGCGCTTTCAGAAGCCCCAGGTCCAGAAAAAATAGCACTCTACATCAGTGCCTCTAGTTGTTATTGTGGGGGAAAAGTTAATTCACTGCTTCTGTCTCTTCTTGGGATTGATACAGGGAAAGTGACATGTTGCTCCTGACCTCTTCTACTCACAAATTATCATATACCCTGGGAGGGTAACTCTTTTGTTTGTTGTCTGCACAGTTTGTTTTGGACACATAATGCAGCTTGGATCAGCAAGCAAAAGCTCTTTTGGTCTGTTAACAACTGTATCATGTTCTGTTGAGTGAGAGAAATGTGTGTGTTCCCACAGAGTGGTGTTCGGTGTAATTAGGAGTGCAGGTATGGACAGCAGTCCTAACAGTGTGAGTCAGGATTGTCCCTTGACTGAAAAATAGGCACCTGTTGCACTGCTTCAACTTCTCAGTCTTTTATAGCTAGAGGTGGCTTGGAGTCTTGGCAACAATATTACCTAGAGGACAGTGAGGAATTAATTTTCCATGTAAATGAAGGAGGCTGAAATACAGGGAGTTTGTTCTTTTTGTTGTGGTTTTCCAAACAGGATGAGACTGGGTATGCTTTGGTATCACTCTGATCAAACAAAGTGCAGCTAGGTAACAGGAAAACTGGTGTATGCTGGTTAATGGCAGCGAAAAAAGAACATCTCTGTATCAAATCTGGATGTTTAGTTCATAAAATAACTTGTACTAGATTCAGTGAAATTTAGCATTATCAGACTGAGTGCCAGTTTCTTTATGTTTATCAATCCATTAGTGGAATTTAAGCCGGTCAGCTGTTGAAATGTTTGGGGATGATTTGAAAAGTAGTGTTTAAGCAATTCAGTGCTCCTGTGTGTTAAGTTAATTAAACACTAAGAACTGAAAACAGGTAAATAATCATAAAAATCTAGATTCTTATAAGGTCAGCAGTTCCACTCATTTTCTATAATATAAATATAAATGCAGTTCCTGAATGTCAACATTAATACGGTTCAAGAATTGCCGCTTCAAACTGTTTGTAGGTACAGTCAATGTTATTTTTTGTCCGTAGTGACAAAATTAAATGGTTTAAATGCATTACTTGCATCTAAATATTTCATGTTCATTATGGACAGGAATTTAGAGTTCTTACAGTGAATCATTATTTTGCTTTTTTATTAGTAAAGGAGAAAAAAAAGTAAATAATGAGTGTGACTTGTAAGCAATTTCACAGGTTTTCTGCTGACCCTAATACAGGAAAGTTGTTAAAATTCTTACCACCTTGTGAAACCAGGTCATCTGGGTAGATGTACTCATTTTACTTTTTCAAATGAGAATTCGTTTTTTAGTGTGTGAGCAGTTGGCCCCAAAGGGGAGGAAAAAACCGAGCAAGACTTCTTTGCAAACACCACCTTTGTTTTGAATGATGTCTGAGTGAATTCTGAATGACTTAAATTTCTTAGTGTAAATCATTCTGTTCCTTAATGATAATACAGGATATATTTTCCTCTCTTAGTTCATGCATGCGATGAAAGAACTTTCTCAATTTTATGGTATGCAAAAATGTGAGAGACTGTTAGGATATAATTTCAGATATGGCTTTTGCCCAGAAGAAATTACATTCTTAATGAATGCTATCCTGTTTCCATATCTGTCTATAAAATTATGAGAATGTACTTCTTTTAGAAATGTTCCTGAATTATTGTGTCTATGGTGGATGTATTTCAATTATGCTATGATTTTGGCCTCCACTGGCATTCTGCAAAGTTATTTGTTACTTCTGTCAACTTCTATTTCTAATGCTGCTGCTCCCATAAACAAATTGACTTGGATGAAATCATGAATCTCTATATGGTTTGTGTGATTTGCATATTTCAAAAATACTGTTATTCTGGCTCGTGTTACAGAGATGTGTAGTTATCTCTCTAAAAGTCAATATGGTTGCTGGTATTTGACATCCTTCCTAGAAATTATCCTAAAACTGAATTTTTCCAAGTTTAGAAATCAGAGTTAATATGTTTGCTTATTTATTTATTTATTTACAATCTTCTCTCCCATGTGCAATCAGATGGTTGGAAAACATCTGCTGCTCCTACTCAGGTTTTTGATCTCATCAATTTGCTAACTAATCTTTTGGTTCAACAAATTCATCTTGTTTGTTCTTATCTGTAGTCACTTTTTCATGTAAGCCATTACAATTTATTTTCATACTGGTTGTCCATCTTTTTCAAAAGATCAATCTTCAGTGCCAAAAATGGTGGAAAAAATTACATTTGTTATCCATTTTGGGACTTCTGTGTATGTCTTACAAATGTACAAATCCTCTTCGCCATCTGAAGAACTTCAAGGTTATGTACTCAGGCAGTCTGTAATGAGGAGAAGGAACTTTTAACTCTGGCTGGTGCTTGTAGCAATTAGTCTACTCTGTGTATGTGCATTATCTTTATTCTGTGTGAGAGTATTTTTATTGCAATGCAGCTACTGCTTTGACTTTGCTCACAGTGTTTAGCTTGCAGCAAATAGCTTTCTGCAAATTTGATGCTGGGTCAGAAAAAGATACAGCAAACATTTGCACAGAGTTGTATTTTTGTGACCAGCTTGCTAGTTTGTAGGACTTTTGATACCTTTCTGTTCCTGTCAATATCAGAGCATTCTCTCTCTCTCTCTCTCATTCGTTCATTGCAAATCATCTCACCTGAGAAATAAAAAAAAAAATATATAAAAGGTTCTGTAGACAAGCTCCTGACATCTTCCTAGTATAGTGTCATCTTGTGAATGGGATGATTTGGGGCAAGGCAGGGGAACATGTCGGTGGAAGAAAAAATCTTGTCATTCGTGCATGCTCAGAAAAGCTATTGAACTAAGGCAGTTCATATTGGACTGATTCACATTTCCTAAATTCAAAGTTTTTGATTTGGTAATATTTCTCTCTTTATATGCACAAGTGTATTATCTGTGTGAAGTACGTGCAAAGAAAAGGAGAAATATTATAGTCCTATTGAAATAAATAAGAATTGGCTCTTTGGTGAGATGAGGATTTTGCCGGCTTTATAGTGTCTCCACAGCCTCCCCATCATTTCATGTAATACCACTAACTCCAGAATTAAAGCACCCTTCCTATGAAGAAGGTTTTGGAAGGAAGGGAGGAAGGTGGGGACATCTGTTTTGTCAAAATGGAGGTTTTTCCTTGTCATAATTGCCTCATGAGTCTACTGTCGCTGATGTCTGTTAAATAAAGTGAAGTGTAGAAATGGTCTCCTTCACTGCCTTATGCCAATTACATGCATAGGTAAATTTTAAGAGTGGTGCTGACTGCTTTGTGCTAGGTGTAGCTCTTCAGCCTCAGCCACCAGAGGATGGTTGGTGAGACCCTGCATGCTGCTGTGTAGGTTGCATTCTTCTCTGAACAGAAACTTGGTGGGAAGTGGGGTTGTAGTTACGCTATCTTGGGAAATTGGTTGGACAGAACGTTGACAAGTGTTGCACATATGGGCAAAACAAGTTTCAGTACCTCCTGTGGTTGGCTGATTGAGATGGGTGAGCTTTTTGGAGCCATAGCTTGCAGGAGATGCACGTGGGGCAGCCTGTGCTAGGGGTGACAATAGGGTAGTGGCATGGAGGGTGAACAGGGAAAGGAAGGTATGGGCGTCTTTTGAAGCTGTTGAGACCAGTGTCCTGGAAGAGAAGGTGATGAATAGCAGGAAAACTGTTTCTGCAGCTATTTTGTTCTTCAATATGAATTTTGTTCACAAATGCCTCTGTGTGCTTACTCACTTTGGAACCTCTTTATATACAAAAAATTTGATTGCATGTCTGTGCTCTGTGTGTGTGTGTGTGTGTTATACCCCATTCCTGTTTTTCTGAATTTCAGAAAATACCTCCTCAGCTTCCATAAGTTGGTTTACTCTTCAAATGTGTAAATTTACAACACAGTAGGTGATTTGGTAATCTGCTGGTGATTTGTAATAATTGCGGGGGGTGGGGTGGGGGGAGCAGGGGAAAACAGCTTTTCAGCTTTATTATGCCTAAAAATTTCTGTTAATCCTTAAAATCTTGAGGATGAAATCTTTCCTATTATAATTTTCTTTCCGTTTCTATAAGATCTTTTCCTACAGACTATAACCATCTTTAGAGAGGTGAAGTACAGTGGCAAGTATGGGTATTAAAATGTACTGTATGTGTTCAAGCACTGGCCTATTAGATGTCTATATATGTAGTTGACAATTTTTCTTAAACCCATATTTGCAATCTTAAAATTATGTGCGGTAAAAGACAAAGATTTAAGGAAGAAAAACTTTTTTAGGAAAAGGCCAATGAAAAATGGGGAAGGAGGCATTAAAATGGTAAGACGTCCAGTACAAGTACTGTTTTTGCAAGCGGGGAACATGGTATGAGAAACTCTAGTTGATCCCAAGGTTTCTAAAGCTTTTCATATACATTCATGTTATTTCAGCTGGGAAGTTTTGAGATTCCTTCTGTCTAATTTGAGAATGTGGATCGAAGACTATCGCTTTGATGGATTCCGGTTCGATGGTGTTACATCTATGTTGTATCACCATCATGGGATTGGTAAGTAGTTTAAGCAACTCTAATCTCAGCAGTCTTGTTGCATCTCTGTTGCTGTGGAAATAGTGCTAGTTCCACTGGAATGCTCAAAAAATTCCAGATTTGGTGATATCTTTTTGTGCTGCTATATGGATAGATCTGAAATTAGGAATAAATTTCGTGCTTACAAAATTGTGTATTACAAAATAGCTGTGTTGTTTGCTTGTTTATTTGTTTATTTGGTTTTTTTAAAGTGACTGTGACCTTTAAAACTTCCTGTCTGATTAGGCACAGGATTCAGTGGAGATTACAACGAATATTTTGGCCTACAAGTGGATGAAGATGCTTTGTGTTATCTAATGCTGGCCAACCACATGATTAAATTCTTGCATCCAGAATGCATAACCATAGCAGAGGTAAGATCAGAATTTGCCATCCTCAATGACATAAATATTGATTAGTTTGCTTTGGGATGTGAATTTCCGGTAAATTATCAAGTCACACTTCGGGTACTGAAGGAGTGACATGAGCTGAGAGATACTAATTAGTGGACAGACTTTGCCTTGTGGGGAAAGACAACTGGAATATGCACTTTGGGAATTTTCTCTGCATTAATGGGTCATTAATTAATGTGAGGATTTTTTTTTCCTTTTATTTTCTTCATCTCCTTGAATTGTAATGAGATTGGTTTTTATTAATTTATTGCCTTTGCATGATGGCCATTTGTCACTAGTGATTCATGGTACTAAAGATTAACAGCCCTAGTGTGGTTATGCATATTTTCAATTATATTGGCATAATTGATAATTCCCCTTCAAAATAAATGTGGTAAAATTATAAATGTTGAATGTGCATGCTAATTTAAATTTAGTATTAAGTTTATTCAGGTCTCTGAGGGAGTAAATAGACTATATTATGAGTTGATTGAGATCAATTAAACTTTTTTGACTGTTGGCACATGGAATTTCTAATAGTACAACACACCAGAGCATTAAAGTTCTATGAATAGGTATGCTTTCACTGATATTTTCTCTTTATCTAAAAAAAGAAAATCATGTAAACCTTCAGGATTATTATGTTACTATATTTAAATAATTCTTTTTGTTTAAAAGAGTTGCATCTATCTGATAGCTATCTTGATTTCTAATAAAACTTTGTATTACTGAAGCGTTTCCTATTTATCTTCAGAAAAACAAAATACTGCTTAACTTCATTTTTTACTTATGGTAAAGTTTTATATTATAGACAACAACTGCTAAAAGCTTAATGATAAGCTATCAAAAACAGCGTCTGGTGATCAGTCGCTAGTAAACTTGAGATAGTTTCATTGAGCTGTATGTGTATTTGAAGTAAAATTTATGCATTTCCTAGGTGGGCTTAGATTATAAGCATTCTTACCAATGAAATTCTGAGTTCACTCTGCTTGTATTACCTGGCCTAAGAGTTATTTTTTTAGTAAGACGTGTCTTCAGTTTCTCTTGCTTGAGCTGAAAACTGCTTCTGTTTCAAAGTATCATTTTCTGCCTGGGGGAGTCGGTACACAAAATACAGGATTGATCAATGTGCTGCATGGTCAAAAGAGAATTTCAGAAGGAGGAACTATTGACATAATTGAAAATTATGAAAGGCAATGAAGAATGTCTGCTTGCCTATAATGATGATGGAATGAGTGCCACATGAGATGTTTTTGTCTAGCCATAACTAATTGTAATACATTCCTTAATTATTTAGCTGATAATTTTTACAGCTTTTTAATATTCTGTATATTCACTGTCTCAGTAATTTCTAAGTTTTTAGGTATTACTGACTATATGCTTATTTTTCATTTTGGCCTTCTAAATAAAGCTGTAAGTAAAGTTTTGTGTAATGAGAAGAAAAAACATTAGGTAAAATTACATCATGCCTAAAGTATCATAAAAACAAACAGGCAAAAAACCCTTACTGCTATGATTTCTGGTTTTTTATAGGCAGCTCATTTGAAACTGAGGTCTGAACAAATGCTTAGGCATTGGCTGTTTACATTTGGTGGAAAATATACTGAACAAACTAACACTGAATTATTTTTTTCGTGTTCAGGTAAAAGCTGTAGATAAATAGTATTAAATTTGGAATTTTACTTCCTAAAAATCTGATTTTAGAATTGTGACATCTTATCAACTTATACAAATACCTTAAGAGCGAGTGTCAAGAGGATGCTCCAGGCTCTTTTCACTGGTGCCCGGTGACAGGACAAGGGGCAACGGGCACAAACTGCAACACAAGAAGTTCCATCTGAATATGAGGAAAAATTTCTTTACTCTGAGGGTGACAGAGCCCTGGCACAGGCTGCCCAGCGAGGCTGTGGAGTCTCCTTCTCTGGAGACATTCAAAACTCTCCTGGACGCAACTCTGTGCAACCTGCTCTAGGTGACCCTGCTTTAGCGAGGGTTGGACTAGATGATCTCCAGAGGTCCCTTCCAGCCCCAGCCATGCTGTAATTCTGTAACTAAAGTAAATGGGAGCTACTTAGATCTCACACTCAGACCTTGTCCAGGTAGTCGTCATATCATCACAGAGAAAGGCTTTTATTTCAGATCATCTTGTCCTGCATAATTTAGAGAGCATTAGTCTGTTTTTATCCTTTCGGACAGATTTAGTAGAGCTATTGAACTTCCTTTTATAATGCCTAAAAGTGTGGAAAGAATTTCTGCTTCATTGTTTGGTGTTTACAGCATGTGGACCATGGATGCAGTTGTCTGTGCGATCCAACGACTGCCAAATAAAGGAGGATAATCGCCTCCTTTGATCTTCTGGCTTTGCTGTTCACCCGGCTGGCCAGGAGATGCTGCTGGCCATCTCTGCTGCCAAGGCAGGCTGCTGGCTTCTGCTCAGCTTGCTGCCACCCCAGACCCCCACCTTCTTCCCAGCAGAGCTGCTCCCCAGCCTGGCTGGGTGCAAGCATTCATCCATCCCAGGGGCAGGAGCTGACAGTTGCCCTTGCTGAACTTCCTGAGCTTGTTGTTGATAGATTCCTCCAGTCAGGGTGCCTCTGGATGGCAGCCCTGCCTTCTGCCTCCAGGATTCCATCCATGAGCTTCATGATGATGTGGTTGGACTCCTCGCTTATGTCAGTATGGGAGGGTGGATGTGGCGGCTGGACTTGTGTATGTGTGTGTGCCTGTCTGTGTGTAACGTCAAGTCCGAATAGCTTTTTCACTAGTCTAATGCAGCAATTGGATTTAAAACTGGATTGAATCCAGAATACCAGAATGAGCTTCCTAATTAAGCCCTGGTTATGGTCAGAATTTAATTTCATAAATTCTGTTGTGTACATGGAAGAGATATATGTTAATCCATGAACACTGTTGTGGAATGCCTTCTCACTGACATAAGTTAATAAAATTGAGTACTGATAGACATTCTGCAATTATTGGAGGTTTTCATTCTCTATACAGATAAACTAACTTTAGAAAAAGAGTGCTATGTGACATAAATGGCCTTATAAAATGGTTAAATAAATATTTTAAGAACTTTGAATTAGGAATTTAAGGATGTTCAGCCTCCATCAATACGAAACTGGAAAATTATGCCGTAAGAGCACGTCACTTTCCAGGGCTAGCTGGATCAATAGTTTTGGGTTTGTGCATTTAGGAAAAGAGTAGAGATTGTATTTTCCTTCCTTACACTACTTTATATTCAGCCTTTTCTTTTTATGTCATTCTTTATGCAAAATATCAATTAAAAAAATGAAGGTTTAATTTGTCTTTCGTTGACTAGTTTCTACTTTCTATTGATTACTTGGCTCTCAAGAGAGCTGATTATTTCAAATTCTGCATCTACTGAGGTCTCTTCCTCCTCAAATATCTACTCTCTTAAAATATTTTGTACTAGAGTACTTGATTAGAGAAGTCATAATGATTTTCCCTCTTAACTTTTGCATTCAAACAGCAAATCTGGGTGTAGTAATCACTCACTGATGGTTTGGTTTTTTTTTCTCCTCCTCTACGCTGGTCAATCTACAAACACTCTGTAAACTATAAACAGCTTCATAGAAGTATTACTGTATAGTAGACAATCTGAACTAATAACTGCAATGCTGTGCAAATGATATTGTGGGTTTTTTATTATTATTATTTTATTTAAGGATGTTTCTGGAATGCCAGCTCTTTGTCGTCCTGTTGCAGAGGGAGGAGGGGGTTTTGATTATCGACTAGCCATGGCTATTCCAGATAAGTGGATACAGGTGAGAACTTTTTAAAAAATACGTTCTGCTCTTCAAAGTGTGATGTTTCTCTTTCTGTGAATACACAAAAATACTTCTGAATCCTACTGACAAATTTTACTCTCTCTTCTGTTAATGTCCTATTAAAATAAATTCTGACAGGCTTGAGCACCGGTATTAGTGGCTGAAATGAGAGCTGTCAGATACCGTGTAGGTTTCTGAAGATGAGTTCAGGGACTATTCTTTGCATTCTAGCTGACACTTGTTTTCATTGTACAATACATGTAGACTTGTTTTATTTGTGATAACCTGTATCTTGCAACAACTGTAGAATGTTTAGTTTATATTGAATGTGAACAGGTAGATTATGTGTATGCATATGGTTAACTTATATTTAAAAAACAAACCAACCACCCCAACAACATGCAAGGAATCCTCCTGAAATTGGGCATACTCATTGGCACTGAACATAGAGCTGAAAGTTTAACCAAAGCAAACTTAAGTGAATTATACAAACAACAGCGAACAGTATAGTAATGTTCAAAAGGAATAATAAAAATCTGTAAATGCTCTTCAAGAACAGTAATATACTAATAAACACTGACTACGATAAGGATTTAAATCACCTTTTCCGCAATACAGAGAATCACAAGAAAAGCAGTAAAACACTGAATGATCTCAAAAGGCTTCTACTGATGTTTTATAGAATGTTTTTCAGTTAGATAGAAGATTGCTTCCAAATCCCTCAGGCTGTCATGATGATCTGAAACAATAAATGTTTCATATGAGCATTAATGCTTCAATAAATATACTGAGTAGCTTAAAATAAAAAGCAAATTAACTTATCTTCAGCATCTTTCACTTTTGTAACTAGATGGTGGAGGGCTGATTGAAAAACAGTTTTCAAACCTCTTTTCATTCAGAAGACAAACTTGCCAGCTTTTCCAACAGGGACAGCATCATTAAACTTCAGAGTGTGTAATTTAGATCCTGGAATGCAGTGAGGGCTCATATTTCTGTAGTAATAAGAAACACCTTCACCTTGTTGTGATCACTTTTTTCTTTTTTTTCCCCCTCTCCTTTACACCTTCAACTTTCATTCCTTACCATGCTTTAGGACAGGCAGAGGTGAGCAGTTTCCTAGGTAGGCAAAATGCAAGTGACTGAGTTCATGTTACAAAGAAAAAAAACCCAGTGTAGAATTTTACATGGGCAAAAGATTGATAATCTAATTTAGTAGTCTTTGATACGGTCTGTTTTTTTTTTTTAATTTGCAATACTTGGAGAGGAATCGTACCTACTCTGCAGTAAGTTCCATTCTTTAACTGGAGAAAAACATCTTCCAGCCTAAGCAGGTACTTAACATGGGACAGCAGGTGGATGCTTGGCATGCTGACAGGTGTAAATTCTGCTATGATACTCCAGGCTGTTTCCCAGCAGACTCCAGTTATTTAGGAATGTGTTGGTTGTGCAAGAACATAGGGTGATGCAGGCAGGAGCTTCTAGCTAAGGAATCTGCAAATAAGAAACCACGACAGAAGACCTTGAGTTAGAGAAGGAGATGATGCATGTAATTGGTTTACCACATTTCTGGAGGCAAAAATAAAGCTGAAATGAATGGAAGGGGAAAGTTTAGAAACAGTATATCAGTTGTTACCAAATTGTCCTAGACTGCTTGCTGGAGTGAAATGAGAGTTTTAAACCTGAAGGATCTCCAGGGTTCCATGAAGTAATTCTGAGGGATTTGTAAAAGTAAGAAAGATAAGCTGTTTGCCATGACAGTGGCTACACTAGTTCAAATTAAAGATAGATGTAGTACATAATATGATGATGCACAGGGACCTGAATGTATTCAGAGGTAGAATTTATGGAGTCAAAGGAAAAAAAAGAAAAGAAAAAAGAAAAGAAAAAAAAGCTGTTCAGGAATACATGGCCAGTTACAATCAGAATGTTAAGTTTTACGGCATCGTATTAGCTGTCTTGATGTTACTGCCTTTTTATCACTTCTGTTTTTATGTCTGTATATTTCCATATATGTATTTAAGTTGTAGTGATCAATGGAGGTCTATAAAGAAAAAAGAAGGGACTATGACTGAAATTGGACTAGATTGAGAAGAGGGAGGAAGTATCATATCAGGCAGAAAATTACTATTGATGTGGTTTAATTTAAATTGCTAGAGAGCAGGAGCTAGCATGGCAAAAAATGTAAAGCTTGTTTTGTATTACAAAGCTTTGGGTTTCGAACTGACTGGGAATTCACAGATCAGGGGAAAGTGCAAGTCCCTGTGCTAAGCACCTTCTCATGTTATTGTGTGCTTCGTGGCAATAGCATAGTGCTATCTTGTAGTGATACATTCCCCACCAGTCATCCCCATGGTTAAGCTGTAATTAGAAGCTGCCATGTGCCAGGGTTGCTTGAACTTCTTTCAGTATTGTGTGTAGGTAGGTATGTGCCCACATATTTCTTCCTAGTTTTTGGTGCAGTGCTTTCTTGCAGCTCCTATCAGTCACATTGCCTGCTGTATCAGAGGATTCACATGGTGGGTGGCAAGTCCTGTTGTCCATCCTTATACATGGAAGTAAAGGAGAGACAAAGTGTCCTATTTATTATGTTTAGGTAGTGGATTTGAAAAGAAGAAATCTCTTTGGATTATCAGAGAAAGCTCATCACTTCAAAACTTAGGAATAGGAGAAGTAATACAGTTCACAATCCATGGGAACTTTCTGCACCAAGATAAGGAAGAAAAGTAGTAATGTGCTTTTAGTTGAAACAGCAGTAACTTTTCAGTGGTCTTTCCCTTAATTTGTGCAGATTATTAAGGAGCTGAAAGATGAAGACTGGAATATGGGCAATATTGTGCATACATTAACAAACAGACGGTACGAAGAAAAATACATTGCATATGCTGAGAGTCATGACCAGGTATTTTATCTGTTTATATATAAGCAAGTAAAAGATGAGGTTTAGAGGTTGGGGTTTTGTTTTTTAAAAATGAGGCAAGGGTTGAGAAGAATAGGTAACAGTTTCAGAGATGAGTAGATCTGAACTGCTGTTTGGGGTTTTTTTATTATTGGGGTTTCTTCTGATCCTTCTTCTTAATAAAGGATTCCTGCTTGGAGTAGGTGGGTGTTGTTTTTCAGCTTTGTTTTGTTTTTAAGAAATGAGAAATTATACCTGTTATGCCTGCCTGTCATAGGACATAGGAAGGCATCTAATCCATACTTTTGAAAATCTGGTTTCCATAAAGTAAACTGGAGCACCATTTATGATAATCATAAACAATATCACAATTTAGCAGATTTGTTCACTGAATCAGTGTTTGAGAGTTGTATTCTCTTCAAGAAAATGTTTTCCTCTCCAGAGGGATTGCAGACATCCTCTTTTGAGATCTAAATGAAATATTCTTTAATAGTTTGGTTCAAAATACAGCAATTGTAATGGTTTTGTATGTGGAAAAAAAGAAAAAGAAATAAAGAGTTTTGATAACACTCACCTCCCACAATCTTTGTAATGGTTGTTTCTGAAGAAGCAGAGAACACATTGGTTGAAAATTTTAAAATTAGGAACTTTAAAAAAAATATATATTTTCTAATAAAAGGTTTAAGTAATGTACCTTCAACTCTTTCCTCCACATAACAAAGATTGACGTTCTACTTCCTATACCTTCTATAATAAAAGTCAGCAGAAATGTCCAAAACAAGGCATGTATTTTATTTTAAAAAGAGAATTCTGTCTTTATCAGCTTCATTTTGTGTAGCTATTTACACGCTTATCTCAGAGACTGTTACACAGTGTTCGCTTATGAGTGAGAGGAGAGTCCCAATCCTGGTAAAGGACTTCAGGTATTACTTGGAAATGTATACTATTCTGTGCTTATTTGCTTTTATAAAAGCTGATTCTTCATCCTAAAGCATGACATATAACATTACTGTTGCTCTTGTTTATTTCATGCTGGATTTTATCAGTTGAGTTGTTTTCCATATCACTATGTATTTTTTGTTTTAGAATCTCATACTTGGAAAGAAGATCTATTTATTTTGAATTAAAAAAAAAAAAAAGGTGATTGCAGACATGCACGAGGATAATATGTGAAAAGTTAGGACAGAGAAACAAACTACATTCTGAGTCCAGAGAACAGTTGTTCTTTGCAGCTGTTCACCACAGTCTTCAGTCTTGCCATTGCTGCATAGGAATTTTGTTTTTAAAGATTATTTTTTACTTGAGGGAATAATCTATATATGGTGTTACATTGTTAGTTGGAAAACTAAAGGATGATAGTGCTTTTTAGCTAGACCTGTTTACAAGTCAGCTGTCTCTCTGGAATGTAGTGAGTTTTCATGCTAGAGTATAAAATGAGAATTAGGCTAACTGAACAAAAATTAGCTATTTTACATATAAACGCTTCAAAATGTTTTCAGCTACCTTTGTGCTAATATATTGGAGTAATTCTTGTTACATAGCATTTGTGTGGCCTTTCTCAAATAACAGTAAGCACTACCTAGTTAGGAATTCAGTTGCTGTTTTTAGTCAGAATTACTAGTTTGTTTTTTTCTCTTGTGTAAAATCGCAGAAAACCAATCAGATTCTTGATTGCATATAAATGAATGCTTCATATTCACTCCATATCTCTAAATCAGGAGTGTTGTTAATAGCCCGTTATTTGTATATCCCAGGAACTTTACCTAGGATGTTTGCTTTCTTACTTTCTGTGTTTTCTATAAAAATTCCAAAGTGGTAGATCACTTGTGGCTTATTGAGTTGCCGCTAACATTTCACATTTGATATCTGTAGGCAAGAAGGTTCTCAGAAGTGATTGCGCAGTTCAATCCCATCAGGTGAAATGTAGGACCACAACATTAGACAGCTATTGGTTTGTGGATCATATACTTACACTCCCATCAGTGTGGGGAGAGCTCCAGTAACCATGTGGAGGGTTGCAAGGGGAAAACAGGTGGTCTGGTCTGGCATCCAGTTGAGGCTCAGCTCAGGGATGTCCCTGCCTCAATTTACGTACTGTCTCTTTTTGGCAGCAGATTATAGATACCACGCCCACGTGATTACACATCACACAATACAAAGTTGCAGTAACTGGAAGCGAGGGTCACTGTGACCTGGTGATCAGCGGTGGTGGCAGTATGTTTTCTTTATGAACAGGGACTAGATTGTGCACATTGAGCCATGATCTTAACTCAACAATCTTCCGAGTCCTCCCCTTACAATAAAGAGTGCCTGCTTTGAGGGAAAAAAAAAAAAGTTAGAAACACATCTAGTACACCCAAGAGTTCTCTTCACTTGTTTTTTTGAAACTGTTACAGGCACTTGTTGGTGATAAGACCTTGGCGTTTCGACTGATGGATGCAGAGATGTATACAAACATGAGTGTGCTCTCGCCTCTTACTGCAGTTATTGATCGTGGAATACAGCTTCATAAAATGATTCGTCTCATTACTCATGCACTTGGAGGAGAGAGCTATCTGAACTTCATGGGTAAGTAATCTTAGGAACAAGTCTTTTATTTTCTCATCTGCAGAATGTTTGGCAGGGAAATAAAATGATCCGACATCATCTTACATCCACGGTATTTATCACAATGCTGAAGTTTGGAGCGTAAATGCTTTTATAAAGATTTAGTACAAAAGGTAATATGCATTGTTTTTCTGTCGGTAAGATATATTATAAAACAAGAAAATAAAATCAATGTGGTTCCTAATTGTAACAGAAATAACTTAAAAATGTGTTAAGCTCTAGTTCAGGTTACTCTGATTTACAACTCAGACTAGTATTTTAATTGTTATTCTTTGAGTTTGTCACGTGCTGAGCCTTGCCTTACACAGCTGGGTTGTCTTTCATCTCTATTCTACTCTCCTAAATATTTTAGGGTAACTGAATTTACTAAAGATAGCTCTGTGCTTATTTAAGTTATTAGTTGTCAGGAAGGAGTCTGGAATCAGTTGAATTGTATTTCATTGCTTCTTATTGAAGAACAGAGGCTTAATAAAGTAGGCAAGGACAAATCATGAAGATAGAAGACACATCCTGCTATGGAAGCATGGAAACAGTAAGAGTTAGCAGTACTTTCTTTTTGTTCATAAGTGGTAAAATACAGCTGTTGCATTGCTTCCTAAGCACTATTGCTACAAGAATGTGCAATAGTTAAGCTCATTTAATCAGCAAGTTGCAGTTCCAAGTAGTCATCTTAAAAAGTTGAATCCTGTTCTTAGTTTTATAAAAAATGCTGAAGCTATTTATGCTTGTTGCTTTTTACCATATTCATGTTCCTTAATTTCTTTTTAAAATAATCCTTCCTTTATAGTAAAAACCATTATTCTGTAATGTGGTGTGACAAGTTCTATATAGCAGTTGTGATAGTCTCATGGGGGAATAAAGGCTGAACATGTGCCGTAAATGACCATCTCAGTTTTCTGACAATGAAACACTTTAAAATTATATAAGTTCTGGCTTAATGCTGCCTTCAGCTTTTATTGTTAAATATTTTGTATTATCAAGATAAAGGGATATCAAGATAAAGTTAGATGTATATTGCCTTTCTTCCATCATAGTGTATTTAAAAATATATTTTTCTAATTAAAAAACTGGTGAACACTGAAATGGACCATTGCCTTATTATTTAAGCATGTCTGTACTGATACGTTTTCTTCCTTGGTATTGAAGAACACTCAAAAAATACCATGTTTGTGGGTTTTCTTAAAAAGAATTGAAGCAACTTCAGTATAGAACAAATCAATTCAGTATATGGTATACTAGTAAAACTATTGTTTCCAAAAAAATGCAGAAAATTTTCCTGAGAGTGAAGAAGAGTTAATAAAATTTGTGAAGTGTGTAGTCAGGCACCAAAATGTGCAAGGTATAATGTATTCAAACTAGTGATACTACAATAGTTAAGGAAGCAGGTGTATAAAAAATACGTCTCGGATTGACTTGGTAAGATTAGAAAAATAATCAGTAATTCAGTATAACATGTTTAATCCAGTGTGTTAGTGCAGGATGATTGAACAATTAATATTGTGTATCCTTGGGTACTGCATATGTTTCGGTACCTATGTTATAGTTTGCTATATGTAAAAGGTGAAGAGATTGTAATAAATGTTGGAGGAGAAAACATACACACTCAGAATGCTTGCAGTCCGGTGTACTCGAAATGCATGTTGCAGCTTGCTGTCTAGTTAAGCAAACACAGAGACAAATGAGTTCCTTAACTTTCAGTTTTGAGTGAATGCTGAGAGGGAGGAAGAGAAGCCTCCTGTAGGGTGTGGGGAGGACTGAATAATCTCCTTTCACAACACCTGGAGAAGGTATTTCAGGTGCCTCTGTGCTTCCCTAGGTCCTTCCATAAATATCTCATACCTTCTTTTTCTGAAGACAGAGACACCAAAGCAACACACTGCTTTCTCAATGCTTTGCTCACCTTAAGGAAAAACTGTTTCTAAAAAATTTATTGGGAGTGGAAATCCGTCTTCCTGAATGTATTCTGGAATTTCTTTTGAAGATCTGGAGTAATATTTAATTACACCTGTGCTGGAGTATCATTTGTACTCCATACATGCAAGCAGATTCCTATTAAGAGAAGTTGTGCCCCACAACACCAAACACTGATAGTGACTTTCTCCCATCTTTCTCACTTTTCACACTGGACGATTCTTTGTCCATCTTACAGGTGTCTATAAAAAAACAAGGTGTCTGCAAAAATCCTGGAAGTTATTCTCGTTTTTTATGTTTCTGGATGTTTAATTTTCACTGAAGACTTTTATTTTCCTTCCCAATTGCTTATATCCTGGTATAGGCAATCAATGATGTATGCAAACTTAAATGTGAATAGGAAAGTTTTGTCATTTCAGTGAACTCACTCCCTTATAACACAAACCATTGGGAGCATTCTTTCCTCTGGTCTGTATTTCCATTTTCTGTGCAGCTTTGAAGTAATCTCTTGGGCTCCATGTGCCCATCTGGCATGGAAGACTTACCCTAGAAAGGGAAGAACTCCGTATGCTTGGCCAAAAATGAGCATGGCAGTGATAAATGTCCTGTTGTAGTGAATGAATACTCTGGAAGGCCAGTTTATTTAATAGTAATAGTAAAAAAAGGTAGCAATTGTTTTGAAACTTGTGCTATGTCTAAATCTTCTGCTTTCAAAGCAGGTAGGGAGAACAATTCAAATGTAGCTGTAGTTTGCTCAACCTAGCTTCTGTTTTAGACAGAGATTTTAATACTGAGTCTGGCCAGTACTGGTCAGAAGATGTCATATGACTTCAGGAAATCACAAAAATTACAAGTTCCTCTGCACAGTGCTTTAGTAGGAGCACAGGGGTCATGCTTCTTTCCTCCTCTACAGCTCAGCTTCCATGAAAATGTTGATATTACACACAGATAATGCACACTTGATTTTCTGAACTTAAATGACACTTAAAGAGAAAGCCGCAAGCATTCACAGTATGCACCTGTATGAAATAGTGGAAGTTTTGGTTTTTTTTTTTTAATAGTAGGAAAAAAACCTATTTGTACTTATTTTTGTTTGTAATTTTGGTGATATTAAAATACAACATGTATCTAATATTAACTTAATTAAAATCAGGAAAGTATGTGTAAAAATATTTGGAGACCTAGATCTTTGCCCTCTCTAGTATGAGAATTTGAAGACAAATTCAAAATAACCACCCTGTATCTGACTAAAAATCTTTATCGTTGATTTAACCCCCTACAAAGTAACAAAAAGGCTTAAGATTTGAGTCTACTTCCACAATTTCTAAACAAGAACTAACAGAAGTTGTTACAAGACTTCTAGAATACTACAGGAATGCTCTGATCTCACTTTGAAAATAAACTAACCACTATTGTTACCTACTGGACAACGTTTAACTTCAATGTAAATACTCTCACATATTTCCTGAAAATAATAGTTGAACTTACCACTACAAAACTGTTCTGTCTGTACATCCCTTCATTTTCCTTTGGCTTCTTCTTCCATCCTGTCCCTGAAGAAAAGCTGTAGACAGCTGTAATTGTTCCTTTCCTTTAAATGTTCTTTATCTATTCTCTTGCTCATTGCCTGTGCCCTGCACTTAGGGAAACCACGCAGGACATGTGAAAGGTGTTCTTCAGTGCACTTGTTTCCATGTTCTCTCCTTACCTTGCAGGATACATCTGTTCATCTATCTAGATTTAGACAAGTAAGGGTAGCCGCTTTCTTGCCTGAAATAGGCATAAGATCCAACCCAAAGGGCCTTAAATAGGTCCTTGGGATTGATCCTTCAGAGCACAAACATTTAGTGGTTTACATCACTGTAGGGTCTTGCTTTTCAACTTGCTAACATTTGTTTTCTTGCTTCCTTCTTCATTTAAAATTGGCTTAAACTCAAATCTATTTATTTAAATAGAGATTAGTTCCTACATGAACCTCTAGCACTATTTTGCATGACTTTTCCACAGTAAAACATCTCTTAATTAGGACTCCAGAGACCAAGTTTCTTTCCCTGCAAAACAACTTTTTTATATGTATAGATAAGCTAGAAAGTGATTTGCAGTAACTAGCACATTTTTTGCAATCATGAGCATTGGCTGGTGGTATTACCATTTGTGTTGACATTTACTTCTCTTCCACCAATATCGAATTTATCTGTAAAACTTCCTTTTCCTACTTGTTAGTTCACTTACACAGTAGTTTTATCTACTTTCTCTATGTTTAGGTCTTTTTTGGATGCACTAAACCAGTTTCTTGTCTAATGGTTAGGTATGATGAGACCTTATTCTCTCTTTGGCCTTAAAAATAAAACAAAATGCTATGCGTCATCTATTCCTTTGAGTATTTTGGAGAGAGAAACTTAGATATTTTTTCATTCAATTACGTGTTTTTAAACTAAGGGATTTTGTAACATAAGGCTTTTGAAAATATGTTGACAAACAAAGGGACTGGTGCAAAAACTGTGTGAGTAGCACCAATATCAGGGTGGGAAATGTGCATACAGTTTACTTTAAAAATATTAAAAATGTGTAATAAAAATGATACAATATAACTTACAGTAGAAATGGGAATGTTACTTAAAACTATCTGAAATATGACTTTTATTGCTACCTATTCTAGATAAAAAAGAAGTTGTATCAAAACAAGAATATTTAGCTTAAACCTAAGGGTCTTTTGTTTTCTTAGACGTGTTGCAAGGAAATCACTTTGAAATTTTACACTTCTTCCCCCCCCGCCCCCCGTACACTTTCTTGTGCTTATTACTCCTGTGCACTGGTTACAGTGTGACTTTTTAGACCATTACCTAAAAGGCCTTGCAAGAGCAAATGCTACTTAAACTAGCTCTCTTCAGTCAACTCCTTTTGATAAACAAGCTTGAAGTACTCGGTTGGTAAAGGCTGTGGATTAGGATATGTAATTTGAAGTCATCCTCCTTAATATGCTTACCTAGTATACCTGACAAAGGCGTTTTCTGTGCTGCCAATTCTACCATGTGCTTAAAATTCATGCCAGTCTGACTGAAACAATTACTTTCATTTTAAGGTAGAAAACAAGAAGGGTATAATCTGAAATCTTGCCCATAGTTTGTCATAGATTTCTTGTCCTGTCGTGGTAAACCACCTACAACTGTTGCATAGTACCCAGTATGCCCCCCCTCACAACCTGGGACAGGCAGTGACAGAGGGAAGAATCCAAATATATACATTAGGCTTCATTAATTGGTTTGAGAGTCTCTTCCAGGACATCTAGAGGTGCAAACTGTTAATATCTGTTGTTCATTTAAATAGAGTTGATTGAAACAGTTCATTTCTACATTTGCTCAAAACCCATTAGAGGGACTGGGAAAGACTGTCTCAGAATTTAAAACTATACACACAAACCTGTCTAATCCCACCTTCTCTTCACAAATTTAAATATGTTCAAGTACTAACTAGAAATTTGTTCTGGGAATTGATTCTGCTTCCTCTTTGAGAGCGTAAAGAAGAAAGCTCTATACGTATGTGTATGTAATTTAAATACATAAACAAAATAGGCTCTAGCACCAGTCTGCGTATGTGATGGTGAGTCAGTGTCTACACTATGGCTTCTCAGGTCAGGAGCCTTGAAACAGAAACCTTCATGGCCAACAGCATCCTCAGAACTGCACAAAAATCAACAGTTCCTCCAGCTGGATTGAAATCCAGGTTGGATTTTCCAGGGTAGGAGGAAGAATCATCTAAATTGCAGTAGGTGTTGTGCGTGGGTGCTCCTTTCTTCTTTCAGAGTAATGATGGTGTTTCCTTAGTTTGTTCCTAAGTGTTAAGTCTGCAGGGTATCAGATATTACAGTATTATCGGTGGAGTGGATTTGTATGTAATATATAAAGCCATTCTGACATTTTGTTTCAGTTACTAGGTGTTTTGTTTTAAAGGATTGGTAGTTTTCTAGTGATTTTTCTGTTACTGGTATAAAGAGATTGGATTTTTAAGCCTCAGTTAAGTTATGTTGGAAAGTACAGATATTTTTATTATGCTTAGTACCATCATTTAACTATGGTGATGTTATTGAGACTTCTGCTAATGTCTTAGGCTTTGTTGTTTAGACTCCGTCTGTTGCCTTGCATCTTGTATGATTGTTCAGAACTGTAACGTTTTTGTCACCATGTGTAAGTGCATTCAACCTGTTCTACTGATACAATAGTTGGTGTGGTGTGAGGACTTGCTAAAGAATAATAAATGAAGTTGTAAAATAAATATATTGAAGTTATGTTAGAAACGAGTTCCATTTCTGTCTGTATGACAGCCTTCATTTTTGCTTTATTGTTGTTTTGAAGAACAATCACACTAATGGGCCTCTATATATTATAAATTCATACTTTCAGCACAGGTTTTTGGAGGAATTTCTATTTTCAAGCATTCAAAATTATAATTTATTGCAGAAATTATGACAAAGTCATATTCTTATGAAAAGCTTTTTCCACATCTTCTGGATTTTTAACTCTGTAGGGCATGGCTGTTATTCTGTCCTTTCATAATTGGGTTTTTTTTCTCCATAACTACTAAAGTGCAAAAACACTTTTCAGTAAACTATAATTAAACTGTATACAGATGGCATTAGTTCATTTTACTTAGCTGTCCTTTATGGAAAAAACAACCCCAACCAATCTCAATAGTTAAAGAAAAAGATGAAGACTACAATATTCTGGATGAATTATATCTTGTTTCCAGTTTCTTCACCTTGAATTCAAATAAATTTAAAATCAAAAGGTTTACCTCACTTTCAGACTCCTTTGCTTTTTTCATTCAGAATGAAAGCAACTTTAAAAGCATCTTAAAAATGTATCTCATTTACTGGGAGTTGTGCATATAAATGCACATATTTGTACATAATAGACTATTTAGATTATTCTTCAGATGTCCAAAATTAAGACTTTGGTAAAGGAGAGAACATTCTTGATTGTTAGTATGGAAGTGATAATTTTTGTAAATTTGATACTGTATTGAAAATTTATTTTTAAATATATATGTATGTATCTGAAAAAATGTGGCCAGCAGGGCCAGGGCAGTGATTGTCCCCCTGTGCTGGGCACGGGTGAGGCTGCACCTGGAATCCTGTGTCCAGTTTTGGGCCCCTCACTTCAGGAGGCACGTTGAGGTGCTGGAGCATGTCCAGAGACGGGCAACGAAGCTGGGGAAGGGTCTGGAGCACAAGGCTTATGAGGGGCGGCTGAGGGAGCTGGGGGTGTTTAGCCTGGAGAGGAGGAGGCTCAGGGGGGACCTTATTGCTCTCGGCAGCTGCCTGACAGGAGGCTGTAGGCAGGTGGGGGTCGGTCTCTTCTCCCAGGTAACAAGCAATAGAACAAGAGAAAACGGCTTCAAGTTGTACCAGGGAAGGTTTAGATTGGGTGTTAGGAAACACTTCTTCACTGAAAGGGTGGTGAAGTATTGGAAGAGGCTGCCCAGGGAGGTGGTGGAATCACCATCCCTGGAGGTGCTAAAAACAATGTGTGGGTGCAGTACTCAGGGGCATGGTTTAGTGGTGGACCTGGCAGGCCTGGGCTAGCGGTTGAACTTGATGATCTCAAAGGTCTTTTCCAACCTAAATTCTGTGATTCTATATGAAAAGGTTTCTTTGCCCAAGGATTCAGTAAGTGTGTAAGCAATTAAGTGTAGTCATCTTACACTTTCTATGTTGTGGATAACTTGGATTCAGACAAAATGCTTTGAATGTTTTCTGTTTATATAGTCATGAAGTGCTTTAAAATGTTAAATACTGTAGTTATTCTAAAAATTTTACAAAGCTAGGTTCGTCCTATGGACTCTGTTAACCATTAGGGCTAGAGAAGAGCCTTGACATTGTCAGGTATGTAAAAATGCCTTTGTGATGATTTTGTTCATAATGCCTTTTCAGAGAAAAAAAAAGATCTATCTGGTTCCCTTTTCTGAGAGCACTTTTGGGGATGTGTATGTGTTTTCCTTATGGTCACATGAAGATACGGTCCATGACTGCGAGTATTCAGAACGATAGATTAGCTATACTTATTATAGCTAATATATGGACTTACACTTCTAACACTTGGTTGAAAGATGGTGCAAGACTGTAAGGAAGAAAAAAATATTTTCAGGTTTTCATGTAAATATTAAGTTGATCTATAGGTAAGACTGGATCCCAGCATCCAGGTTGCCACTTAAATTACCAAAACCCAATAGCTTCCCTTTTTGAGAAAAACTACTTTTGTTTGGGTTTTTTTCCCCTCTATTTTGCTTCTTCAAGAAATTCATGTAATAACATGTAGTTTTCACACAGAACTTAGCTTCTGTCTTGTCACAAAGCAAAAGATTGTTTATTTTTCTAGTATATCAACATCACTAATGACATACGTAGCACAAGAAGCCACTCGTCTCCTGGATGCTAGATGTCTACAGAAACGGTCTGCCTGATAAAAACTAAATCTGTGCAAGACCTTTGTGTGTAAGAGCAGGGGAAAAGGGTAAGCATGCCCCGTTGAAACAGTGGTAAACGTGTTGTTTATGTGAAAGCTTTTGTCTTTTCTTTCCCTGCTGCTCACTGTACTTCATACAATTTTGATGCTGATGACTTATTAGTACTCCTTTTGTTATAAGTTACTTATTTCTAGAAACCCCCAATGCTGAAAAGAAGCTACAGCATCCTCTTACCACACCCAGCTCTGTTTCATTTCTACTTTTTGCAGTCTGTCTGTACTTGGTAACCTAGAAAGGGCTCAGCGATTGCATGGCTGAGAGAAAAATGGATCTATTTTGTCCAAAACCGTATCTACCAAAGAGCAAAATATTTCTTCCTGATTATACTTCATAGGCTGGCTTTTAAAGTGAGAGAGAGGTGACCCAAACTCTGTTTTCCTTTACATCCCAATCAAATAATTTAGCAACAGGAAACTAGTGAGCTGGTGTAAGAGCATGCATAAGAATCTGTTAATCAGCAACCCTACCGCTGGCAATGCATTTTTCTTTCTCAGACTTGTTTAGGGCAATAGAGAGCCAAATAGAATTAAACCCCACACGTTATTCAGTAAGGAATTGTTGTTTTGAGACATGACTGAGCAGGTGACATTTTGTATTAGTAAAGTCTGAATAATAGATCCTTAGGCATACATTCCAATTTGGATTTTAATGTGTGCGGTTGTGGTAATTTGAAATGAGTTCATCTCAGTGGTGTCATTAATTCCCCAAATCAATGTAGTTTAAACTGAGATAATACTTTGTGATGACATTGGAATAAAAAGAAGATGTCTTTATGAGTTCAAGAACTTCCTATTTTCACAAGCCCTATTTATTAGCTTGAAATCTGCTCATTGTCTTAATTTTCTGAGGCCATCAGTCCAGTGCTCACTCAGAAATGTACTAGAATATGAATTTAAACAACATTGTAGTCGAATTTGCACTGATCTTCAAGAGACAAGGTGTTTTCTATGCAAATTTTCATAAGAAGTGGTAAAATCTGCAGAGTAAAGCATATTAAAACATCATTTATAATAAAGTTAACCTGCCTTTCTTGGATGTCTTTTGAGATCTTCAGTTTGAAATTTACAACTGTGCAGGCTTCAAAAGTTACTAGAATGTATCACTGTAGGCATAGACTACGTGCTTTGGTTTGAAGTACAGTTCTGTTGTAACGTATTATAACCTTGTTGAGGTTTACAAAAAGATCTGAAAACACTCTAACCCATTTGGTGTGCTTCCATATGTCAAGAGATTTAATGGAAAAGTGCTTTTATATGGTAGGAGTCATAGAGAGGTAGCTATGTATTGGTGTTAGAGGGAGGACGTGCGTACAAGGTAGAAGGCAGACCAGGAGAATGTGGGGGCGAAGGAGGCATGCAATCGGGGTGGTATTGGACTGGAGCTGCAGGCTCCATTAACCCAGGACAGTCGCTTTATCTTTCCCACTAAAAAGATGCATTTCTCTACATAATTCAGGGTGAATTATTTCCGTGAGCTCATGGAAATCAATAAAAATACAGTGAAAATGAGGTATTTTAGTGTTACTTCAGAGTTAAGTGTTACAAGGTTAATCTTGTATATGAATATATGGCTGGTTTTAGTAAGTTGTCAAGAAGGGAGAGGAGGAATTTATGGTGGAATAAATTAGAAAGGGAGTTTAGAAAGAGGGTAGAACTAGTTTTGGCTGAAAAGAAAATTAATTTTGTTAGGATTTTTTTTCTTCTTTTTTTTTTTTTTCATGTGAATAGTACATGTACCTTTTGAGTTGGAATGTCTTGCTGAATATAAAAGACTACTTCTTAATGTATTACGTAAAAATGCAGGGCTGGAGGAGTAACAGGAAAAGTGACTAACATCTCAAGGAGAACCGAAGATTATTCACAAAGCCAAGAGTGCTGGTACAGTCTTTTTATGGCATCCTTTTATGGCCAGAAGCCTAGAACTTTTACTCAGTTGGGATAGTTATTCAGGTCTTTTTGTGAAATTCAGAGCAGCTCCTGCAAGCAAGGTATTTCTATTGAGTAGCTTCTTAAATAGCAATTTTTAGAGAGATTATTTAAAAGCAATGTAGTGATCCGCACCTGATTTAAGAGTCAGTCCATTGATTATGAAACAGCTCCCTTAAGCTCATATTTTATTTTTTATTTTTAATTGGGCTAACCATTAACACAAAATACTGCAGGAAAGCTCGGATCATCTTTATGCTTGTATTATAAGTCAGCTCTTGGAGCAGCCTAAGCTCACAACCTTTATCGTCATAATGAAGCAGTGTATGGCCTTATTTCCAAATATCAATGCAAAAAAAGGAGATCTGAAGGAAAACATTAATCCATTTTAATGTACAATGTTGGCAATATGCTTTCCACCATTTATCTTGTACTCCTTAAATCTGTGAAAAGTACATACTTTGGGATTGTGATGTGTGCTTCTTACTAACTGATAAGTATCATGAAGTAAAAACAACTTTTTATTTTTCTTTTACTGTAGATTTCTGTTTAGGTGTCTTTTGTGCATGTGTTCTCTCTAGGTCTGGGGGAATATGTGTATATGAACTTTTGAAAACAAACAAAAAAATTCGTTGAGGCTGAGCTTTTGTTCTTATGGGGTTTTATTTTTGTGATTATTTTAGTTCATAGCGGGTGCAACCCTCTTAGAAAGTGAGGAATTGTACATAATACTGCTTGAAGGGAAAAGTGCAGAAGGCTGAACATGGATAACTTCCATAACTCCAATTTTTTCTTTCATCTAAGCTAGCATAGTGAGGGTGCTAGCTATTTATAGATAACAAAATACTGTGTAAATCTATATTCTATTTTCAGTAAGTCTTCACTTACGTTACTGTGCTTTTTTCCTCCTTCTGTTCCATGTAGCTGTACTTAGGCAGCTTTTATGCAGACCGTTTTGAATATGTGAATAGTTCATTCTTTAAAACCCTCTATTTTTTCAATATATTTTAAAATCTCATCTAGCTTTTCATTTCTTTCCTAATGATTCACACTTTTTATTTATCTTTTGGAGAAAAAGAAAAGATAACCTAGCAAGTACTACTGAAGCTATTCTATATGGCAATAGTATGTCTGAAATACTAGGTTACCTTGTTTCTGAATTTTATCCAAATGTGGGCCTTACATATACTCCTACCTTAATACATGTCATACTTGCAAGCATTTTGGTGCTACAGCACTGATTTACGCTGATCAGAGAAATAAAGATGATCTAGAACAAAGTAATGGAGGTGCTCTTTGGGGTTATCCTTATTCCTGCCTGGAGGTGCTATTCAAAGGAGAAATTGGAAGTTTAGCCCGATCAATTTCTTCAGCTGAAGTGTGTGTTTTTGTTCTAAGTTTGATTTTTATTGCTGGCTTTGTCACAACAGTTGCCACCATCCTCCCCCTGGCAATTTAATCCTCAGTTTTAGAAGATATGCTATAAACTGTACTATGCCTTTTTATGTCAGATTTAGTATGACTACTCAAAGCCCCTAAGTTGATAAGTATGCCAGAATATTGACATACTAATTTCAGTAAATGTAAAGAAAACTTGTCTTATTTGTGCAGACTTCTCCAGTATGTGAAATTTGTTGTTTTGTTTGGAGGGGGAAGGGAATCAATAATGCTATACTCTCATTATGGTGCTGGTTGTGACTAGTCTTAGAAGTATAGTAAGCTATTTATTGATATGCTGCCTTCCTACTTATGGGAAGGAAGGGGGTATCTCGATCAAAAATAATGAAGCAGGGAGTCTCTTAATTTAAAGGTCTTCATTTTCTGGAGTTTAAACTGCACATAGTTGAAGTTTTCAGAAAACTTGTGAAAGTCCCTTTTCCTATTTACTAGTTGCATTTATATTTGTAGGTCAGAAAGACTGTATTTTTAATTTTTCATTTCCTACGTGGAAGGCTCTTGCTTGGTTTGTACCCTGTACACAAGAATCCAGGATTAAATCCATTGCTTGTCTCTGAAAACGTAAATACAGGAAGAGGCCTGTAAAAAATATATAAAATTTATCTTAAAGGAGCTGTCTACGCGTTCTATTCTCTCCAGTAAGTTTCTGATTCGTGGTGTTTTCTGTTATATGAATATCTTGAAAATATTAAGAGAGACCAGGCACTCTAGAGCAAGGGACAGAAGACAGTGTGATGTGTGATATGTGATGGAAGGGCTCTTCCTCAGTGCCTCGCTGTAAATACGGGAACACTGGTGCTGGAAGTATTTCTGCAATAAATATATATTCAGAAGAGCCTGTAGAAAGCTGTAGCGAGTATATTGTGTTTAGAAGTTGTAGCGTATCTTTTCTTTTTGTAAGAAGATTTGTTTGGTTTTTTCCATCTCCCAGTTTGAGGGTGATGCAAGCTGTATCCGAGATACCAAGAGGCTGCGCTCAGGGACATGAGAAGTTTTTACTAGACTCATGTTACGGGCTCTGTCTCTCTCTTCCTCCCTCCCACTGTTACCATGCATTATCAGGCTTTCAAAGGATATGTTGTTTTCTTACAATAAAATGTTCCCATTAAGATCTAAATAAGAAAATGAGTAGTGAAATAAGTTACCAGCATAGTGTGGCTGTATAAAGGAATGAAATGGAATAAAAGAGAATGAGTAATGACATTGGCAAATAATTTTTTTGCAGATAAAGACGTAATTGTAATTGTTTCAGAGTTTTTTCCCTTTTTTTAAAGAAGATCTGTGCAAAGCTTTTATCACTTCAGCAAGATTTTTTTCAATATAAAAAAAGAATGAAAAATCATTACTGAGAAGTATTTCATATTCCAATTCAAAATGTCTTTGTACAAGTAATCTCTAATGGTTTCTTGTCTCTGTTTTGTGTTTTGCTTTTGTCACTTTGAATTTCCGTACAGCATTGCTGGAGGGGGAGAGGAGAAATCATCTTAGTGTTTGTACATATTTGGCTATCCTCAAACAGTTGTAACACAACACACTTTTGACATTGAAGCCGGCTTTTTTTATTTCTTCCCCTGAAATCAAAGTTTGTTTTTTCCTTTGACAAATAATTTTTGTCTTAAAGGTACAAAAAGCATTATGTGCCTCCAAATATGGTTGCAATACATTTTCTGCTTGGGCCCTGAGAAAGCTGTATCACTTCTTTGTATACAGCACAATGACAGCATGAAGTATAGTACTTTAAATGCATACATATTTCAGTGACATGGAATGCTATTTTGGGAAATAATGTTTTAAAGTAATTAATGAATACAAGTATACAAAATAAATTCTAACACACGAAACTTTGGAGTAGGCAAAAAGGAGCAGTACATATTAAAATATTATTTTAGTAAAAAAATGCTCAAGGAAAAAAGTCAGAGGTGGCTGCTTAAATGGGATTGCTTACATTATTTTACACAGCTAGTTCAGAAGTATTTGTTTCAAAACCAGAAAAAGAAATTAAAATTTTATCATTTTTTAAGCAGCTGTAATAGGATCTACAAATAATTTCTGCTCTGATTCTCATTCATCAGTGTAAATTTATTTTGTATCTATTAACTTGCTATCACAAGGACAACCTAAAATGGTTATGTCTTGAAAGGCTCCCAGCTTTGTTATGCCTTCAGTTGATTCAGGTCTTAGGGCTAATTTAAATGTGTTTTAACTATAGGATGAATACTGTCATATTTGCATCTGTGTATATAGCAAATTGTTGAATTTCCAAATCAGAAGGGATAGCTGTAATCTGCAAAGAAAGAGTCACAATACGATGAAATGAAGAGAGATTTATAGCTCACAGCAAATCTCTGTTTCTTCAAAAGTGAATGTCATGGGTTCACAGTGTAGACCATTCATTTACAACTATTTACTTGTTTCCTAACTTATTTTAAACAAAGTTATTTGAAAAAAAAACCATGAGTATTAAGAGAGATGACCAGTCTTGCTTCATAATACCTTCCTTTCTTATGGGAATGACTCTGGAAAAAAGTTGTTTTGCTCTGTGAAGACACTTGTTCAGAGTTGTCCCTGCTCCAGTTGCCACCAGGACACACCATCCAAAATGCAACTTCTCTCCCACCTGCGCCACCAGATCAATAACAAAGAGCACTTGATCGGTTCCCAGTGAAGCTCCCCACATGAATCTGGTTAGATTTCTTTTTACTATTACAAAATTCTGTGATTTTTTTTTCTCAAATTCAGGAAGTAAACTGGAGTTGTAAAAAAAAGTCATAATTTTCTGTTGTATCATGTGTATGCCAGTCACTTTGGACAGGTTCCTTTGCTCACTCTTGGGTGTCTCAGTCCCTAACCTAACTATATACTGAGATTGTTTTCCTGTCAATACAAATGCAGCTAGAGATATCAAAATACATAGCTTCCACTTTCCTGTTGGCTTTAGGTGAAGAATAACATACTCAGTACTATCTTCCTTCATAAAAGCTGGTGGTTTGAAGCAATGTGGTGAATTCAACAAGTTGTTTATGGAAAGTTCTTAGACCTTTTGTAGCTATTCTGAGGCTTTTCTAAATAAAAAAGAACAAGAACCATCACCAGTAGTTTGAAGTTTAGCTGGTATCCTCTGCTTCTGTTGTGAACCCATGCTGCTCAGCTCATGTACGTATACCTTATTCTGGTGTTCTTCATTGTCATGGTTTAACCCTGGCCGGCAACCCAGCCCCACGCAGCCGCTCGCTCACTCCCCCTCACTCAGAGGGATGGGGAGGAGAATCGGAAAGGAATGTAAAACTCATGGGTTGCGATAAGAACCATTTAATAGGTAGAGCAAAAGCTGTGCACGCAAGCAAAGCAAACCAAGGGATTAATTCACCACTTCCCATGGGCAGGCAGGTGTCCAGCCATCCCCAGGGGAGCAGGGCTCC
>JAVJGI010000014.1:110868950-110900305 GCA_035590275.1 Ibycter americanus | reverse complement strand
ACCCATCAGTGTGCCATCAGCATTGCTCTCACACCACATCCAAAACACAGCCCTGCTCCAGCTACTGAGAAGAAAATAAACTCCATCCCAGCTGAAACCAGGACATTAATGTATGGGCTGGTGTGTATCTGGAGGTAAATATGTAACGTAGCAATCATCAGGAAGTGTTGGAGGGTTTTAGTGGGTCTGGGATTTCCTAGTTATTTGGACAATTTTCTATACTAAAACCTGAAAATTGGTAGGTGAAATAAAAAATTGGCAGAAGCTCTGCTTGATGACACTCTGAGTACCTCTTAACAGCTCTTTATCAAAAGACATATTATTGGAGGGCAGATGGCCAAAATCTTTTCTGTGGTCTTTCTGTGTGTAGTAAGAACGATTACCTGAAGGGAGTGGAATCATTTAAGCCAGTGCATCTTTTGTAACTTCTGATGTCTCTTAAAGCTGTTCCTTTAAGGCGTGCCCTATTCAGAAGTCCAAGGGGAGGGGGATGTGAAAGGTTAACTAAACATGCAGAAAGGGCATTTTCTGCTGCAACTGATTTTTCAAAGAATGTGGTAACATTCAGTTGCAGTCTGTTTTGTATGTTTCCCTATTATTTTTTTTTTAAATTTCAACAAACATCTTGTTTTAAGCCTGTTCTCTCAATATTGCAAGATTTTTATGGGGTTTTTTTTCCTGTCTCCCCACATGCAAACAAAAAATATGACGAAGGCCTCACTGGGCAAATACTCTCTAATCTTACAGATTTTGGAGACTCTTTCATAAATCACTTGCTACTTGTAGCAAAGGTGCCGTCACTACTGATTCTCTAAGTCCTGTCTATCTGAAGAGCAATGTTTTGCTTCAGCTTCCAAAGCTATTGCCTGCTGTTCACTTGCCTGATGGACTTTATCTAAACCTGCTAAATGGTTTTTCTTCTTTCCTCTGTTTTCTCTTGCCCTGTATTGTTTTTCTCCTTACAGCCATTTCTCAGTTGCTTTGACACTGGTTTAGTGTACAGGTGAGTCAAGACTATCTTTTCAATTCACTTGTAAATCAAGCCCATCCATTCATCAGGATACTCATCACCATCTGCCCTAGCCTTCGCATTAATTGCAGTTTCCACATGCACATCCGTACTGGCAGCACCATCCTCCATTACTCAAACAGGGACATGCTTCATAAAGTTACTAAGTCTACGCTGTGCAAAACCATTCCATTGGGGTTTTTATTTCATAGTCTAAAAGCATGGCATCAGAAGTTCTTGCTGTCTGATGTAATTAATTGTAGATTAGTACTAGAAAGCGATGCTCTTCAGAGACTGGTTCTTAATTATAGCCTGTCTTTATGCTATGTGCTGTTCTGGTGTTGTAAACAGTCATAAAAGTATTTTAATAATATGCAAGCGTTATGTTGCTATTATATTTTAATTTTCCTTTTTTTTGTTGTTTTTTTTTATTTTTTTATACTCTGAGATGTGAATAAAGATGGTTTGAGGATGAGGTTTGAGATGCTTTAAAATCAAATTTTGTAACACTTCCAGCCATATAAAATGTGTATGCATAATGTCCACGTGAAGCAATTGCAAATCCATGCTAAATTTTAAGAGCTGATGTAGCAAGCGTTCCAAGACTAAGTACTTTGTGGAAGCAGCACATCTCAATGATTTTAAATGAATTCTGATCTTTAACACCATGCAGGTGCAGTCACCCTCCATCTGACAGACACATTAGATCTTTCAAAAAGTTCAGAATATTTCTTTGAAAAGTGTGTCAGACTTGGTCCCTGTTCCAGTGAGAAGGAGAGAGCACACCAGGACAATCACTGCCTTGAACAGCTCAGAATTACATCATCGGAGGGTTTTGCTCATTAATACATACCTTTTGTGCACCTTCATTAGTAGATCTCATTTACGGACAGGCAAGGCATTTCAGTTTGCACCGTAGCATTTCTGTACTGTGACTGAACGGTTGACCTGACTGATAGTCTTAAGTAGTTCAGTCAATCATTAGGTAGATGGGACTCTTCTTAAAACCTGGCCCTTTTGTTGCATGGCAAAGTACCAGAGACCCTGACTATTGATCGCTAACAGTTCTTTCTCAAAAAACAAACATGCAAGCTTCAATATCCATTTCAACATAGGAAAAAAAACAAACCAACAACCCACCAAAAAACCCCCCTAAACCAACAGTACAGCTAATCTTGCCTTAGGCATCCTGGTTATGATTGACTGTAATGAGCAGAGATCTTGCAACAGATTATGCTGTCATTATACTGGCACTTTGGAAATATGCTAAAACTAATAAACATCACTTAGAAAAATTGCTTTCAAGTGTCTGGGTAGAGTCTTAAATAAACCAGGCACCTTCTTTCATTTCTTATGTAAAAGTATTTAAAAAAAAAAAAACCAAAAAAAACCCCCAAAACCAAAAAAAAAACAAACAACCCAATAAATCTAAAAAAAACCCCCCAAAACGCAACAAAAACAACCAACAAACTGAAGAAAACAATTAAGCTGGGGGAAAGAGGACTCTGAAACAATGAATACGTGAAGGAGGTAAATTGATGGGGGATGTTCTTCTGATATACACAATAATTATGTTTATACCAACATTAAATATTTATGAACCACTGAGGATACTGCTTTTGAAACATACTCTGCAAAGCCGCAGTTTTGTTCTTTGGAATATTGGTATATTTCAAAGCTAACTTTCTTCCCAAATTAAGATGAAAAGTCAAATTTTTGTGAGATGAAAGATCAGGAAATTATTTCCACTTGATAGAGTTTGAACCGTTCATAGTACTGTTTTCATCTATTTACTAGTAAGCAGCAGGAAAATGAATCAGAATGTAAATGTACTGTTTAATTTGGCATAGTGCAAATAAGAATTTGAAACTCTTAAGGCTTCCCCTTTCCTCCTCAGGTTGCTCAAAATATGCTTGCACAAGGAGATTTTGGCAGGCTTGTGCTTTCGTAGCTTAAGTAGTTAGTTTTGACTCTGGTTAGTATCATTCTTCTTTAACCACTTAAATCTGTTGTCTGATTAACCAGAATCTCTGTCTGAACTACTGTTAGATTTTTTTAATTTTTTTTTTCCAACAGCAACATGTTTTCACTTGAGTGACTAAATAAAAATTCCTTCTAAAACTCCAGCAAATCATATGGAAGTGCTGTGTTGGTGTGAGTGGAAATGCCAAGAAAGTAGCACGTACTGTGATGTGTTCTGGTTTGGGCTTGGTGGTTTTGCTTTGTCTTTAAATGAAGTTAGAAAACATGGAACCAACGTTTGTTGGTTAGCAACCAGACACAGATCTCATCACTCTTTGCTAAGATAGTACCTTATGCAGAGTTACTCTGCTGTTCAGTGCTTGAAGTGAGACTACGGGCTATAAATGAGAGCAGCATCACTTTTTCTCAGTGATATGTTGCAGTTTTGTGGATCAACAGCTGTGCTTGGAGAAACTGGCAGCAGTTTCTGCTGGTTGCTGCAGGCATCCCAAGTGGGCTAGCCTGGACTTCTGGGGGGTTGCTTATCTCCCCACAGGGTTTTGTGGGGCAGCTGATAAGCAATATCTTAAAGCTGTAGGAGGCGGTGGCTGCCAGCTCATAGCTTCAACTGGATTTTTGCCTCCCAGTCCCTGTGACCAGCAGGGTGGTTCAACCTCAACTAGCCCTAAGGTCAGTAAAGGCCTCTGCCACTCCTCATGCAGCAGCTTGGCTTTTTTATAAAATATGGCTTTCCAGTTTTTGCTGGGTCTGATTAACTCTTTGCTTTCTCCTTTCTTCAAACTCTACTGTTGGGTTAATTAACTTCAGTCACACAGACTAGCTATCAACTGGTAAACTGAAGCATACATATCTGGAGTATATTTGGGACCCTTTTACCTCCTACAGCATATGCTGCCTGAAAGTGGTTGAGTATGAGCAGTTCAAAGTGGCAGTATGAGGCATATGGTTTCCCTGTTGCCCCCACTCAGAGTCCTTTGTCTACACATACAGTTCTCCTAATGAATCTTCTTTTCTCATGTATCATTTTTACTTTAATAAATGTACAGGAAAGCACATTGGTTGACTGATATATACTGTCTCAGGACTGTGTTCAACTATTAGCGAAGTATAGGACTCTCAAAGTGTGGATTTTGTATTTATATTTTCTCCAGCATGTTTGAATTTTACAGATGGCTAATATTTCATTCATCCCACAGCAGTAGCCCTGAAGTAAAGGGGATAGTTGGCCAGTCTTTTTCAGTGTCAGTAGTTGGCTTTATTTTCATCTGCTGTGTACTAAAAAAAAACCACCAACAAACAAAAAACAAGCAACGACCCCCTTCCCTCCCAGACCCACAAACAAACCAACAAAAAACTAACAACAAACCAACCTGATCTAACCTTAAATCCTCAGTGCATGATTATTTAGCATCATCCTCGTACATTCTTTTGCTGCGAGGTAGAAGCACAATAAAAATTTAAATGTCTTCCTCCTAAGTAGTAGAATTGAAGTAACGGTAGAAAGAAAATATACTGTGCTGAACAGTAAGAGTGCTGGATTTTGCCAGGGTTATGGGTTTTTTTCATCAGCTCACTGAGGCAAGACTATTTCTTGAAACAAATTATTTTGAGAGAATGCTATAAAAGAAACCTGACTTTAAAATGTTTGCAACTCTTCTCATTTTGGAAGACTTTCCACATTCTGAAATTTTGTTAGTATGCAATTCTGGGTCATGATGTTAGCCTTTCTTCTTAACAACGGGTTTGGATTTACTAGCCAAGTACTACATGCATTATGTTGGAGTTGTGTTGTCAAATTCCATAATAATTAAAACACTCAAATGAACACTCTGAAAATAGGTCTGTATCGTACTGATCTGTATTTTCTAAACAGTATATATAATTGGAAGATGTGAATATGTTCAAAAACTTTTGACGTATGTCACCATAATGTTTAATTGCTGAGTTAGGAACCTGCAAGGATTTTAATGTAAAAAGTTTCTTATCAGATGTGATACATGGCTTGTTTTGGAATTATTTTCCTGTGTTTTCACACTTCAGTGTGCTGAAATTCTCTGCTAATGTTAAGATTTTCTGCATAAGTATTACAAGTTTGTATCAGATTTTGTACTCCTTTTATTCCTATAAATTGTTTTGAGATTAGGATATTGACTTTTACTTTCCATGCTGGTTTCTGTGTTGAGTTTTGGGGGGTTGGGGTTTTTTGTGGTGTTTTTTGGTTGTTTGGGGTTTTTTTGGTTGGTTGTTTGGGTTTTTTTGTCCAAGGAGTCAGAGAAGGCCTTTGAGCTTTACACCATATCTTAGAGACTAAACTATGTCCAAACCTAATTATACAGGGGTTGCATTCACTCACAGCAGATAAGTTAACTATACATTCATCAGAACTGTGCTGGACTGTAAAACCTGGGCTATTTAAGCACAGAAAGTTCGTATGCCAGTCAGCATGCCATGATGACATGTGCTGGCATCTATTGCAAGTACATCAGATTTCTCTCTTGCTGTTTCTTCAGGAGCTCTGCACAACTTTCTAATTTGTTCCATATCTCAGAGCAAAGTGTAGTGCTAGGACATGCTGTGTGATACATTTCTGAAGGACCTGCTAAGGACCACGCTCACAAACAGCCTTCTCTGACTCCAGAGTAAATTTATAAGTGAAGCAGATCTGTGCAGGAATAGATATCAGTTAAATACAATCAGAAAATGTGAATTAAGTTCCTCAAGTGAGGGCTGTCACAATGCTGGTACCTTGGGTTTGAAGTGCAAACCGTATTTTCAGCCTGGCTACCCTCATGTAAGTCTAGAAGACATACATTTGAAAACAACAGTGATAATCACCCAGTACAAACTACTATCTGCTGTCTGCAGTCAGGCTAGTAGGGGTAAGATGGATATCTGTGCACATGCAAAAAAAATTAACCTTACAATGTTAACTACTAAGTATCTTTTTGGATATGACTTATCCAAGCATACTTTGCTTGTCTTTCCCCCACCCCAGATAAGACCATTGGATTTAAACACTGTTGTTCTGATGTTCTACTTTGTCTTCCACTACTGCCCACTTCACCATCCTCATGTCTCTTTTACTTCAAGTGACTTCTCCACAACCTGCAGGGCTTCTCACAATCCATCTTCGTTTCTTTGTTGACTTTTTACTCTAGACTGTACTGTGTGCTTTTTTTCCTTTTTTTTTTTTTTTTCTTTCTTGTTTTGTTTTGTTTTATTTCCAGGAGCATTTTGCTCCTTCTCTCACAAAATGCCTTTTTTTTTTGCCCTGTCACCACCTTACCAAATGGTAAGTTCCCAGTTCTATGGAACAAGGCTCATGTATTTTCCTTTCTGTTTATTTGCTTGAAATAGTTGTCTAGAACTGTGTGAAGGCATACTGCTGTGTTAATATTTGTTTATGAAAGTATAAAGCTTTCTTTTCTTTGGAAGTGTTATAACATTTTGGAAGTTGAAGGTGTCTCTTGGTATATTTGACTGTCACTTTGTTAATATTTATATATTCAAGAACCCTGATATCTGTCATTTCAGGTGTTTAAAAAGTTTTCTGTTGTGAATAAATGACAAATTTAACAACTCCTTTTATATTCAACTGGCATGGAGAAGATTGCAAGAACATCTAACACACTACAGCCTTGCAAAAAGTTGTGTTCCCAGACATCTTTGTTGCTTGCCAGTTTTGACATCTATTGTAGTCCTCCCTGTAGTGTAATTAAGTTTCTGCTGAATGCTCAGACTCCAAAGGCAAGCTGGTAGCTTTTTGTTGGGGTTGTTTGTTGTTTTTTTAATTTATGAGCTGCTTTTTTAATTAGTCCAAACTTTCATTTTAAATTTTCTTATTTTGTGCTGTTAACAAATGCATAATTATTTAATTTTAACTGGATTTCCCATAGCAAGAACAGTATATTACTGAACTTTCTTTTTTGATTTACATCATATGAAAAGCTTTAACTCTCCTATGTATCAAATACTATTTGAATGGTCTCTTTCTTCAGTTTACATTTTCTTTCTCTTTCAGTAACATAATCCTTTAGTCTTTCAAAACTAGAAGATGAAATTCTGGACTTACTGACACCAGTAAGACGACCACTGTTTATTGAATATATTATGGCAAAAGGTTTGCCATCTGTGTGACCTTTTCCTGTTCCAGTCTGGTCCTTGATTTGGTTTTTAACCTGTCAGCTGTGGTACCAGTCAGTACCTGGCAATTCACCACACTGAAAGATTTAGCTAGAACTTTGACCACATCTTCTGTTCAGGAAAGTTTCATGTCATAGGTTTTTTGTTTGGGTGTTTTGTTTTTGTTGTTTTTCTTTATTTTTTTTAACTTTGCAATGTTTTGTAGAATATTTCTGTTTCTAAATATTTTAGTGAGCTCTTCCAAGTGGTTAAATAAATAATGTATACGGTGCATGTACACATAGAGCATAGTGGAAATGTCGCAGTGCCCAAGTCAGTCTCTCATTTTTACCAAGACTGCAGAAACTCTTCAGCTCTGCTCACTAAAGCATTCAAGGGCAAACATTCATCTGCCCCTAGGAACTGGATACTCTTAGCAGTGATACTACTAGTATTACATTGAATGCTCTTTTGATGGAACACTGCAAATAAGTAAATGAAAGAATTATTTATTCCAGATAATGGTGGGGGGTTTTTTTCTGTGTAAATATAGTTCTACTAAATACAAACGTGCTGGCCTAGTCATCATATACTGTCCTTCCATTGAAAGGTAAAGTAAATCATAGCAGGCAAAGCCATGGTCTGTCCACTGTGTCTGTGCCTGGCTACTCCTCCATGTAAGCAAGCTCTTCAGCCATCCAGCCTTTCCTAATACAGGTATAGAGTTTGTGCTTCTGAGCAGAATTGCTTGTTTTCTTGTTACTTGGGTTTTTCTGTACTTGCTGTGACAAAAGGGAGGTGTAGGTTTGAAATATGAGGGCTAACGTATGCTCTTTGGTACGGTTGGAACTCTTGTTGGAACAATTGGAAAATTATCTCCTTTAGGAACTTGGAACTTTTATCAACACCATAAAATTGTACAGTATGGTAGCTCCTACTTTTTAACATGAGTAGGAAATGATTGAAAACAGGCCAGCCTTGATAGGAAGAGATAATGGGAGAGAAGCAAGTCATTTATCAGTATACCACAATCCAGAAGATATATTTAATTTGAAATATTTTTTAAGAGGGGGCTGAACTGTGCGTAGATGTTATCAAAATCTCACCTGATATGTAAGACAGCAGGAGCTTTGGGTAACCACTCTAGCATCTCTTGGGATATGCTATGTGAGGGTGCATCAGCTGGCTTAGAGCTATTTAAAAGAGTATTGTTGAAGATGGGAACTATGAGGGAATTAATCTATCAGAGATTAAGTGAAACATATTTCAGAGAAGTTTGGGATGGGAGTGTTTTTCTTTGGTTTCTCTTTTACTTTACAACAGTATTTTCCTCTTGAATTCAGTTTTCAGTAAATTGATTGAGTATTGATTCAGTAAATAAATTATTGAATTCACATTTCAGTAAACTGAAAAATCACTTTTTCCAGTTTAAAATGAAGATGTACAGGAGAGAAGAATGTACCATAACTGGCTGGGAGAAATGTCTTCTAATAGAATCTTTGTTCCATCCTTATTTGCTAAATAGAATGTGCTAGGAACAGATTATAATACATATGATTCGAAGAGAGTATTTTAGAAATACTTACCACTAAGCTTCGAAGGTGCTGTGATCAGCTAAATATTTTGTAGTATAAAAAAAAGCTAGTTAAATATTTCAGGTTGCAGTATATGTAAAAAAAACCCAGATCTTCTGGTAAGAGAGGAAAGACTTCATGACATCTACTCACAGGTAAAGATTAACTATTCATCTGGCTTGACAACCTGTGTAACAAGCAATAGCATGATGTAATTTGAAAAGACTAGTATATTAAAATAAGAAAATCAGAGTACTGGAGCTCTTAACAGTAGTATAAAATTAGTACAGTATCTTGCAAGAACACAGGCTCAGAAGGATTTGTCAGCTTCTATTAAAAAAATAGTGAATTATGAAGCCTCCTGAATTTAAACAGTCTCTGATAGCAAAATATTTGCTTTCCTGGATGATTTGTTTGTATTAACCTATGCCTGTTTGCCTTAATGACTGAGGAAATAATAAGGCTGATCTGTTTGCTTTGACAAAAGGCATTTATTATAAGTGATGTGTACTACAAAGGTATCTCTTTTGGAGGAGAAAAGGTCAGTAACCAGAAATGCCCTTTTTTTAAAAGTTTAAAAAGTAATAAAATACTTAGATTAATATAGCTTCTAAAGTTAACATTTTCCTGATGAGCAATGTTATACGACTTTCTGTTGCCAAAAGCTTTGTCATGAATAATGTGTTTATATACACACAGTTTACATGGGTTTGTAATTTTTTTTGATGCTGTACTTTATTGTTTCTGATTTGAAAATCTACATTTTCATTTCTTAAAAAGTAAGAATAGAAACAAATTGTCAGAGTTCTTGAAATGTTCTGAGTTTTAATTGAACCAGTTGTAGATGGTTAAGTGAAGGAAGGAGAGTCATCTGCAGAATCTCCAGGATCGTAACAAGCAAGCCTCCTACACCCTAGTTGTGGTCCCAAATTCTTTGAATCCATAAGCGGTTTATCTGTGACCCAGTTTTAGGTTTTCAATATAAAGTCTGAAAAGAAGAGATGAAGAGTATATTGTCCCAATTAAGGTTTTGCCAGAGCTTATGTTCCCCAACACAAGAATCTTATTTTATGAAACAATCTTACGCAGAAAGTTTCACAGCTACATATAGTTATCAAAAAGCTGGTTCATATATCTAAGGATAACATTCTGAAAATTTATTTCAGGTTATATTGAAGGATTTTTATAATGTGATTGGGCTTTGGTTGGGTGGTTTTCTTGGTGTTTGTTTTTGTTTGGTTTTTTTGTTTTGTTTGTTGTTTTGTTGGGGTTTTTTAATTCAGAGCTTCAACAATTAATCATAGAATTTGGAAGAAATTGCAGTTAGTATTGTAGTTTGGTCCTTACGATGTTGCAGAGGACCACTGTCATTTTCTTTGCAATTTCTCAGGGCAGAGGGAGACTTAAAACCTTAGTAGGAGAATGTTCACTATTTAAAGTCTTGGATATTAAAATGATAGGCAGGATATTTAAAAGTACTACCTACCTATGCTGACTGTGAAAATGTAGTACAGGCTTCCATGTTAGATGTATGTGTAAAGTATAGTCTGTAAGAGGAGAGGAGGAAAGGTAACAGTCATGATTGAGATTGCTGTGATAACAATTGAGATAGAGAAGTACTAAAGAAGAAAAGGGAGGCTGTAAAAGTCATTATAATAGAAGCCTTCATGTAGTGCTATGTAAATTAAATCAATGTTATTCTGATGGAAGAACAAAAAACTGTATTTCTAGATCAACTGAAAGATTTTTTTCTTGGAGCAACAAGTCAGACATCCCAGGAAATTCCTCCAGATTTCATTCTGTAGCTGGCCTGGTTCTTCTTGTCAGCTTCTGTGGATAGAGTACTGAATCCCTGGTATGATCTAGGGTACTGTTTTAAGGACTCTTTACTTTCCTATGTCTCTGATACATTAGAGACATGCCTGTGTTTTTCCATGACTGTATCACAGCAGAAGAGATGCATTCTTTGATCCTTTAATACAGGCAAGGTTAAGTGTCCACTCCCTACTCCTGTAGGAGATATGGAAGATCCAGGTTTCAAAACAAATATGGTATTTATCCTGATTTTTGTCTTACCATAGATTGGAAGGAGACAATATCTGGTATTTTCAGAAAATGGGAGAAAAATACTTTTCTCACAAAACTGGATTTACCACTGTCTCTCCTTCCACCATTACCTCATGTGTGAGATTTTCTTTAACCTGTGTTTGATGCAGGAATTACGATATAATTGTTTGCCTGAATTGATTTAGTTAATCTTTACTGGGCCAATGTTATTGAATAACAGTGCTAGAGAGGTTAAAAAAGTACGGAGGTCTCCAAGTCATCTAACCCAAGTGTTTCAGGAGCAGTCCATTTTGAATTTCACTTTATTGTATTGTTGCATGAATGAAAAGATTAAATGAATCTTTGTAATGAAGCTCATTCTCTTGTAATTTGAAGGCAGTATGGAAATTTTTATTTGATTTTGGTAGTATGAATAGTAAGAACAAGTTTTGGTACAAACATGAGTAAATAAAATTATCAGAATTGAGTAACATCCAAAAGCTTCACAACTTGGGAAAATGAGGATTAATTGTTTGACATGTGTATTTTTTGAAATAATGATAGATACCCAGATGCTGTCTAGATCTGATTTACATTGATTCTATTTATAATCTGCAGGTTGTTGTATTGTCATCGTTGTTCACAAAGGTAGTGCAGTTCAGTTCAAAACGGTTGCAACTCCTGGAGGAGCTGATTATCTGGCTTGCATAAATTGCTGTAACTCCACTATGATAGAAATACTTTAAGGTGCAACTTAGGTTGAAATTCTGTCCCAAAGTGTCTAGTCTCCAGCTCATCAGCTTTAAATAGGATCTTTTTATAGTATTTTAGATCGTTTAAAAACTTGTGCAGCCTTATACACCTAATTAAACTTCTTACCTTTGATGTATCAAATGAACTACTTGCTTTAACTGCTTTTAAAGTATTTAATGTCATGCTTAATTCAAAATACAAACAAACCAAAATAACAGGCATCTCTTGACACTGCCTGCTGCATCTTTTAAATATGCCTTCAGTTCTGCTTAGCCTGATTCTTTGAGAGAGAATTGCTAGCAAAGATGCCTGCAGAAGAGAGATCAAGAAAACTTTAATGACCTGTGGGGCACAGCTTCAAAGCAGTCATCAGCATAACTACTTTGTGGTGTGAATGCATCTCTAGCCTAATAAAGAAGTGTGGTGTAAATTTTCATTATAGTACTAGAAAGTTAATTTATTTGTTGAAATTATGATCTTGAAGATTTGTACATAGTAAAGTTGTTCAATATACACAATATGTAGGAAATGGCGAACTTGAATTAATTCCTAGATAAAGGTAGTATGTGTTGCACTTCAATGATTGTATTTTTGTTTTCTTTCGTTTCTCTAATCAAAATTTGAGTTAATTTCAGCTTTGTTCTCTGCCTCCCCCACATTAGTCCCATTGTCTTAATTTGCATCATTTATAGCAGCTGGCTTCTTGTCAATCTGTAGTTTGCACCTTTACATCAAACAGCAAATTAATTACAGGAAGAGAAATCCCAGTAATACTTCTATGCTTAGAGGCTTTCACAGTCGTCAAGAACTGAATGTTGCTGATTCTTGTCAAAAATGAGAAGTGGAATGTGGGGAAGGGGGCAGTGCATGCTTCACAGGTACCATTAGTTACCTCTAGAAGTAAGTGTTGGTCAGTTACCTGGACCTTCCCTTTCCTAGACCCTCCCCTCATTCATTATAAAGTAGGGAAAAATAGCAATTTAAAAAAAAATAATAGTATGAGATACGTAGTTTTTTATTAAAGGATGCATAGCCTTAATACATCTCCAGTGCAGAAGCACTCTTGGGAGGTTATTGGAAGGCCTGGTTGCATCTTAAAAGTTAGTTCCTTTTCCCTATACCATATATTAAAAACATAACCAAAAAGCCTACTTGAATTCATTCTCTTCTAATTTATGAACTTCTTTCTTTCTATAAAGAGAAATCAAGAGACCCTTTTAAAATCAAGCAACATGTACAAAAGGCTCACAAGTACATTGTCCAGAAGGTGCCCACAGAAACAGATGTTTCAAGTGTGAGCACTGTTTAAACGCTCAACGTGTTTTTCTGACATCAGCAAATAATTTAATCTTCTATCAAGTTGCTGCACTGTGTTAAATCTCTTTTTTTTTCACTTCATGGCCATTAGTAATGGTTAGGAAATTAACATTGGTTTTGCATTTTGCTGCACTTCTATTGTTCTTTAAAAAACAAAACCAAAAACACAGCATTCTAACAGCACTATAGTTACTGTTGTGGGAAAATAGGCAAAGCAAGTGGAGGTGGGCGAGTCGGTGTATGGTATAAACATGAAGGAGATATGCTCTGCTTATGGTGAAATACTCTATTGAAATGATGGGCTAGTTTAGTTTATTCACTCTCTTCTATTGCTTATTTCCTCCATTTTTATGTTTTTCTTGAACAAATAGGTACAATTTCCTTGGCTATCTTTTCAAGATACATATAATCTCTGACTTTCTGATGTTTTTTTGCTATCTTTAACTGAGCTGTCTGATGTAGTCTATCAATAGTGCGCAGATCATGAAAGAAGGTAATACCTTGCCTGGCTCTTAAGAGAATATTGAATTTGGTTAGATACAGTGTCTGTTTTGAAGCAATATCTTTCCTTGTTTCCCGTACCGTATTGTTAGCGCAGTTTAAGAGCTCAGTCCAGCATTATTCCAAGGTCATTTTCAAAGTCTTGCTGTGATTCTGATTCTTTTATATTTTTCTCTGGTTTCGAGCTGAATATGAAATCTAGTGGTTTAGCTTCTGAATGGGAAATTTAATTTACAACTTGTCAGTTCGTTTACAAAACAGATACCACTGTGAAGGATTCTCCTAAGTATGTATGCAGCCTTTCTATTTTGTTCTCTCTTCATTTCTTTGTTCCTGTGAAGCATGGAAATGCACAAAAATCACTTGGAAAATCTAAATTCATAGCTGTCACTCCTGACCGTATCCTCCGGGCCCTCCAGGCAGCCCAGGCTGTGCGAGACAGCGATGGAGGCTGCACACGCAGGGTACCCATCCAGGACACGCTCGCCTTCTCGCAGCCTCCCTGCCCCTCGTCTGCCCACAGAACTCCAGTTTATTGACAAAACTTGAGGAACTGCTTGTAGAAATGTTAGGCTCTTTTTTTAAAAAAGAAGCAGAAACTCTCTTAGATTTGATCATATTGCTTTCCATATGTATTTCCAGGTAGACCATTTGTTGCCTCAGTTTTATAGTGAGTAGGTGTTATGCGTAATCTCAGCAATGTTTGTGAGGAATCAACTATCATAGGCTTTGAAATGTGTATTTAACTTTCAAGGTACTTCAGACATTTTAATCCTGTGTAACATGAATAGCCCAAAATGCCTGAGAGCTTGCTAGGCAGCGGGTTATAGCACAAGTTAGAGCCATGAAGTCCATTTGGGTTTGTCTCAAACCGTAATAATGACAGTATATAAAACAAGAAAACCTTGAATACATGAATAATTCAAAATAGTGAGTCCCAAATGAGGTGTTGCTGTGAATCTTTACCTTTGACAGCTGAGGTTTGCTTCAGAGATTCTACATAAGAGAAGCTAAGCTTTTTCTTGATTGAATTACAACTTTTTTTTCCATCTTTTTTAATGGAGTGTGATCTAAGTCTGAATAAACCTTTTTTTTTGTCTTAAACTGAACTCTGTTCAGTAGTTGTGTGGGCTAGAAATCAGGACTGGCAAACTTGTGAAGCGTTACTGCTGTAGAAAACCAAATTGAAATACAGCGGTGTTTACACACGCTCAAAGGGACCTGAACCTGTGGGCACGCAGAGGAGCTCAGTGACCAAACGGAATTCACCCCAGCCTGAAAGGTGTCTCTGGTGCTTGTGACACTGAGTGTTGCATTTGGAAAAGGAGCTCCCCTCTCCAGGTTGCTGAATTGACGCGTCCTGTTAGATCCCTGGGTTGTCACACCCCTTAAGTCACTTGTTTTCGATATGAAATACTGAATGTGTCATCGTTAAGCATTGTGCTTTGCTCTCTATAACCTAGGCTGCTACTTGAAAAAAGATGTCTTTTGGAGCTTTTCTAGGAAGTGAGGAACCGCAATTCAAGTCATCTTTTTTAACAGTTAGTTTTATACCATTGGAAACAATGGCAACAGTATTTATAGCCAGGATAAAAAGTAAAAAGAAAGTGGTTACAGTGCTTCCAGCTGGTCTTTTGATTGTTTGAAGTTTAATTGCTAAAATGGGAGGTTTCTGTCTATGTGGTTATGTGAATGGTAGTGCTGCTTTCTGTTAAGTGCTCTAAAACAATGGATTTCTACTGTTAAAGTGATGTTTTTACGTTTCATGGTGACTCTAAAATTTGTATCATGGTTGACTGAATTTCTGTTGCCCTTTTTAAGGGAGGGGAATGAGAAAATTTTAAGCATGGCATGGTAGCATAGAGTATGTAATTCTTTCACCACTTTATACTTCCCCTGGAGTCCATGGATATTTTTGCTCTGGTAGTTTTATTGGCCAAACCAACCTGTTAACAAGCATGAAAATTCCGGGAGATATTTTAATAATAAAATGACAAATTTATATAAGGAAAACTATTATTTGGAATTTAAAACTTGTAGAAAGAAAATATACTTTAATTTACTTCTGCAATTTTAGTGTGGTTTTAGCACGTGATTTCACAGATCCTTAATATTTTTAAATACAGGTAATGAATTTGGACATCCAGAATGGCTTGACTTCCCCAGAAAAGGAAATAATGAGAGCTACCACTATGCCAGAAGACAGTTTAATCTTACTGAGGATCATCTTCTCCGCTATAGATTCCTAAATGCATTTGATAGAGATATGAATAAATTGGAGGAAAGATTTGGCTGGCTTGCATCTCCCCCGGTAAGCTGTATATACTAAATGATAAGTTTTTAGTCACCAGTTGGGTACATGTTCAGAATAACAATAATACCAAATGTGCATGCAGAAATCTTAAACAGCACTTTATTATGCACTGAGTAATGCCCCACCATATATTTCAAGTTGTCAAAACATGTCACTGAAATATCTTCCGTAGATAATAGAAATCTGAAATAGTCTCCTTTTAGCTTCATAGCAAGCTCTTTTCCTGTTATTGTTGCTATTTTTAGTTAGTAACTGTAGATTGGATAAAGCAAACGATAAAATTGTCTGTAATCCAATCCAAGGATTGCTTTGGGAAAGTGTAAATTGTTCTGACTATTTACTTTATATAAATAATTACTGTTACTGAGAAAACACTTCCAGTATAGTGTAAGTTATAGTCTCCTCGTCTTCAAACTGTCACTTTTGTATTTGCCTGTTTTAACCCAAATATTGCACTGTACTTCTTATCAAAGCAACTCAATTATTATAATTTCTCAGTGTTTAATTATTTCACACTAGTCATAATCCACTTTAAAGATTTTTTTTAAATGGATGTCTTGTTATTAATGACTTTAGCAAATAGAACAAAGGTGGTATGTGCAGCAGTTTAATGTGGCTTATCAAAGCTATTTCTCACATAGATTTTAAAAAACAAACAAAAAAACATAGCCAGTGGTTCATTTTCTAATTACTAACAGTATGTGTGACGCAGATCCCCATAACAAGTAGAAGATTTGAGTTCATAAAAGGAATCATTTTTTTGCTTGGGGAAAATGTGATAAAAAGACCACATTACTAATCTGTGAGCAAGATCTTTTCAAGTGCTCTATACCTAATGTGCTCCTATCTCTTTAATTTTATATTGCCTTATAAAAAGTAAGCTACAGTTTAGGAATAAAAAATTTTATAAGACATCACATAGGTAAACAATTTCAGTTTGGATGTTAATGCCCTTATCTATATTGCTTGAATCTTTGACTGTTTTACTTGAAATAAGATGTAGAAGCTGTGGGGTGTTGGGTTTTTTTTTTTTTTGGTTAATTCAGTTAGAAATAAAATATTCTATAGTACTGGATTTCCCCCCTTCCCCCTTTCTTTCTTAGGCCTTTGTGAGTGAAAAGCATGAATCCAATAAGGTCATAGCATTTGAGAGAGCAGGTCTCATTTTTATTTTCAACTTCCATCCGTATCAAAGTTATGTGGACTACAGAGTGGGTATTGAAACTCCAGGAAAATATCCTTTCAATTACTGTTTTGCTTGTACAGAAAAGCTTTAGAAGTCGCAAACTAATTTTATTTGTTTCCTAATATGAATGCAAACTGTAGTTACAAGGTAAGAAACCACGTATTCATCATCAGTATAATCTTGCTTTAATTCTTAGTTGTACATCAAAAACTAATTTGGGAATTTGCCTTCTTCCTAAGAGGTCATTTTGTAGAAGCCAGAAGTAAAAATCCCAACTTAAAGACTATGTATTAAGGTTTCCTTGTAATGCCTTGTTTTTTGGAGTATGTTGAGGCGTGACAAAGCAAGTAACTCCTACTTCTGAAACGAACTACAGAAAGTGACCGCAGTAAGATGAGGCTGTGCACGCAGTCACACAGGAAAATGCATTAGCTTAAACCTTCATCGGGACAGTCGTACAATTTCTATTTTGTAATGGGGTGGACTGAGAAAGTGCTCTTAGCTCAGCTGAGCAGTGAATGATTACTCTTGAGTCATTGGCTGGCTTTGCATTTGTGTCCAAATTCATAGAATTGTGGGAGATTAAATTCCTCTGGCAAGTTAGCATTTTATTTTTTTTTTTAATTTGCCCAAATTCAGTTTGTTTCAAATCCTTTGAAACAACGGAATCTAGTGAATCTGGCTATGTCAGTTTAAGGCACTGCAGTTCCAGTTTTGACCAACTCTCTTTTTATTTACCAGCAATTTCAGGAAACTACTGCCATATTTCAGCTACCTTAGTTCAGTCTATTAACTCTAACCCTTGAGCACCGCTGAACTGACCTACAGGGTCTCAGGACCTGCAGGATTCTGGTTTAGAAACATTCAAGTCCATCACACCTTCTTCGGTGCTTTCTTCTGCTACCTCTGCGCTGCTGCTGCAACTCCTGACAAAGGTAGAACGGGGTAGTAAATTGCAGTAGTAAAATCTTAATCTGGTGTTGTGAGATATACCAATGCTTGACTGCCACAGCCTTCAGGTATCCACCTGTTTAAGTTGATGCTACTACACTTGATCTGTCTTGCATGAAATTCCTTGAGTTCTGGAGATGGAAGAGGTGAAGGTTCAGTGTTAAGGACTGCAACACGTAACAGAATTGGCATGACTTTTTTTCTCTGATACTTATACAGATACAATTAAATCCAGTCCACATTTTATTGTTCACTTTGTGCCGTTCTTTTTCAAAGACACTAGAGGTTCAATTATCAAAAATGCCTAAGAAATATTTTTTTTAAAAAATCTCACTCTCATTAACTTTTCTGTCTCTATCACTTTTTTCTCTCTTTTCCATAGCACATCTTAATCAGGCTTGTATTTAATTGCGATTATATATGAGGCTGTTTTCCTAAGTTCATTTTCTGGTTTCTGCTAAATTAATTGGATACCTAGGCATTTTTTTCCTGGGTGTATAAGTGCCCTGCACACATTGCTACAAAAATTCTACTCCTTGGCAATTACAGCAAAGGTGAGATAAAACAACAGCTCAGGTGGTTCACAATATGATATAAACAAGGCATACAGATGATGTTTCATATTTGCAGTTTATATCATATTTTTAATATGTTAATGTCAATACACATCCTTGTCTTTTAAGTGTGTACAGTATAATTTTATTTACATCATAATTTATAGATAGTTTAAATTTGAAAGGCCCTTATTAAAGCATAAAGATCCATATTAGCTTTTCATTCACTAACCTAAAGTTTTTATTGCTAATGGAACTGCCAGTTATCAACAGTGTGTGCATTTGTTCAGGTTTCATCTGACTAACCTCTTCTTCCCCAAGCAAACAGTGGGTTTTGTGGTTCTCTGTCCTCCGTGTGTGATGTGCTCAGCTGCCTTTGGTGGTAACAGGAGGGCTCTAAATGCTGCTGCTCTTCTCTGTGAAACATAGTGTATGTTCACCTATACTGAGAGCCTTGTTCATTTGGTTAAGGAAGCACCTGTCCCCTTTTATGGTACTGTACTGTTTGCAACTCTGAGAGGAGGTAGTTCTCTTAATTTAGTGTTCTCACCTGGGAACTGCAAATGTAGACTCTTCCCATAAATCACCTTTTCAACAGCCTTCCCCTATTCATTTTATTCTGTGGTGGTTCAATGCATGAACCAGGGGAAATTCCTGAAAACCCTCCGGGAGGGAACTGTTGCCAGCTGGCTCTCAGCCTGATTTAACCTTGGATTTTTAAGTCTGAAGGTAGGAACCTTCTCTTGCTTCCAGTATCTCAGGTTCTGAAGATGCAAATCAATCTGAATAATACATATACTTAGGCAGACATATTGCAAGAGACTGTGCAAGTTCTGGTTCACAGAGCTGGCCTGAAATGATCTTCAAGTTTAAAAACCTGCAGTGTTTTGCAATGTTGTCCCTCAAGGTGAACACAGCAGTGTTTCCCATGCCAGGAGAATAAAAAAACGTCCTCTCAGTTGGGGAAAAAAAAAAAAAAAAAATCTCATAAAGACACTTTGCTAGATTTGGGTCTGTTTATTTTAACAAATACTTTATCTGCCCCAAATCTGTAGTTTTAGCTTATAAAAGCAGATTTAATGTATCTTCATCAGACTTCCCTGAAACAAAATGTAGGAAGTTGCAGTGGTTTCTGTTGATGAAATAAAAATCATATTTCTTCTTAAACTGTTGTGCATAAAAAGGAGAAAATAACAATGGAAGGAAAATGAAAAAGCAAGTTTAACTTAGGTCAAAACCTTTTGATTTTGCTTGTAAGTGTTTGTGGGATGTTTTTTTTTTTGCTTTTCTCTTTGGCCTTTGAAATATGTCTCAGTTATGTTAGTTAAGATTTTTTTATCTGCAAAGCTTATTTATTATTTATATTAAAAAGGTCACTGTGTGCTCATCCAAGGTCATCACATGGATTGAAGCACTGGGACTTCTTTTCTAAAGGAAGTTCATCAAAGAAGACAACATACCCTGATGCCTACAACATAAAAATCTCACTTCTGTTTAGTGCCTGTTGCTAGCAAAGTCCTTGGACAGTAAGTTGGCCATAAACACCTTGAACATAGCTAAACTTTTCACTTCTGTTCTGTCTAGGAGAAAGCTAAGCAGTACTGTAACTACCAGTTGCATTCTCAGTATTTTTTCATTGATAATGAAGACAGAATCTCTCTGTTATCCCATTCCTCTGTGTAAACATTTGCTTCTGGAGTTACGAAGGTACCATGAAGTCTGTTAGAGAACTGCTGACATCTTAGTGATAGCTGGTATGGGATGCACTTACATGCTCATCATCATAATTGCTTATTTTCTGGAAACGTCAGCTTAACTAAACTAGACATACCTAATACTTTGTCATTAGAATGGAGAAGATACAGATAGTCACTAAAACACTTCTCTGAAACTGACCTCAAAAGCAGAACTGTGTTACAGCAGTACCTGAAGCATCCTCTACTTAGCTGAGTAGCGGTAACGAACCATATGCATGGTCTAAAGTGACAGCACATTTGAGGTATTGTAGCATGTGACGAAAGGAACTAAAACTGCCTCAATCCTCAAAGGTGAGGAGTCCATGTGTAATATTTGTGATTCTGTTTGTAGCAGCACACTCTAAACATTCTGCATTATATTCACATCTCTGGCTGCAAGATCAAAAGGCAAAAATTAACATGTGGGTGACAGTGCTATTCAGATTTGGATCTACTTATTTTCTGTAGTGTTGGTAGCTGCATAAGCTGTTAGCAGTAAACAGGGGCTAACTTTCACTGCTTCTGTAATCTTTCTAAGACTGGTAAAAGTGAGACAGTACAAAAGGATAGCATGATTTCCAGAGCATGATGGAAACTGGGGCTTGTTTTGGTACTTAAACAAGGATTTGGCTTTATTTTTAGAACTGAAAACTAAGGATATCAAGTATTCTATCAACCACACAAGTCCATAGGAAGTCCATTTTATACTCCACCTAACCATGAGAGATGTAACTCATGTGCATTCATTTCTTTTAGACATGCTAAGTCTCTCTTGGCTGAGATTTCTAAGCTATTAAGCAAGAATGGCTGACTTGAACAGTGCTTTGCATCAGGCAAACAAAAAAGAATCACAGTTTTCTTATTGCAGCTCGGTCTTATTGAGTAGTCACACATTTATAGTATAGAAACAATGAAGAACTGTTTATAGTATCAGTTTTTAAATGAAACATACCCCAAATTTAACAACCACTATCGCCCTCCTATTCTTGCTTTCAGCATTCTTTCTTCTTCCCTGCCAACATCCAGGAGGCTGAGTTTTAGTATCTGTTTTCTTTAAATAGATTGGAATGTTTTAATGTTGACTGGCTTGCTTTCTAACTCTTGTCCTGCCATTAGAACCATGAATTTTATGTATAGTTTTATAACAGAACCTTTTAATCTGAGATTTTTGTGGTGGGTTGACCTTGGGCTGGATGCCTGGTGCCCACCAAGCTGCTCTACCACTCCCTTCCTCAGCAGAACAGGGGGGAGAAAATAAGATTAAAAACACCCACTTGTGGGTTAAGATAAAGGCAGCTGAAGCAATAGCAAAAAGTCACACCTGCAGAAGCGAAGGAAAACAAAAGATTTTACTCTCTACTTCCCATCAGTAGGCGATGCTTGGCTACTTCCCGGGAAGCTGGGCTTCAGTACACATAACACTTGCTCCAGAAGACAAACATCATAAATAATGAATGCCCCCACCTTCCTGCTCCTCTCTCTTGGCTTTTATTGCTGAGCAGATGTCATATGGTATGGAATATCCTGTTGGTCACTTTGGGTCAGCTGTCCTGGCTGTGTGCCCCCCAAGGTCCTGCCCACCCCCAGCCTGCTGGTGGGAGGGGGGGATGCTGGAGAGACAGCCCTGATGCTGTGCGAGCGCTGCTCAGCAGCAGCCAAACCACGGGGGTGTTATCACCACCTCTCCAGCTACCAGTACAAGCACAGCACAGCGAGGGCTGCTGTGGGGCTCAGACAGACCCAGTATAAATATAATGTGCAATAGTTCCAAGAGAGAATGAGGCAGAACACAATAGAGTACAAGAACAGCTTTTCTTTCAGATGTATGCAACTGAATGACCCAGAATAAAAAGTGAGAGGTAAAATCTGAATGGAAGAAAATTGCTCTGGGAAGCCCCAGCGTTCAGAATGTGGCTGTGGAAGGCAGCCAGCAAAACCTCATTTCAAATATGTGCAGTCACAGAAAGGGATTGGCCTGTGTCTCACTTGGGGGGGGGGGAGAAAAAAAAAAAAGAACAGGAAGAAGAAAGAAAAAAATCACAGAAAGAACATTTTCAAATGCTGAATTCAGAGTTTCAGCACCGCCTGCATTTTGAAGAACAAAGGACTCATAAGGAGACTTACACAAAAGCCAGGGTGTCCTTAGGGAAATCTCAGTGAAGGAAAACCATGGCACCTGGTAGTGAAGCTTATTCTGCATATTAAATGAGGTCATGAAAAAAACAGTTTTGCCAGCCATCAAAGCCTCTCTGGAGAACTCAAGAAAAAGCATCAAAATGAGGGAGCAGAGCTACTGACCAGATTAACTAAAATGTTAATAAAAATACTTTATTGTTCCACAGCAGAAGTCAAGTGTTCTGTAGGTGAAAACTAAAGTCCTAGGACAATACTTGACCAGGAGCACATTCCTCTGTACAAATGACTAGTGATGTGCAGAAGTTTCCAGCTGCCCACGGCCCTAGAGACAGAAGGTACCAGTACTGAAAGAACCGAGCCTTCACTGACAGTCACTCGGAAATTGTGTAGTGTGAAAAATAAATTTTAAAAAATCTAGCAACTCATTACCTTCTATTTAGTTAATGGGACAATATATATGTGTGTGAATGGCATTTTTTTTCAGATCGGCCGATTGTCTTAATCAAGTATAAGTGTATACAGTGGTATATTTATATTTATACATGGGGGGGGGGGGGGTATGAGTGCATGTGTGTGTGTGTATATATATGCATAAATTAATACATTTCTTGAAAAAACAGGTGAAAAATCTACTGAACTGCTTACATAAAGGCAAATACTTGCAACCTCAAACAGACCTGTTACTTCTGAGCTCTGAAGTGCAAGTGTACACAATGTGTCAGGACCGTGGAGCCATACCCTATGTAAAATGAAAAATCAAAGTATTTAGGAGAACAGTAAGACAGCAGAAAATAATACTAAGAATGAAAGCTTGGTCATACTGCAGAACTGATTTTTTTATCAATATGGATGTTTTTAAAGAAGTTAATGTGACAAAGTCCTAGACTGTGTAATTAAACTTTTGAAATATAATTAAAATTTCGATAAATATTCAGCACATCCCCCAAGAAGGTGAGGTAGTGACTTGTTTTGTCAATTGATAAGTTATCTTTTAGAGAGACAGTGGTCATCCTGTCTGTGCACTTGCCAATTCCTGTGCCATTGCAAGTGATTTGCACCTGTGATGGGTAGACATGCCTATGATTCTGAGGATAACAGGAATTTTTCCGCACCCTAACCATAAAATGTCATCTTTCAAATTAGTTAGCATAAATAAATAAATCAATCAATCACTAAGTGTTTGTTTTGAATCTTATCATTATAAGGCTTTATTTGCATGATGACAAAAATAGTGTGACTAGTGAGAGCAGATCTCAGTGTAAGACCACCGCTCAGAGACAAAATACAATTTAATAAAAATCATTGTTGCGGCATAAGGTACAGAAGCTGTAAGAAGGCTGTATTCTCACAGCCTTCACTCTTTTGATGGAGTTGTGTAATTATTCCCTTTTTACTCATGAAGAAATTGAAATGGAGAGTCCATGCCACCTTTCAGAACAGACTTAACAGATGCTAAGCAGCAAACTGGTTGAATATTGCTTTCTCAGGAATTTAGCAGAGGACTTCTCCAGCAGTATTCAGAACATGCTGTTGTAATATTTTCTGTTGCTCTTTCAGACTAGAAAACCGGAAGACTCCTATGTAGCCAGAATGAGGAGGAAGAGGGTAAAAAGGGAAGGATGTCATAAAGACAAAATAGGACAGCATCTAAACAGCATCGTGTGATTTGGAGCAGATTTGGCTGCTTCACATTAGCAGTAGCTTCCTTCCAGAGATTTCCACATAGCTGAGCAGGACGGCTCTGTGGCTGGATTCATTCTAGGTAGCGTATGAATTGCAGAGTGGAGCAAATATCCAAGCCCCTCCAAAGTTAACTGGTCCTCACCGCTTTCAGTTCCTAGGCTAGATATTTGAGATCTAATCGTTGACACCGCATGCCACGTGAATTTATCATTATTAACATGTGAAGTGTGCGTAATACCAGCCAATCATGGTACTATCCTGGGAGAAACAGATTTCAATAGTATTGAATATAACTACGTTTTGATTGACACAGGAGGCAGCTATTCCTCTTACCAGGAACTAATTATCTGTGGCTATATCCCATGGAGACATCTATGGTGGAAGAGCTTTTTTTTGATAGTGTTTCATACTTGCAGATTGAAAGGAGGACACATGCAGTTTTCAAATAATCTTAGCAACATGCAGTGTATGTGCTCTTTATAAGAACTCCTACAGAAGCAACATTGTTTTGGATCCATAAAGGTGTTTTATTTATAAATTGTTTACACTCATATAGATTTAAAGGCTGGAAAAAGTAGGTAAGTGATATATACCACATTAATGGCAGTGGATGGTAGCTTTAATTAGGAAAATGTTATATTGAAAAAACTGAAAAACTATTTTTGTTTACTTCTTGCAATAAGTAATTAATCAAACCTAAACTTATAGCAGTTTTGTTCTGGTTTTGGTTTTTTTTTTTTAATGCCTTGGATCACAGTATGACAAGAAATCTAAAAAGCCTCACTCTCTTCAAAGTTCACTTCAATGAGAGTCTAATAGGAGGAATAGAAGCTGAGGAATTTGAACAATGACAAGTCAAGATCAGTCCCAGAAGTGATACGATGTCATTGCAACTATTTGAATTACGTTTAGTTTGATCATGCTTCCTTTCCCTCCATTTTATTTTTAGCAAAATAACAATAACCATCTACTGCCTACAAGGTTACTTGGTTTAGCAGCTAACAGGCTTGGCTCACAATTTGTGAGTCTCTATGATGATGAGTGTACATCTCCTACCACCAAACTGGAACATAAGAGCGGGAAGGAGAGGGTAGGATGTCCTAGAGATTTCCAATTTAGCCCAGGAAAGTTCATCTATTATTGATTTCCTGAGAAGTGAATTACATTTATGTCATGCAAATTGGAGAATAAAGAAAAAGAGAAATTTGATGCCACGGTTACATTTTTCAGTCTGAAGATTAAATCAAGCAAGGTTTTCATTACTTGCAAAATTCTTTTCTCCATGATTTCACTTGGATTTCTTATAGATTAAAAAAATCAAGCACACGATTCATGTCCTCTGCTTTCACAAAAAAAAGATCAGATGGCAAAGCTGAATGTTGTTCTATTACACATGAAAGACTCAACTTTGGCTAATTCTTTTGCTAATACTACTTGACAGCAACTGAAAAAGTTAGTAAAAAGTTAGTAATTAAGAAGTTTTGCTATCTTGCTGAATGTACAAGAACTTGCTTTGAAGTTCTAGTTTTACACCAAATTATGTTACAGATGTATGAAGCTCTTAGAGCCAGTGTTTTCTATATGGCTTTTTTTTTCTTCTTTTCTTTCTTCAACGCATAAGTGTAATCACTTGAATGGTTTAATATAATAGCATCCTGTATGAATAATACTGAGCTACATTCATACATTTGTAGCTCTTGGCATCTTCTTAATTAATTGAATAAAAAAAGTAGAGATATTCTTCCACAGTAAGTACCCAATACACTAATGTTCCTAATCGTGGAGAAACCACATATTGTTTTTTAATATAATAGTTCCATTACTCTAAAGAACATCAGTTTAGACCTCTGGTATACCATTTACACATTTTGACCACAAGTGATTATCGAGTTACTGCACAATATACAAAAGACAACAAAACCCACTTCTTATGTTTCCCACATACAAAACCCCCATAATATTCAAAACCAAATTATTCATGTGTTCAAAGCCTTACCAAAGCTGTGAGAGAATTAGTTAAAAGTGGCAGATTAAATAAATCGTGCAGCTGTTGCTGTTGGACCAAGAATTCCTTTTTCCCCCATGAATGCTTTATCACAGACTCTGGAGACATGTATCTATCTCTCTCTGGCTCTCTGGGAGCTTTTCTGCTTCATCCAACATATTTAAATCATAACGAAATGTCTCAATCACTAAACAAAGAAATATTATTTTTCTATAAAAATAGTTTATCGGAAATCGAACAGCATCAAAAGGAAAGATAAAGGATGGGATTTTGCAATGTTTAATAGCCTGACCACTAAAGGACTTGCTTGACAGCAGTGGATTCAAGACTTCTCAAGTAGGAGAAGAAACTCAACCGAGGTACTCCAGACCCAAGATGAGTACATTAAACAGACTTCAGAAATGCCTTTGCCTGCATTTTATCTCAAAACTGAAAATAACACCAGAATATTTACTCTCAAAACCAAAAACAATTTTTGAATTTAATTTATAGAAAAACCCACCATTTAACTTACCACTAATCTCAACTGATTTTCTTTTCTATACCATTTGGACAGCTCCCTCCTTGCCCACACCCAGTAGCTGGCTCCACAGATTTAATCATAACCCTACAGCGTCACCCTGTGATGTCCTCTATGAAGAATGAACATAGCATAGTAGGAAACAGGTTTTTAACTTTGCTGTGTGAATTCTAGGCTTTAACTGTAAAGAAGGTTAATTAAAATGTAACTGTAAAATTGTAATGTTAAAATAATACTTATTTTCTGTTTATAAATGTCCCATTCTGAAGATACACTATTTTGCAATTCAGAGTTGAACAGCTACATTACACCTGTTCTAAAGCTGAATGTTCAATTTCATTGTTGTAGCAGCACATTAATTTAGGGTTTTTTCTCTGATATTACAAGTTAGTATGTATATAATTATGCACATGAGCTTGTAGGTATGCTTTTGTTAGCTCTGTTGGGGTTTTTTGTGGCAGGATAAGTCACCTCGACAGTCACAGCTACTGGAAGGAGAGCACTAAGAGACAGCATGGTCACAGTCCAGCCTAGGTTGCAAAAGTTACTTTTCTCATAGCTACTAACTTCTGCTCAGACAAGAAAAATGTTCTTAATAGCAGTCCTGCTGATGGCACTTGGTGTCTTATTAAAAACTGTAGTGAAAATTAACTCTTCAAGCCTTTTTAATTAGTGTACAAATATGATTAATGTGCCTGGCTACCCTTACGCAAAACATAATTTATATGTTTATTCATGAGCCTTAGCTATTGTATTTCTATCTTTCTTCCACAGTTAAACACAACTGCACAGAGTCAGGACAATCTTTGGTTTGTATCAATTCATGACATGAACCTACAGAGGAAGAGAAATCAGCAAGTATGGTGTCATGCAACAGATCAAATATTTTACCGACTAACCCCCGACATTCACATCTCCATGAGCAGGAGTTGTGAGTTTCTGATACCTTTCAGACACAAAACGTAATCTGCAGTTACTCTCCGTCATTTCACTTCAGCTTTCAGGAGATTATCACACAAGGTTTATCATTCTCCTTGCAAACATGTTATCTGCAAGTTAGTGTGGCTTCTTCAGCAGCCTATCCATGGTAGGTAACAAAATTATTTACCGGTCCACTGTCACAGGGAATGGAAATAAAAGGACAGACGGATGCAAACAGAGAATCAGTGTTCATTGCCCATATGGGAAATGGTCTTTGAAGCAGACAGGCAGGGCAATGAATATTATTAAAGATATATGATTCAACAGGTTGCTGTACCAAACTACTTACCCTCAACAGCTGTGAGTGGCGGTGTTCTCCATGCCAGCAAATGTTTACTGTCTTATCATGACCCAGGCCCAGCAGGCAGAGTTTATTCTGTGTTTTCCACAATAGTTGTGATAAATTGTGCTCAAATCTGAACAGAAGCTGAAATTTTTCTGAAACTTACCTACCTTTAGCCCACAACTGCCTTCACTACTTGTAATTCATTCTCTCTTCTTTTCCTCTTTTCATAATTTTTAGATAAACAATCACGTTAAGACCACTGAAGAAAGAATCTTAAAAAAAAATCACATCATTAAGACTATTCAGGTATTCATGAAGTACTGAAATATGGATAATGACTTGAACATGTCAGTAAAATGATCATCTGTCCCCAATTAATATTGATGTATTGCAGTTGTGAAGGCTTTTAATGATCACATTACTAGGAAATTATTGCCGCTCATATAATTTGTCCTTATAATCATGTATTTATCATAGATACAAAAGACAAGTTCCCCAAGAGGACTATTAAAGCCCATATTCTGCTGATTCTTAATTGGTAGAGAAGACAGTCTTTACACTTATGCAGGAACAACTGTCTTTTTATCAACACAAGTGTCTCTTTTTAATTACAGTATATATATGCTACACATACTGTATGTTTTATGGGCATAGGATGTAACAACATTTCTGAAAAATATCTGCACGGGGTGGAATAGATAACCAGTTAGGCGAGAATCAGCCTGAATAACTTTCAGAAATTGTCTTTCAAGGGGAAAGTGATGAATTAAAAATATTAATAGCTTTTCTCAGCCTGCTTTGGAGACCAGTTTTGTATGAGGCTCTTCAATCACACGTTATTTCTGCAGCTCATGGCTGCAGGGACTGGATCCTAAAATAATGCCACAGGTATCTGAATGGTGTTTTCAATACACTGGATAGATTTCAGACCACTGAATTTTATAGGCTTAAAGACAAAATGAGGGCACCATGGATAGTCACTAAATCTTACCCCTAAAAATGAGTTCCCTTGTCTGATATAATTGCCTGACTGTCTCCATAAACAGATTACAACTGAATGTTGTGTCTTCCAACTAGTTCTATTCGTAAATTAATAATATACATGGCCACTTGGTATACTTTTTAAAGTATATTTAAAATCCTGGAGTCCTGAAATTATAATTTGTTGGCTATGTAATTTAGATAGTTATTTGGTGGATTAATTTCCCCTGCAATTACAAAGACTTGAGGTCTACTAAATATGAAATCCACTGGTTTTGTTTTTGCCCTCCCAGGGCAGGCTACCCCTCGATCTCAGAGGGTGTTTTGCTTATAAGGACTATAGTGTCACACACAGCTATAAAGCGAGAACTTTGAATTGTGAAGCCAGTTTTGCAGCCGTCTTTTGGATTGACTAGTGTAAGAAAAAGCTACGAGTTAAATTCTGTTCAGACTGGTCTAGTGGTGTTGATGGTAGCTCTAATCATTAAAATTAACATGAAGAGAGCGCAGTTCTCTGTTAAGCTTTCTAATTCTGAAATTTCCCGTGGATGCATGCTCACCATGACTCACTGGGATCATTTCTTACAGAGGAGGCAGCAAACGCCTTCAGTGCAAACCTGAAAAGTGGATTAAGGCTGCTGTTTGCTGAGAGATATACACACATGTGAGGGAGTTGGGGAGGGAAACTTGGCAGGTCTCAGCAGCATCTTGGGATGTTCCTCTCTGGTACGTCGCAGCAGGTTAACATCACAGCCACTCCAGCCTGGAGAGCCCGGAGAAGACGCCTGCTCCCACCGCTCTGCCTGGGGTTATTGGCAGGTGCCCATAGTCAGCGGTTTGCCAGAAATTGGCCCCGTATGAGCAAGCAGTGACAACTAGTCGCCAGTTCTGCTTTATTAGTTATGTATGACAAGCCAAATGATAGTCTTTGTATCTACTGTCTCCCTGCCCCTGACATTATTGCCCAGACAGTCTTGTATAATGAGACTATATGTACCTCGCTCTGCAAGGTCTCTCATGAAATCACCAGCTCTCCCTTAACCCTCGTAAAGATCGTTTGGAAGATTGACTGCATCTTTTTTGCCTTGGGTTCTGTGCTTTTATTATACAATACTCAACTTTCTCTTTTTTTAATATAGTTCTTTATTATAAAAAATACTTTTTTTATTATTATGTTTTTCCTTGGGGATGTTTTCTGTGTTTACCTCTAATTGTGTATCTAGATCCCCCCAGGGAACTCAAGTGGGATCTCTTATAGAACATGTGTCTAGCTTTATAAACTAAGATTACCGATCTGTTCTGTATTGTACTTCTACCTAGGATAAGTTACTTATATGCAAGTTTTTACACACATACAGAATAATTGCCAGTTACCATCATTTTCTCTCCCTCAGAAGTTCTCAGGGTTGTTTTGGGTTTGTTTCTTTTTTATTTTCATAAAAATAAAATACATCTACCCTGACATAAATTGCAATATTCCTTTGTAAAAGGATCAAAATGGCTGATAGTCTAGTAAACCCCAATGAAATCACTTAAAGCTCAGCAGAAACCTAACCGAAGTCACTGTAATTATCATTTTAACCAATACAGGCAAAATGCTTGCATGATGCCTGAAGCTGGAGAATAGATTTTACCTTCCAAGTGGAAGGGTGGAAATATTCTTAAGTATATTAAACTATGTTTTGTTGAACAAAAGCAGTAATTGTACTGATCCATTTTCCTCTTTTCTTTTCCTTCTCTCTCTCAAAGAAAAACCCAAACCACCAAAACCTAAAACACACACCACACACCCCCAAAAAATACCCACACAAAAAACCAACACTGTAATGAAATTATATCTCCTTTGGCTGAAACTTTTCATCCCCAGGTAATTTTTTACAAAGGGAATACAACAAAGGACTATCACAAAAAGGAGGAAAACGATGTGGCATTACATTACTATCCGCAGTAGGACAATCAGAATCTTTGTTCCACTAGACAGATTTTAATTTTGAGGGTATGAAACCTACACTATCATTCTCAGACTTACCAAAAACATGTTCTTACCCTCTAGTCACAGCATACCCTAGGTCAGCTGCTCTCAACTTTTCCTGCTGACACAATAATTCAGCATAAATACTTAAACTCCCAGGTGAGGATCTCAGTTACAAGGTTAAGGAGTCATGCTAACCTATTTGCTCATGGGTTCAATTAACACATAGATATATTGTGACCCATCTCCAGCAGCATCATGGTTTAACCACAGCTGGCAACCAAGCCCCATGCAGCCGCCTGCTCACTCCCCCCACAGCGGGGTGGGGGAGAGGATCGCAGGAGTACAAGTGAGAAAACCCCCGGGTTGAGATAAAAACAGTTTAACAGGCAAAGCAAAAGCTGTGCATGCAAGCACAGCAAATCAGGGGATTCATTCACCACCTCCCATGGGCAGGCAGTCATCCAGCCACCCCCAGGGGAGCAGGGCTCCAGCATGTGTAACGCTTACCTGGGAAGACAAATGCCATAACTCTGAACGGCCCCCCTCCCTTCTTCCCCCAGCTTATATACTCAACATGATGTCCCATGGTATGGAATATCCCCTTGGCCAGTTCAGGTCAGCTGTCCTGGTTGTGTCCCCTCCCAATTCCCAGCCCTCTCGCTGTCAGGGCCTGAGCAACTGAGAAGTCCTTGACTCAGTATAAACATCACCCAGCACCAACCAAACCCATCAGTGTGCCATC
>JAVJGI010000014.1:110789760-110868850 GCA_035590275.1 Ibycter americanus | reverse complement strand
AGCAGCCAAACCACGGGGGTGTTATCACCACCTCTCCAGCTACCAGTACAAGCACAGCACAGCGAGGGCTGCTGGGGAGCTCAGCCAGACCCAATACAGATTTAAAATAAAATAATAATAAAGTGTCCTATAACTAGACAGTGTGGTCACATATGAGCTATAACTAGGAAATATGGTCACATGTGACATTAAGTCTTCAGAACAACTTCTCCACTTTAAAAGGAATTCTTTATGATCCCTTTGGAACTTAAACATGAAGCAGAAGTACTTAAAAGCAAGAGTTTGTTATTATTGTTTGGGTTTTTTTGAGAATTTAAGTTGATACTCTGAGGCAGTTACTGAATAAGCGTGAAGAGCAGATTGCTATAATACGTTGATTAAATTATTTTTAATGAAAAGTTTATCTGAATCATATTGGGAATTGTGGGAAATATGATGATCCTTTCACTACCTAGGTTTAAGTTTGTTTAGTGGATTGAATTAGTTTAATTAGTGCATGTAACACTTGTCATTAAATTTGCCTTTATTAAGTGGATGGCTTTGGTCTATCAGTATGTTATAGTAATATATATCACTAAGCTGTTGTCATATGTATCTTCTCAGATATGTTACCAGGTATGGTAAAAGAGAGATTTCTGCCTCTCCAGTGTACGTTTTTGTGGGCAGTCCTCTGTTCTGATGTCATGGAAAATGTCATTCTTCTTTCAGCTGTTCTTTATTTGTAGGCTGTTGGCATAGCAAACCTTATTGTACTTTCATAAGAGAGGTGGCAGTCAGTAGACATTACAGTCCTTCTGGTCCCACGTGGTTTGGAAAGTCTTTTTCTGAACAGTCGGCCGGTCAGTAGCTATATGAAAAGTCACAGCTGGCTTGGAATCGGAGTCAGTTTTCCTTCCCTTCTATACAACAGACTTCTCTCTTAACTTACTTTCATTGACATTGGGTTGCTCTAGTCTACATCTTGTTCTCCTGAGATGATGCACCCTAATGTGAGGTATTCAAGGACTGAGACCTTAACATTGTATGTGAGCATAAAGGTCCGTAAATGTTATTGAGCAATACATAGCTTATCTGTATTTGTATCTTGACATTTCATGTTATCATATACTGCTAAAGTGCAAGCAGGAAAAAAATAATGGGAAAAAATGGTTACTTTGTTACAAATATTGCCATTTTTACATAGCATGACATACCAAAGCATTGTAATGCTAGAGTGAATGAATATCGGAGTAGTACACTTATTGTTGGTATGAATTTAGAGTGCATAAAGCTGTTTGAAGTCAGTGTCCATAAGCAAATAGCTGGGTGAGACCTGAGATATCACAAATATTGTCATCAAAATGCTGCAAAAGTGTACTTTTGGGAAAAAAAAAAAAACAAAAACAAACAAAAAAAACCCCCAACACATCAATTCAGGCTCCCTGACATTTGCAACCTGCACCTAGAGCTTCTAATGAGCAAATAAGGTCACTTGGATGAGTCAGTGGCACGCGATCGCTGAAGGCAGAGCCACTGCTTTGCAGGCTGCTTTGAAGTGTGGTTGTGTAACTGTCCCTGCCTGTTAGAATTCAGGGGGTGTCCGACACCTGGAGACAAAGGACTTAATTTAGCATCCGCTAAATTCTACTGATGTAGTTGATAGGTTAAGGTTAATAGGCACGGATAAGAAATACAGCATTCTAATGTGGGTATCCGTCTTCAGTCTGCATAGGAAAAGGCACAGGTTTCCAGCACTATGAGCCTGCGTAACTGTTACTGTGGCATATGCTATTGCCCAATTTCTGTTTTATTATGTGAAAGAAAAAGGAAAACATCGCCATGCTCATGCTGGAGTTTACTTCATAAATTACGCTCTTTCAGAAGCCTTTTCATGAGAAACAGGCAGCTTGAGCTAACAAATTATTTCTGCCTAAGTTGCTTCAGTTTTGCGATAGGTGAATAATCAACGTCTAGGTCAGCTGTCTCTAGTTCTCTGATTGTAGATAAAAGTTTCAATGTTAACAGGGGAACCATTCATAAGTTTCCATTTTTTTTATTTTTTTTTTTAACACTGACTAGACCCTTCTGTGGCGTAGTAGTTGGTTCCAAGGCCTGTCTGCAGTAAAACTTTAATATGAAAACCTTCTTTCCTCTATTCAAAATCAAAATGGATGAAAGGAGGGAGAAAGAACAGGAAAGGGGCTTAGGGATTTCAGAGATAATTCCTTTCCCTTCCGTAAGTACCCACACCAATTTTTTTTTAAACAATTTTTCTGGAGTGTTGAAAGTCTCACTACAATTAAGCTATATATGTATATCCACCCCACCAGCCCCCCCCTTTTTTATACAAGGCTTGTTATCTTGGCACAGAAGTAAATTAGCATTTTGTGTTCATGATTACCAGCCAATATGGATTTACACATCTCTGAATTTATATTTGGTTTAAGCAGAAAGCATCTGTACTTGGCTGAAGCAAAAAGGTACAGTACCCCCTTCCTCCCCAGCACTGTGCCGTGAGCTGAGTGCTAAATGACTTAAACTGTCTTCTAAGTTTCCTGAGCTTAAGTTCATCAGGCTGAGGTGTTTAATTAGAAAATTAAGCCAAATACTCTCTAATATGCTTTTTCTCAATTGTAGGTTGACCCCTTAGTCTTCTCCAAAATTGGGAGTGTGTGGAGGATAGGAACAGAGGCACCCTTCATCTTGAAATTAATTGTGCTAGTTTTCTCAGTGAAATTCAAGAATTACTAAAAACAGAAGGGCCTAACCACTTCAGGCTCTTTATAGTCCTCCTTGCAGCTGTACTTTCCTTCAGCTTCCCTGTGTTTACAGTGCATTTAATGACTGAGTTCTTGTTGACCTTAATGTGTATTAATAGCATATATTTTGTCCCTTTAGCTTCTGTATTATTGTCTTTGTATTCTTTTATGCCTGGCCTGAAAATCTAGTTTCCACTTTCTTTAGGCTTCTTTCTAGGATATGAGGTGAATCAAAAGTTCATTAATTACCCATATTGACCTGTGGCTGTATTTCTTGTTCTGTATGCATATAAATACATAATAAATGATGGTTGTGTCCATAGCTTGTTTTTTACAAAATTGATTTCTTCAAGAAGTTGCTGGTCTTTGGTATCCTTTCCCTTTCTTTTGATCCATCCTGAGAATAACGAATGTCAGTTCCACAGCTGTTCGTGTGCTTGGCTTCCCTTTTTCTCATTTTGTTTCTTGTCTTCGTTTCTTGCCAAGACCTCTTCTTTTATTTTACAGGTAGTATTTTGGCAGTGAAAATTGCTGCCAGGACAGCTTATCTGTTCTTGCTTTCTGTAGGGTGAATATATTCCTTTGGCCTTGGCTCATTACTGTTGCCTTTGACTTCTGAAACCAGCTAGTGCTTTTGTACATGAAAATCATATGTCATCTTCATTGTCATCCTGGTGAACTCTCCATCTGGACACTTTTTCCAACAGCTTTTCTACATACTTCTGAAAAACAGGCGATGAGTAGGATACTCTCCCACATGTCTTTTGCTGTTGGGAAAATGTAGATCATGGTGCCAGTAAATACAAGCTAAAATCTGAAGTATCCAGTCAGGATGGGGATTATTGCTATCTTGGTTCAACTTTCCTAGCTACAGGTCTAATAGCAGAGGTCTTGCCTTTCCTAAGGGAAAATTGTCCACAGTGCTGACATCAAACAAGTGTTGAAACAGGTTGCCCAGAGAAGTTGTGCAGGCTCCATCTTTGGATGTTTTCAAGAGCTTACTGAATGAAACCCTGAGCAATCTGGTCTGAACCTGTAACTGACTTCCAGAGGTACCTTCCACTCTGAGTTGATCCCATCCTGTGACTTGTGATCTTTCTGTTCTCTCCTTTAGACTTGCTCTTGATACTGTGCCCCCTGCCCTTCTGTGGGTAAACTCCTGTGGTAAGTGAAGGTCACCTTTATTGCCTAGGTGAGCTCTCTTCTCTCATGAACTTGCAACTTCTTAGGAGTGCCTTTCCTAAATAGCAGGGTTTTGTGTTATTTCTGTCAGAAAAGTTCTTAAAGATGAGTAAATGTTAAAAAAAACCCAAAACCAAAACAAAACCAACCAACCAACCAACAAAAAAACCAAACAAAACCGAAAAACCAAACCCACAAGAAAACAGCTGTGAACCATGAACCAAAGCATGGTAAGGGTTGATGAGGAGAATTACTCCAAAAATGTACTCCCAAGCCCACCTTAAAAATGAAGGTAGACACACCTTCTCATTCCCCTAGTCTCTCACATTGAGCGTGAGAATCCAGTGAACTCCTGGAGCGGAGGGAAGTTCAGTGTGTGCTTGTTTTCCATCCAGCAGTTGTACCAATAAAGGTAAGCATCAGTTCCATGACTGACTTTCCACTCGCAGTTGAATGTGTATGTCTGAGCATACAAGAGGTAAGTCACTTACGGTCGACAAAATGGCACTTCTGAAGCATTGCATTTGACTTTTTCATACATTGTATCTCTAACTCTGTGTGCAGTCGGGTTCAGTTTTGAAGAAAGAGATGGTGAGTTAACTCATTGTATGAACTACCCTGAATTGAATTTATTAGGTTAAATTTTTTTACTTAAAATAACCCCATATTGCATCTTCACAGTGAACAGATGCACACAGAGCGCTGCCTAGGAAATATAGTAAGTTCTCAAAGTGAAATCAGGAGGGTTTCTCTTCTGTCTCCTGAGACAGATGCACCTAGAGAAAATTAGCATGATATCTTATGTATCTGAATCTCTGGTTGTACCTAAAAAAAGGGAAAATTATGCCTAAATAAAGAAAAAAATGAAATTTCAGATAATATGTATTCTACTGGTGTATTTAAGGACACTTGCACTTCTGATGGTGATTGATAACTGTGAAAGCTCCAATTAAGATATGAAACCTACATCTGTGAACTTCATATTTTGCCTCGTGTAGTTTCCAATTTTGAATTGCTGAAGTACTGGGGGGAAAAAAAAAACAGGAGAAGCTATTTTTGTGTTTAATTTTCTAAATCAAAGTAGTGCAAGGAAATTTGGTGCTTTAATGATAGGTTTCTAATCCACACTTCATAAGGGTTGCTCCTCAATAATTTGTAGGCTTCTACATTGTTGACTTAGAGTGACTTTTTTTAATGAGCAAAGTTGGAAAGACTTGTATATTCAGCTGTTAAATGCTAGTGTGAGTTATTCTACATTGCTTTGCCAGTTTATTCAGCCTGACCTCTGAGAATCCATTTATTACAATATTGAAGATCATTCAGATGTATGCTGCTTCTGTGCTAGTTGCTAAAACAGAGGACCCAATATACTTACTATTATTTAAATGTATTTGATTTGTGATAGATGTTTATGTGAGTCAAACCAGACCATATAGAAAAGAGTAGTTTCTTTATAAATACCCAGTAAGCCTTACATTATTTTACAACTGGTCAGTAGAAATTCTTACCTGTTCTTCTGCAAAGCTTTTAATTATGCTGGACCATCACCCTCACAAATAGCAGTTGGATTCTTTTATAAGTAGTCAGGTTTGAGGAACAAAATACAAATTATCTTATTTTATGATTTGCATTTACTTAGTGGTGTTTTATGCGTCATTAAAAATGCATGAGATTGAATAAAAAATTGTGTTAAAATATGTATTTCAAAACATCATAAAAGCATAGTAATTCAGTAGTTAATGTGGTAGATAATGACAGCCTTTCCATTTCCAGCTCTGTCTATACAAGAGTTCATTGCTTTTGCTACTCTCCTCCACTGTAGTGGTTAGGAAATGTAGTCAGAGCATCAAACTGAACAGAAATTGGGCTTTTTTTAAGTCTCGGAGTACAGGTTAGTATTTCCAGCACTCTATCACTGAAACAAGAGACCCCACTGCAAAGAAAATACTTCTATTATGTGCTTAATTAAAATGCACAACTGTTCAATGTTTTCGTGAAAGTAGTCTTCAAAAGCCTCGATGCTCATAAAAACTTGAAATGTGAAAAGCAGCTTTTCTGTGAGGTTTAAGTTGGAAGACAGATGGGCATGTTTACCAAACTAGTTATTTTTCCCTGAGACATATATAATTTGTGAAGATCTTAAATTCTTTTTGAGCCCGTTATTCAGGATCTGGTTAACAGTATTTATGCCAAGTATGCTGTGTTGTGAGGTGTGGAGAGGCAGTGATACTAACTTTGCATTGCTAGAGAGCGCTGCCAGACATACTTTTATAGCCTGGATTAAGGAAATGGGATAAATTGTTTTAAAATTAGCATATCCACAACAATTGCATTTGCTGTAAATAGTTCTAAGGGAATCATTAGAGATGTCAGGGCTTTAAGCAACACTGATAAATTCTTAAATTTAATGTATTGTGTAGATCACAGAGGCAAAGAGTGAAATGCTTGGGGGAGACATTCCCATCATGTTAATAAAATGCACAGTGGAATAGTAGCAGCCATTGCTGATACTGGGTTTGAAAGCGCATTGGAGAGAGTAACTAGAAGTTGTAGTTTCTGTTTCTGTGTTGTACATGATAACAAATTAATAGTAATTTGAATGTGTTTATAAAATAAAGGGGGAGGGAGGTATATATGTAGTGCATGTATAGGGCATTGAGGACTAAAGCTGGCAAAGTTTAATTTTCCTAGTTTATATTTTTTAAAGTAACAAACATGAAGATTTTTCCGTAGAGTGTGGTGATCTGCTTTTTCTCCCTTTGGGCACCTGTCCTCTAGAAATCAACAACTTGCAGTTCTGAACCTTTCTTTCATTTTCCTACATATACTTGTGGGGAAGGGATTACTTAACATTAGTGATTCAGTAGCTAGTTGACAGCTTTGCTTTTTTCCTCATGTCCCCCCTTTAATGCAACAGCATCTATTTTTCTTCTTTGCTTTCTGTCAGCAAAAGCTGTGCAATTTTCTAGACTGAAATATCTCAGTAAATTTACAGTTACTTTTAGGCTACTTTTTGTATTATGTCATGCTTCAGTCTTGTTGCTAGAGATTTAAGTCAGTAAGACTAGTGGTTGGGATATTTCCTAAACTCATCTGATAGAGAGTCGTGTAAAAAGACTTAAAAACAATTCTGTTAATATCAAAATCCTTGGATTTTTGAGCAGACCTATTCTCAAAAGGTTAAGCAAACACAAAAACCCAAGCACAGTTTAAGAACCACTGACTTCAAAGAGTGTTGCTTCACTCTTCCCTAATCCTGGTAAACACAAGTTCTAGCAAAATAAGATTCTTCTATGGCTTGAAATTAGGGAGTCAGTTACTTCCCTCTCTGTATGTTTTGGGTGATGGGGAGTGGAGAGTGAGGCTTTCTGTTGTAACTTCAGGAGGGAGAGGGATGTTTTAATTATGTCAAAGAAGAAATCCAAAAGTACTGAAATAATCATAAAATTAAAACATTCTATTTCTTCTTGTTCCAAATAAGAAGAAACTGACTTTCAAATATGTTAGCTCTTTAGTTCCCCATTTATTTCCTTACATATTTTGATTTTCTTCTTTCAACTGTTTTTTATCTTGTTTTTTGCTAAATCTGAATCCTTTTGAGTGTCTGTACAGGTATTCCAGCTCATTACACTTTGTTAAATAACTCGCCCCATTTTAACAAATGAAGTCAGAATGTTTGTCTCTTAAAAGGTCTTCTATCAAATAGAAGCTTTCTTTTGTTCCTCTGTGCTATAATAATTCAAACTTTTTTGGAAAAACTCTCAAAGTTGTGGGCTTTTCTTCTGTAAAATTATGTGCTTTTCTCATTAACACTTGATCAGGCTATGACAGACTGTAAAATAGTGCTAAACACAGACTGACTTTGACTGTCACAATTATGTAACTTCTTAAATGCAACTCAAATCCACTAATTTTGTTTAATGGTACATTTTTAGTCTAGTTCATCACATAAAGTGCTATGCATATCTACCATAATACTGTAAACTTAACATTCATGGAATATTCCAAAAGAGACTGGAAGGTACTTTCTTTACTAGGAGTCACTATGCTAAGATGAAATTTTCAGGACAAAATGTCATACAGCTTCTGTATGTTCAGTATGTTTTTTCCACTCGTTTAAGTTTTCATAGATTTTTTTTTTTTTTTATTGTTACTTTTGCTTTATATTGAGTATATTGTCATGACTTATGTTGCAATGGTTCTAGGTGTTTTTGCTTTGATTTATTTCCCATTTAACAGTACTTTGGCATAGTTCCTTAATGGTTTTTTCTAAGTATAAAATCCTTCTGGATTCTGATGCTGCAGAATATGGAGGACATCAAAGGCTGGACCACAGTACAGAGTACTTCTCTGAAGAATATCCTCACAATTATCGATGTAATTCACTTATGGTAAGTAAGGTTGGTTTTGGGGTTCCTTTGATTCTGTTTTCATCTGAATAACTTTTAAAATACGGCACCTATTCTAAGATTATTTTGGGGGATGGGTGGGTTTGTAAAAAATTTGTTTTCTGAAATTAGCCTTTGTATGAATACAGTAGAGATGACAATGTTATGAGTTGATTATGACTGGTAATGTTAACTGACTTTTTCTCTTTTAACATTACATTTAAATTTGCATGCACTCTTGCAGTGTCTGGCGCACAGCATTCCTTGCCAACATGCATGAAAACATTCTAATATGCTTTTGAATTGTCATTTTTAATGATGTTTTAATCATAATTTGCTATATTTTCATGTCTGAGAAACTCCATCTTCATGCTTGCTTCGTGATTTAAAGCTCTGTAGAAACTGAATCTTGCATTGTTTTCTTAATATCATTTCCCTAACTCCATAAACATATTAGAGCAAATTATGCATTTGCCAGCTGGCTTTCTCCTCCTCAGTTTACAGAAAAACTTTGCAAAATGGAACAGAACTACTCTGTTCACATCAAGAATTTCTAGTCCTGAAGTGGTATGAATAGCGGGTAGACATTCCCACAAATCACTTCAGATGAAGTGGGAGGCATATCCTTACCTACAATTTCTGTTAGCTGAGATGGTGACTAATAAAAACTTTACCTTTTTTTATTACTCCTCAAATCATAATCACTTATCACAAGTAACAATTTAAAAATGTCGTTTCCCCCATTCTTTATATATGTGTATGTATACACCTATTTCTCATTCTGTATGTATGTATGCGCACTTGTATGTGTGTATATGTTCACAAGCACAACAGAATAGAATGCAAAAAGGTCATGAATTAAGGTGGAATTCACTGAAAAAGTTCTGAGAATGCTTATATTGCTGACTAGATTTTCATATCGAAAATACACATATGGGTGAAGGGTCGTGTATCTCTATGCCTGGGTATATTTATACACATAAACATGTATAAATACGTTATACAATTTTAACAGGCTACAAAAATTGGACTATCTGCACTGATTTGTGTGGACCACTCCTGTTCCATGACAGAATGGAGACATCAATTTCTAGTGTCACATCTTAACATCTCTCATGAGATCTAAACTCCTGAGGTTTATTGTCACTTTTAATATCTGTCTCTCTCACACTTGCTGTTTCTTTGTATTCAGGATATTGGTATTGCTCTCATTTGCTTGTTTTAAAATAGTGTCATTAAATGAAAGAATTCCTGTGCTTTCATCATGCTTGGTTTAAAGGTTCTTGGGAACATTTTTTTTTTTTAAGTATCTGTGTGTGACAATGCCCTTGTAGCATGGGTAAGTTTCTGTGCTCATTTATACACAAACTAAGGCTCTAAGATTTCACTCCTGAAAATTATGTAGCAAATTAATGCTTCCAGAAATCTTGCTTCATGTGTCCAATTCAAATACCTTGCTTTGGTGGTTGGAGAGCATCTTAATTTTCTGCCACTAACTTAACTTTTGCAAGCCAATTAACTGTAATTTGGAATGTGTATTTCACATTTAGACTCTTAGATGGTGAGTGCGAGTCATTCAAGACAGAAAAAAAATGCATCAAGATGTGAACATGCGATTTACTATGAGCATGTGGAAGATAAGGCATGTGACAAGCAAAGCAACAAATGCACATTTGCAGCATAAACTGTGGCATGGCAATGGCACTTCTGAGTTGGAAAGAAACCCAGCAGCATGGGTCACGTTAACTTTGTTTTATGTCCTTCAGCAGTCCAATTCACAGACCACCTTCAGCCAACACCCCAGAAGATGCCACAAGCACCACATAGAGGTAAAATTCTAGTAAAAGGACACCAAGTAAAAGTAAATGAGGAAAAAAACCTGGAAAACCTGACTAAATTCAGCAAGATAGAACTTCAAGTAAGAAGGAAAAAAGTTAAATACCTCCAGCTCCTATTTTACAATAAAATAGCGAAGTTTTATTTTAAATAGCAATTTACGTCCCAGTCCTTCAGTAAGCAGTCATCCTTGGGAGTTGCTTTAGTTTGTTGCAGTTTCTAAAATCCGAATAGAAGCCTCCCCCTCAAATTTCTTTTCAAAAAATTTAAGATGCCACCCCAATAAACTCATAAAGTTTCTTTTCCTGCTATTTAACAATTACCTTATTCTCTTTACATAATGCATAAGACCTAAGTTTCTGGTTTCAAAAATTTTAGTTTCTCTTCTACCACAAACTTGAAAGAAATACTTTTGTAATGACAGATACACCTCCCTTAAGGTGTGTAAGTAAACATTGTCAGCAAAACATTCCCAGCAAAACATGACAAAAGAAAATCACATGCAATAATTCTGCTGCTCAAGTCAAGCTTAAATAGCATACAAATGTGTTACAAAAATAGAAGATTAGATGTGACATGATTCATTCTAGAAACATCACCTAATAAAAGAAATATTCAAAGTGACATTGCAAAATGAGAAGAGAGATACGAAATTCCTGGAGCAAAGAACCCTGGATGAAGAGGAAGCTTTGTAAGGACCTCTAGGCATTTCACTGTCAAATTTTGTTGATGAACAGATGATGATTCAGGTTTGTTCAGTAATGCTGCAGAGGGCAAGATTTCAAAATCATCAGATGCACCTTCAAAACTCTGTAGAAAAATGCACAAAATGTCCTTTGTAATATGACTGATTTAAATAATTATTATAATCTAATTTTTCCACTTCACTGCTTGCTCAGTTCTGGATTGTTAACAAGTATATGAAATGTACATAACTTTCCATGCAATCAGACTTTCTAATAATAAGCTGTTAACCACTTTGTCATTGTAAAAATAGACTCTTTACCACAGTTTTATTTCTGTTTACGTCTGCACTGTGGTATGCTCCTAATAGTCTTTTTTGAGGGATGTTTTATGGAAGTGGTGTGCTCTTTCAATGCTTCTATAAACTTTCAGTTTTGCTTATGTCTTATCATCTGTTTGCAAGATGTAAGTTAAGTGTTGCACACACATTTTAACTCCTCTAAGATTCTAGTGCCCCTTTATGTATGAAGTAGTTTGTCGATACCTTGCTTGGCTGTTGTAGTTGCTTGTGAAACTTAGATTTCGGGCTGGCGGGGGCAGGGAGGGAAGAACTATTTTTCATAACATTACTTGTTCAAAATGTTTTGTCAGTCTTTTCTAAGGCATCTAGACTTGACTGAATTTTACTCTAAAGTGGAACTAGGTATCAATGTGTGTCCTAGCAACTCGTATTTTTGTACCACTCCACACCAACAGTTAGGATTTATGTGAAAACGGTGGGGGTTGCACTTTGCTACTTTGTGCACCAACAGATCTGAGTCATAAACAGGATAAATGGAATATTGCAGAGTATGTCGTGTCATTGGCAACGTAGTATGCAATTTCAGGGGAAATACAATTGTTTAACATATTTCAGCTTTTATAGAGTTACTTTTTCTGTAGTTCTCTCCAATTATTTAAAAAATAAATAGGTGTCAAAGTATTCCTTTCCCCCTGTCCCCAATACTGTTTTTTTCTGATTCTCTATTTTTGGCATTAACCAATATAATCTTTTCACATTCAATGAAATTGAAATTACATAGTTTATTTTAAGAATATCCTTATTGCTGGGTTGGGTTTTTAACCTTGACCTTAATGTATACTATTCAATGTCAAAGAGCAACTTCCTGCTTCCTTGAGTCTATTGACAAAATACTCACATAGACTGAAATGATCTAAAAGCTTTTAGTGACCTTAGATTTGAAAATACTCATTTGAATAACTTTCATGAAAAGGATTTATCTATTGAATTTTAAGGGACTGGTGTGGTCTTTAACTGTTTTCTCCCCTGGTACGCACAGATACACAGATTATGTGAAAGAATGTTTGTAGTGAGAAAAGGAACTGTGTTAACTAGGGGAATCAGTAATACTTTGATACCAGTGAGGTCTTTTGTTATTTTTACCTCTTGATGATTAAGGCTTACAAATTCATTTGTCCACGTTCATTGATTGTTTTGATGTCTTAAAACCACAAGCAAGTGTAATGATTTCAAAGTTACTTGGTTAGTCATTTTCTTTCATCCTATCTTTTTTTTGTCTACTGGTTTGTGTTTGCAAGGAGTTGTTGTTGCCTTTTTAAAGTACTATTTCTTAACCTGAAGAAGGAGTGCAGAAGGTAATAGAGGAGAAATTTTGAGATACAGCCTGTACAGTGTATGGACTTCGTTTGCATAAATGAAGCAAGACAGTCTGAGAAATTATTTTCTGCATATTCATGCTGTACAGCTGTAAATTGAAAAACAAATTGGAAGGCAGAACTTCACATTATTTTAAGCATACCTTCTTTGTCATATGCGATATCTGGCAAAATGAAAATCGAAATGTCTGAGGTTTTGTATAACAAATTATAGTCAGAAAGCAAAAACTATTGTGTATTTTATTCATTGATGGTTAATTATATTCTCAGAATACTGTCAGTGTATGATGATTAGTAGTGATACAGAAACACGAGATTGTCTAAAGCCCTCATTTTAATTAAAAGTTTGGGATAATGTTGGCACAGACTCTTGTGACATTGCCTTCTGCATCTACCAGCTGCAATATGCAATACGAAATATTTTTCCGCACTGCCTGATCTAGCTCTGAGTTCTAGTAATTCTCCCATCTGTTGCAAAATGACCTTGAAATGATTTTTAGAGCTTGGTGTTTTCCAACCCTGAAAGTGGGATGAAGAGTAGTTCATTGCAGTTCCAGCCAGTTTCAGTTGTGCTTGCACCTGGTACTGAATCTAGTCTGACAGATCTGAAAGTAGCAGTTGTCATTTGCAAAACTTCTTGCTGGTGGGTATTTAGATACATTTGGAAATTGCTGTGTATTGTAGATTTCTCCCAAAATATGTAAGGTGGGATTTCTGCTTATAGCTGCTGCTGTTCACAAGTGCTTCTTGTGTTTGGTATTCCTGTATTATTCTTAGCTTTTCTATTCTCTTGTTGCTTGAAATTATCTGGATATTTACAGAAAAAAAGTACAAGGAGTAAGCATTTGTATGGCTGAAAAGTATCTTATATTCCTGGCCAGTAGCAGTAGTACCAGTTGTTTTTTCCCTGTTTGTGAGATAGCCTACATGAGTGGACTGTGGTCTTGACAGAACACTGTGTACATTGGTGGGAAACAGGTTGATCGTAATAAATCTTGTTTGTCTCTGTATTGGAGCGGCTATAGTATTTTAGTGCCAGAAGCTTTGATCTGTGTGGGATTTGCCTAGTTTCAGACAGTGTAACTGCCTCATAGTTTAAATGGACTTGCAGTGTAAAAAGGTCAGAGGTGATAACAAAAACCAATTTTGTATGTATTTGACTTATAAACAACATTCCCATCCTCCATCGTCCTCTCTGTTAGCGCATCTGCCTGTGCAGTCAACCGCAATTATTTCACTTCATTCCTGCTGAGTACTCATTGAGAATAAAAAGCCTCTCAATGATAGTCTGATGACTAAACGTTTGAACGTTAACTTTGTCAAAAACTTGTATTTACAGCTGAGTCATCCTAAGCCTGTCCCAAACAGATCTGATGCTCTCCCTTCCCTGTATTCCGCTCCCCTATCAGAAAAGGCCTTATGAGCCTTCCTATGTGTGCTTTTAGATGTCTTTGTGGTTTCCTAAAACAGCGGAGTTTGTGTGACACCTTAGAGACCTGAGGTGCTAAGTAAGCAGCTGGTGTAGAAGCAGAGGGCAAGTTCATTGAGATCATCTAAAGCCCTGAGTAACCCGGTCTGAGCTCATCGCTGACCCTGCCTTCACAGGCAGGTTGGGTCTCCTGAGGCCCTTTCCAAAATGGATGAGCCAAGTGGGGAACAGAGAGCTGGGAAGGGCATTTAAGGTGCACACAGAGAGCTTGGAACAGAGGATACATACAGAGGATGGTCTTGCTGAATGGTAGTCAAGACATTGGTTAGCTATGGATGTATTCTCTTTAGTATTCTGTCCTTTGGGTTTTCACTTCTGTCCACGTTCATCAAGTGAGCTTCGTCAAATGGTGAAGAAGACATGAATGGGATAAAAATTGTGATCAGAAAGAAGCAGGTTAGAAGAGCAGAGATCAATAGAACTGAGGCTTGTAATTGGAAGCGTATAATTCAGCAACAGAGTATGAAAGGGAAAAGGGAAGACAAGAATAAACTTCTGAGACCTTCTTCCTAGGGTACAGAAAAACATCAAAAATGCTGTATCTTTGATAATACCTTTTACTGATGAATACCTAGGTTTCCTATGAGGGTTTTAATCAGGACATCTCTATATACTTTTACTATACTTATCTATAGATAGGTAAGTGTAAATGTCAGGCCATGTATTACATATAAATATATATAAACCAGCTAGAGATACTGAAGAGTGGCAAGAAGATGGTTCTTCAAGGATACTAATAGGAAAAGCAGCTTAAGAAGAGATGCAGGTCCCGTGACAGAGGGAGGAGTCAAACCTGTGATGGATGCCGTGGGCAGTACAGGAGTATTCAGTGCCTTTTTTTACCTCAGACTCCAAGGGCAAAGCCTGCCCTCAGACCCTTTTGTGTGCCAGTCCGTTACTGGAAAGAAAGTAGCAGGAGAGCTATAGGTTAGGGACATCTTATAGACACTATATATAAATTGGATACACCTAGAGATTTGGAAAGAGGTGAGTGATGTGATTGCAAGGCTGCTGGGTATCGTCTGTGAAAAGTCTTAGTGGTTCAGGGGAAATCTCTGACAACTGCCCAAAGGCTGTAGTAAAAGTGAAAGGAGGGCTGAGGGATCTGTAGGCCAGCCAGCCTCTCCCCTCGGTCCCTGGAGAAGTCAAGGACCACCTTCTCATGGAACCTGTATCCAAGCAAGTGGAGTATATGAGATGGGTCAACCAGAAAGCCACCTGGATTTGGCAAAGGCAGAAGATGCATGATCAGCCCGATGGCTTTCTGTGATGAAATTACCCCAGCTGTGTATGTGAGGTTGCCGCAGTTGATGCAGTGAGACTTCCAGCTTTTTCTCCCACAGCATTCTTACTTAGGAGCTGAGGAAATAAGGGCTGGATAAGAAGATTGTGAGGTGGGTTAAAAACTGGTTGGGCTGCTGCAGTTTTAGTCATCAGAGGGTCAGTGTCCAGCTGTTGACTGGTATCAAGGAGGGTGTCCTAGGAATTGCTCTCAGGGCTGTTAGTGTTCGGAGTCTTCAGCGGTGACTTGTGAATGATGAGACAGAGCGTTACCCTCAGCAGATTTGTAGATGACACTGAGTTAGAGTGAATGGTTGATAAATTGAATGTTAGAGGTCCAATCCAGGCACATCTTGATAAATCTGAGGATTTAGCCAACAGAAACTTCATAAAAATTAATGAAGAAAAATTCTGCAGAGGAGTCCCACACATCAGTAAAGATTAAAAACCTACTCGCTGAGTAGCAGCCTGACTGAAAGGGACCATGGTTATTCTGGATACTAGGTTAAATTGAATGGAGTTTCTCACAGACACATATCACAGCATGTCAGGACAGGTATCTTCATTAATGCATTTCAGTGTGTTGAAATTCTCTTTAAATTTCTTTATTATAATTTGGACCTAAATAACTTAAAGGCAGAAAAAGGAGAGGGAAAAAAAAAACCCTTGACCTAGAAAATGCAAAAACTAATGTGGTTGACATTTCTTTCAGTATTTAAGGAAGACAGAAGTGAGTAATACAACAGAATCATGGGTGTTTTGGCATCTGGGGATGTGAGCCTTTTATTGTATGCTACTGCACATTTATAATATTAAGTACTGTATGTATGTGTTTTGATATGAATCAGAAAATGGTTTAAATATTATATGTAAGCAGAATTCTTAATCTAAATCAGAGACATCAATTAAAATATACCTAATGTTACTAATTAATTAGCTTTTAGTAAAGAATTATCCATGGTTTTATATGTTTGAAAGTGTTTGGACTCAAACATACAGTAAGATGCTTGCATTTCAACTTACCCTGTCAGTAATGGAATCCTGATGTTAATTGTGCCACTTGGTGACAAACTGTAGCATATGGTTCGAGCACAGTCTGCTCAGTTACACCTCCGGACACTCAGGAAAAAGAGGAAATAAATATAAATTTGTGGGGATGTGTTAATGTAAGAGAGGTAGTTCCAGCTGAGAGGTGCTGAAAGAAAAGGGGTAATACTGGAGTGGAAAGGCTGAGGAAGTTCTGGGATTCAGGGTGTCAGAAGATCAAGGGGCGAAGGTGAGAAATTTGGGCTGAGATGGCTGAAAACCCTACAGGGGTCCTGGGCAGATAATCCTCCAGATTTCACCTTACCTCAGGAAAGAAGCAATCTTTCCAACCTCATTGGTCATGTTTCCCCACACACACAAATGTTCTGTGTTCTACTTTAAGAAAGCCAGAGCCGTATATACACTGTAGTATTTCTGGAAATACTGTTGGGCTAGGGGGAAGGAATAATCCCAGTTCATTTGTAACAAGAATTATCTAATACTTGTGTCGGATTTTTCCTCTTTAAAAAAATATACAGCAGTGGAATAAATAATTAATAATATTTAATAATTATTAATACATTTAATCAATAATTAATATTTAGTCATTGTTCATGCCCTCATCATTCTGTTGCTTCTTGCAACTATATTTAAACCTTAAAGGTGGTTGCACTGACCAATGAAAGAAATAGATAAGATTAGGAAATTATGCCATATGTGGCTCTTCTATGATTTAGCAAGAAAGCCACCAAGACAAAAAACACTAAAACTCATGTTTAATTTGCCCAGGTAAGGGCTGGGGGGGGGGGGGGGGGAAGTGACGAAAGTGATAAACTGGCAGTTGCATCTCATTATGGCAAACAGAAATCATACCTGTCATCATTCTAAATACAACCATTTGCACAAGTTCCGAAATTGTGCTCAAAACCAGTTTTAAAATTCGGATTGGCAATGAACTGGTAGGAGTGGGATGCTTCCACACTGCTCGCAGATTCTCAGCTGATGTAAATTGACTTTAAAGGAAGTGGACTAATTTACTCCTCTTAGGATCTGACATATTATTGACCAGAATATAATTGAGAATTGCTGTGTCCTGTATTAATGTTAATTTTTGTTCCCTTAAGTGAAGTAACTTTTTACACTTTCTTTCTTAGAAGAATTACTTGTTTGTTCCTTCTCCCTTCTCACTTCATCATACAAACCCAGAGCACTGAATTTCTCAATACGCAATTTTAAAATCTCTCCTTTATCTATATGTTCTGAACTAGTTGACTTCATTAAGTATTTCCTGCCCTGCACAGATTTGTAGATGCTATTTATCACTGAAACCTTAGGGGAAATCATTATGTTCGCTGCCTTTCAAGAAGCATTGGACTTAGCTCTGTCTGGTTCAATGAAGATCAGCTATTCTTTTCCTTTTTCTCCTTTTCCTAAAGCTTTTTGCTTTACTTCTTTATTCCGTTTTGAAAACTGTGAAAGCCTTTCATGCCATCAGGCTCTAGTTAGCAGATAACGTAGTTGAAATTGCAGAATATTAGGCATTCCATGGGGGTGAAGGATAGTCTAAAAGAGGATGTTGTCAGAATAAAGCCAATAATCTTCAATCTTGTGTTACCTTTTATAATTGCATTTTTATTGACTTGTTCAGCAAACACATTCATACACTTGACAATTGATGGAGTACCATATATCAAGGTAATTGGTAGATAGTACGTATCAGTCTTGTTTTCAGATTTTGACTCCACTCTGCTTGGAAAGAATGTCATGTAAAATATATTGCCACAAGTTCTCTTGTGATCTATGAGGAGTCTTTTGATTATATATGTTTGGGTGTTTTTCATGGTAATAAGGAAAACAGGGTAAGAAAAAATGCAATAATTTAATGGTTGATTTTGAATCGGTCTTCGCTTGGGAATAAGTTTTGTTCTCAGACACTGAAACTCCATAGATGCCAAGAGTGAGAAGAATGCATTGCTGTGTCATATTGCTGGTATTTACCTGTATGAAATTACATCACAGACCATGAGGCAACTTTAATTCACAGCAGAAGTGTTGCAAAGCTGTCATTTATCATTGTACAGTCTATGGACCTGAATGTCCTCAGGTTTTTGAAACTGGTCATTGTAAGTCATATGAGGCCCTCTACTGGTAGCCACTTGAAAATATATCAAGGTAATATTTTTTTGAAAAAGAGAAAAGGGGAGAGATTGCAATGAAGCTGTCTTTTAAACTTTTAGGTTATCTTGTGTTATTCAACTCCTGGGGACTAAGCAGTCGATAGTTACTCTTTAAATGTGATTAATGTGACCCACAACACTGCACAAATGACAAATTTTTAACAGTTTAAATATTTCACGTGGGTTTTTTCACATACTGTTATATAGAAATTGTATCCTGTGAGGTTGATGGTTTTTTCAGCTATTCTTGTTCTTGTCATATTTTTACTAGGTGTACATTCCAAGCAGAGTGGCAATTGTGCTTCAGAATATGGATATCCCAAAATGAAGTTCTCTGTAACTATCACTGAAGAAGCAAGTCATAGAAGAAGTGCTGATACGCTGTACTAGTACTAAGTATAACAAAACTTGCTCTAAGGAAGCTTTCTGAAACTGAGTATAGTAATATTAGGTGTTTAAAATGTAAGATTAATATTCGCATATAATTGCAGAGCTCTTGACTTGCTAGAACCTCTTTTGAGGAAACTTTACAAAAGAGGCAGAAAGGAAAATGTTGGTTTTGTAGTTCTAGTAGTACAAAATTACACTTAAGATATTGCAAAGCAGCAGGTATTCTCGATTAAACTGTTGTTTACAGAATTTTATCAGGAATAACAAGAGTGATCCTGCTCCAAAGTTTGTAATTTCTTGTAATCCTCATTTTGATAGTGAATTCAAATGTTCATTATATATTGATGCTTCTTACTAAAAGTAAGTAGTTTGCTTAAATAAAACAGAAGTTTTTGGCTAAAAGGCAGCCTTAACGGTTTGTGGGACCTAATTTGAGGCTCCTCTTCTTCAGTGAAGTCCAACATGGAATTAGAAATGTTTATCCAAATGGATGAGAAGGTCCTCTGAGAGTATTGTACTTTGCCATTTTTTATGTAATTAAAATTGCACAAAAATGCTGAAGAGCAAAACGAGCAGGCGGATTGACGGGTGACCTGCTGATGCTATTGTGTGTGTTGCTTATTTGCTCCCAATCAAATCACTTAGTCTGTGCATCTCACTTGCTACAGCTGGAAAAAATGATATAATTGTTTTATTTAGATGACTAAAATGTTCAGTGAGAGGAGTGTTTTGTTCTTACTGCAATGATACCACACTGGAAGATGTACTTAGAATGTAATTCTTCCCATTGCATTTATTTCACTAATGTCAGGACCTTGCAATACTGATTTCACTATTTCCAGAAGCTGCCTTTCAGCTTGGAACATGATGATGTTCTTGCACTTTTATAACTTTTGAAACATTGCTTCTCATGAAGAAGCAGTCTCAAAATACAGCGATCAAACTAAGGTGTTTTTTCGATAAAACCAAGGTAGTTAATTATTGGAGTGCTGCTAAGATTATTCAAGTGAGTTCCTTCATGAGCTACAACTTTTTTTGTAAAGAGTAAGATTTTGTATATTTGAAAATGTATTGCAGAGTATTCTGGAAAATTAATACCAAATTAACGAGACATGCTTTATTTTGTTCCATTTATTTAAAAACATATTTGAATTGGTTCGGAAAATGAATGTCTTTTGTACAAATCTGAATTTTCTAACTTTTAAAGTAGCCAAAGAGGAAGATGTCCGTGACCATTTCCAAGTCATAATTTTACCCAGTTTCCTATGTGAACCATTGTGTAAATTACTGAATAGTTGTGCCAACACTGAAAATTTATTCACAGTTCTTGGAATGCTTACTTATGGCTTACTTCTTAAGCAAAACAAGGGATGGAATAATGCAGCATGATCGAAAACAGTCTTTTGCCAAGTTCACGCTGAAAGGACTTTATGAACATCCCCAGTCTGCTATGTTCTGTGTGACAGAATTTCATATTGCATTTGAATACCATAATACTGTTTGGGATCATGCTTCATTTTCCTCTATTCCAGTTTGATCATGGTTTGGTAGTGGGCTAATAAAAGCATTCCTGTTACACTAAGACTTTAAAGAAAATACACTGAAATGTTTTAGCAACTGGAACTGATTATCTTTTTTTTTTTTTTCCAGATTGTTTTCCTTGTAGTGAAATAACGAGCAACTTCTAATACATGTTATATTTACATTGTAATGATCTAATATGTTTTATAGGGTGGTTTGTTTTTTTACTGGCACCAGTTCCAGATTTCAAAATGTAATCCAAGGCAAGTGTCTATGTCAAACTTTTTTTTTTTATTATTATTTTTCCCAAGAGAAGGAATAAATGTATGATGTGAAGTATAAACTGTGTAAAATTACATGCAATAAACTCTGAGGAGGATAAAATAAATGCATATATGATTTCATTGCTTGTACTGTAAAAGCATTATACAGTAGTCTTAACACCGGAGGAGAATATTAGATTTTGCTCCATCTTGAAATCAGGAACTTGTCTTGGTCAGAAAGAGTCTAAGGAGATTGGTAGAGTATTTGTCCTATGCACATTTTTCTTCTATTTAGTGATAGATTAATAAAAGCAGACTACAAGATTTTCAAGATGAACATATAAAATATAGGAAGCATAACAATCAGGGTTTTTTTAAGTCAACCTACATTCTAACAGTGGGTGTGCTCCTCCCTGTCTTGCAAGGCTGAAAAGTTTTCCCTTGCAATACCTGTGGAAAGATAATTTCTTCCTCCGGCTCTTTGTATTCTGATGGATTATGAAGAGGAATTCAGCTACTGCCATTTCACTTTCTGTCTAGCACCACACTCAGATTGCAAGACCTCAGCCAATGCCCCTCCTTACCGCTACGCGCTGATTGTAGCTGCCTGTCACCATGACTGGATGAAGTGTGAGACACGTTTGGAGAAGCACACAAGCTCCAGAGCTTTTTTGCGTGGGTGCACCTCAAGTCAGCACTCTTCAGTCAAATATGATAGTTTAGCTCTGTCACAGAAGTTAATGAATTGGTCCATGGTGATGTATCCCTGGGCACAAAGCTTTCCACAGAGATTCAGACATTGTGGAGGAACTCTAAAGATAACCTCTCTTAGTGCAAAGGACCAATAAGGATTTGTGTTTCTGCCCTTAGAAATACGTACTTACCTATCCCCGGAAAGAATACTGGCAATTCTTGGTAGCTCTGGCCCCATAAATTGTTGCTCCATGGTGTCTCTAACAGTCAATGAGAACTCAAGTGCATCCTCACCTGCCAGTTTATCTAAAGATTCAGGCTGACCTTCCCTCCATCTTGCACTGTGTGTGCTGAGTGGTTTTTTGTACTGAGTAATTCAAGTCCTTCTCCAGGCCAGGTTATTTTTACGATAACAGGCAGGCAGCCACTAGACTGGTGTATTCTGTGAGCAGTAAGTTCTGATTTCCTGGCTGTTTTCTCCTCCTCCCACAATTCAAGCCTTACTGTCTTGAGGTTTATTTTGAAGATGAAGAATGGAGAGGTTATTTCACTTTGGTGAGTACTTCTGGATTTTAATGGAAAAACTGGCTTTTCTGTTTGGTTTTTCTTGGTTGGTTGTTGGTTTTATGGTGGTGGTGTTTTTTGGTTGGGTTTGTGTTGGTTTGGGATTTTTTTTTGGTGGGGGGATGTCCCTGTCCTATGAAATTTGTCTTGCTCGTTGTTTCAGTTTAGTAGAGTTTGTTAACCATGTGCTCTGAAAGATGGGAACGTGGTGTAGCTAATCCTCTGACAAAGGGAGAGCTGTATGAACAGTAAGATACCAGACTAGGTAAGCAATTATATGGTACTCGCACACGATGCAAGGTGGTATTTTGCCATACTAATCTATCACTGCTTTGATATTTTAAGCAACTTTAAAAAGTTCTGTTTTCGCCGTTTTTTTCATGATTCTGGGTTCTTACCTGCCCATTAATGGTTAAAGGAAGAACTTCCAGTTTCTTTAAAAGTCTCCCTTCTCAGACCTCAAAAACTACTTTACTAGTTAAGTGGTGAAGGGTGAAGGTTAACTCAGTGAGCAGCAGAAATTGTTTCCTTTGACTTAAATAGATGTGGATATTCTGTTCTGGATATGTTGAGGTCTGTGATCCGTCTTCTGATCCATAATTTAACTTTCTGAGGAATTCAAGTATTCAGCATTTAAAGAGTTCTCTTATTGACTAACATTTCCAAACTGGTAATGTCATTGTTGGGGGACTGCTACAGAGGTGAAGATGTATTTAAATATTTTCATACATCATACCTTAGCTAGGATCTGACTTTCATAAAGATCAGCCTATAAGTGGCATCTTAGGGAAGTGACTGGCCCCCTGTGCTGGGCACTGGTGAGGCTGCACCTGAAATCCTGTGTTCAGTTTTGGGCCCCTCACTTCAGGAGGCACGTTGAGGTGCTGGAGCGTGTCCAGAGATGGGCAACGGAGCTGGGGAAGGGTCTGGAGCACAAGACTTATTGGGAGCAGCTGAGGGAACTGGAGGGGTTCAGCCTGGAGAGGAGAAGGCTCAGGGGGGACCTTGTCACTTTGCAACTGCCTGACAGGAGGCTGTAGGCAGGTGGGGATCGGTCTCTTCTCCCAGGTAACAAGTGATAGAACAAGAGGAAGTAGCCTCAAGTTATTCTGGGGAGTGGGGGGATGTTAGGTTGGATATTAAGAAAAGTTTCTTCACTGAAAAGGTGGTGAAACATTGGAAGAGGCTGCCCAGGGAGGTGGTGGAACCACCATCCCCGCAGGTGTTTAAAAAACACGTAGGTTAGGGACATGGTTTAGTGATGGAGTTGGCAGTCCTGGGTTAACCGTCGGACTTGATGATCTTAAAGGTCTTTTCCAATGATTCTGTGATTCTATGAGCTTCCTAACAACATGAAGTTTTTTGCCAAGGAAGACTCTGCACATGTGTGCGTTTTCACACCTCATAGTATATGGTGCAAATGTTTAGAGGGGGTTGAGGGTATAGGTTATTTGCTGTAATGGAGAGCTATCTCTTATGCCAAATACACATTTTAACTCTCTTTAGATTTCCAGATTATTTAGAGTTGTATTAAAATTCTTGAGAGAAATGGCATCCTTCTGAAAGTTTCATGAGCATTTTAAAAAAAAGAACATCCATAAGTTTTGGTCATGTTTGCCTTTATTTATAGAGATTTTTTTTTTTTTTTTTCCTGTTCGAGGAATGCTTGCTTTACATAGGCTTTTTCATTTTTTGTTTTATCTGAAAATAAGTTGCAGTAATAGTGATAGGCTGACATATGACTGCTCTTATTAAAAAGAATTATATAAATTGTTGGGTAAAAATAACTGCAGTTGAATATGTTAAAAATATTCTGCTTACGGAAAGGTAGAGACAAAAGCTAATGGTGACTCATTAGATGAGACAAATTATGTTTTTCATGCCTGTGAGTACAATATGTACCCTGTAAATATAAGTAACTCTTGGATATTCATGGTAAATTAAAGCCTAAAATGAATTAGGACAAAATGTAAGAACTTGTAGGCATTGAAGTAATAGGTGTCGGCTTAGCTGATATTTTTGCATATTTACAAAGCTATTCTGAACCCTGAAAAAAGATCTAAGTGTTTAATTGAACTAGTTCTGAAAACTGTCTTCGAAGTTAAGACAGAGACAATAATTTCTCAGACTATTAGGAGAGGATTAAAATTGATGCAGCAGTAATCACCCATGCCATTTGACTCCAAGATAATCTTCAGCATTGTTAAAAGCTAGGAGGGAACTCCCTCTAAACTTGCTTGTTTCTTCTGACTGTGCCTCACAAATCACAATGCAAATGTGTAAAACAAGGATAGTCTGTGATAGGATGATGTAAATTTAATGCATTGAATTTTCAGACTTTGGTCAGGGTGAGAGGTTTATGACAAAACAGATACAGCGCCTTTAGAAAGGTATGTCTGTGAACACTGAAGAAACTAAGCTGCAAATGCTGTAACATTATAGTGCTTTCCCCACAGTAATATTTTTTTCTGCTACTTTCCAGTAGTTTGCTTGTGTCTTTTGTAGCAAAGGAACCAACTCTGGTCTATTTTCTACTCTTTTTAACGGAAAGAGGGGTTAGGGGCAAGCAGCTAGCTGTCCTGTTGTACTGGGTCTAGCTGGGATGGAGTTACCTATGGTGCTGTGTTGTGGGTTTGTGCCTGAAACTGTGTTGATAAAATACCAGTGTTTTGGCTGTTGCTGACTGGTGCTTGTACAGTGTGAAGGCTTTCTGTTTCCTACTCTGCCCCTACTCATCCCTTGCCAGAAAGTGGCTGGAGATCTGCCTGTTGATGGGAAGTCAACAGTGAATTCCTATTTCTGCTTTGCTGGCGCACGCAGCTTTCCTCGTTGAAGTATTAGCTTGATCCACACATTTCACCTTCCTTCTATTTCCTCCCCATCCCGAAGGAGAGGGGAGTGAGTGAGCAGCTTGTGAGGGTGTTTGGCTGTTTGCTGGGATCAACCCACTACCTCTACCAAAAACTGAGCGAGCTGTCCACCTTGGAAGGAAATTGGCTGGAAAAGTGAAAATAGATAAAGCCACTTCAAGTCATTTGAAGGAAAAGGTAGAGGGTAAATCCCAACCTTGCTTAGTTGCCTTTCACAAAATACTAAGTGTTTCTTATGTTTACTTGAGTTAGAGCAAGGTAACTGCAATAGTTTAATTATCCTGCTGTTAAAGTATTACCTGTGTGAATGATCAGACAAAGTCGATGTACTCAGTGTATTTCATGCTAAAAATTCTTGGATCAGTTCTTTTGTAGTAGTAGCACATGATTATCCCTTTATAAAAATGTAAAAATACTTCTTTACTTCAAATTCTAAGTAAATTTTAATGTAAATTCCTTCATAAATGTTTATTCACTATTCAAAGAGGGAAAAAAAAACCCCAAACCTAACCTATCAAAAGACTACCTTCTGGTAGAGATACAGAAAATTAACTGAAATGAAAACCTGATCTTCAGAATGTATGAAATTTTAACTTACTTTTGTAAAAGCTCCTTTCATGTATTGACCGCTGCTGCTGTGGGTTTTTTGTCTTTGTTCATTACAGTGGTATTAGACTAAATGCAACACTTTGAGTCTTTCTGTATTCTGTAACCTGTGTGAATACTACTTAGGAATGTTTGAGGCAATCGCAGTTTTCAGTCTTCAGTAATAAGGTGAGGTTAGCTTTGGGTTGGGGGTTTCTAGGGTAGGGGTAAGAGGGAAGGCTTAAGATACCTGGTGGTTTTGTTAAACACCACTTAAATTCCTGCCTTTGCAGTTCCACTGTTCATTTTAAATTTTTGACTGCAGCATGTTTTTGTCAAACAGCGAACCCTGTCTGGCAGCAAAAAGAAATGCACGTCTTTAGACTAGCATGAGAAAGCCAATTATGTAAACACATCATGTCCAAAAACTGAAATGTATTTTTCTATCCAGGATTGTTTATGTGAAGGAACTAGTGTTGATCACTTCATGAAATGGAGCAGAATGGCTGTATGGCATAAAGAACAGGTTTTTGTGCAGAAAACTATTTCCCCAAGGAAAAAAATATTCCAAGATTTCAAATATGGGATTTTTTTCCTGAAAAATGCTGAATTATGACAAGTGAGCATTTTCATAGAAAGATATTTGTCAAAACCCCCTCCAGGAATACTTCTGTACAAATAAGAATACTAAGCAAAATCAGTGCTTGCATTATGTGCGAAGCATGGACACTAACAGCTCTTATCGTCGTTAGTGTAAGCAGCTGTGTGGAGGGGACTTTTCATTAAATTCATTGCATAAGTGAATCCCTGTACTGTTCTTCTGAAAATAAGAAACTTTAATAAGCATGTAACGTGATAGGGCTATAGGGTTAGCTTTCCATTGGCCTCCTTTGGCTTCTAAAATTCAAATCAGCTGTGTAACTTCTGCCTAGTGCCTGTTGGGGAGGGTTGGCAGGCAGCAGTTCGGCCAGGCTGCTGGCCTCAGCATCATCTTCCCCAGATGGGTCAAGCTGTCCCAGTGGTGCTGCTTGCACAAATGCTGGTGATGCCACGTGATGAACTGGACTGGAAAACTGATTTGGCAGAGATCTAATTCTCTTTAATGGCATAAGGCTGCCAAAATATGTAACCCTAGCTGGAAAACAGGCTCTTCACAATTGATAGATATCTGTCTTCCTGCAGCTTGGTAATGGGGATGACTGTGCTGCATCCAGTATGTATGTGTTTTTTCTAGTTGTGCTGTGTAACAGCTTGCTATTACACAAAACTAACTCTTCCTTCTAGTTTTGAATAACCTCCTGGATCTACCAGCCCCTGTTCCTCAAACTTATTGGACAACTGAAATACAATACATCATATTCATGGATTAATACTGTGGCCACGTCCTTCATGGCGATGATGTGGTTTTTAAAAAAATCCCAAAGAAATCATTCATTAATGTGATTAATTATTTTAAAACAAGTTGAACATGGTTTCCCTAACTGGGGATAGCAGGTAGGAAGCGATAATGAAAAATTCAGATATATTTAATGCAATTTTAGCCTTTTTCTTCTTTTTTTTTTCCTCCTTTTATCTTTTCCTGTGGATGTAGATAAGGGTGAGGTATCACTGGTGGTTAATGCATCCCTAGAAATGCTATCATCAAGTGTGCACACACACACATTAAAGGGAACATAAAACCATACTGATCATATTGGTGTATGGCTAGAAATTACCTAGGGACAGCTATTCTCATATTGACACACAAAAACAAAAACAAGAAAAAAAGACATCTAATTATCAAGTTCTCTGTTGGATTTAAGTACTGATGGAGTGGAGGGACATCCTAATCTTCCATCACTGCACAGAGTTACTTTTTTGCTGAAAACTTCATGTTATTTCTGGTACAAAACATAAAAGGAGCAAATATCCCAGAATTATACATCTGCTGTTGCTATAGAAGCTCTTATCAGGAAATTCTTGCCTTGCAGTGCGTACTTATTATAGTGGTTGATTGTAATAGTCCCATTTAAACATGAGTGGTGATACACACCTTGTTATGTAAAACACTGTGCAAGGTTGTTTAAACATGAAAGATAATTGCTGATGTTTCATTGGCTGTAACTCATAGGTAGACATTCCTATGGCTAATTAAATACACTGACCTTTAGTATTAACAGCCTTGATGGGTTTCAAGCCATGACATGCTTTGATGCTAGACATAGGTTTCAACCTGTCTTGTCTGCTTTTTCTTTTTTCTGAACAGAGCTTGTGAATCTTCCTGTTTATTTTGGATAACGTAGGCAGGTGTCTGGCGTGCTTGTGCTCCCTACAGAGTCCTGCCACGTCGCAGGACTGTGCAATGCTTAGTCTTGCATGCCTCTAGCTGTTTTCTGTCTATGCATCAAACCAGATGGACCTTCTGAACAGCCCTTGTGTCCGTAATGCCTTCCTATTTCTCTGGCTCCCACCACCCAGCGAAGTGGGTGTGTTGATGCACGTAATTGCAAGGGGTTTGGCCCATCTAAAGATCTGTTAAGGCCAGATCTCTTGGATGTTTAGAGGCAAAGGGGACTGCAGCACAAATAGATGTGTTGGGGCCCATGTTTTACTTTATCCTTAACGGTCACAAGAGGCCCACCTTCCAACTCCTAACTTACCCAGATTTTACAGATTCTGTCACCCTGCTTTGGTGGCTCCTTTTCAGGGCTGTCCGTGACCTGAAAGGATTGGTAGTAATGTTTCAGCCGTTGCTTTCACAGTAATTACTGTAACAGTGCAGATGTAAACTGCAATCAGAGATGTGCAAATGAACCATCTTCAGCTTCTTAAATTTATTTCTCCGTGTCATCTGCTGAGCAATGCTTGCATGTGGCTGGTAGAGAATATTCCCTATGAGGAAAAATTGTAAGTCTGAGCATATCCTTGCATATATTTCGAAGTCTGTTTCGTTTGTGCCCCATACAGCTCTGCTCTGAAAAGCTGGTATGTGGCAGATGACTCGCCCAGGATTTGAGAGAATCACTCCACAACTCACCAGGTACAGCTTTCTGCACTGGGGGAAGCAAAACAAAATATGAAGGTAAAGAAGGGCTTGTGAAGATGCATCACCTGCTGAGGTTTCTTTGATGCCCAGTGAAAGAGTCAGACTTGACGTGAACCCTGCTGCAACCTGCTGGATTAGTGCAGTCAAACCCACCCTCTTCCCACCTCTTTCAGGAGAGTCTGTTATATCCCAACTAGTACACAGGTACTGCATATGCCCTAGGGATTAGAAGTACGATGTCAAGAACTCAGATCACAGAATTGCCAAGGTAAACAAGGATATGAAACCTCAAGCACACAACACATACACACAAACACACAAAATTTACTGTTTATTAACTCTTCCAGTTCTTACTGGAATCAGTCAGGTGCTCATCCTGTTTTTCACAGTGACAGCTGCTGGCAGAAGATGCAAGCAGCCAGCAGCAGGTGCCTGTGGGATAATCCTGCTTATGGGGATGTCAGGTTTGCCTGGGGATGGACTGCATGTGACAGAGGAATCCATGTGGAACAGGGAGAGAATAAGTATCTGGATATATCTGGTAGGTGTCTGCAGTGAAGCTGTTTCTCTTGCTTTTACATCTTCTGTTGGTGTATCTTTTGGTCACAGAAACTTGAACAAATGGGCTTTATTTTTTTAAGCACACATTCTGCAGTATTTTGTACCAACTTCTGTTCCTTTTTGAATCTCTTAAGTTGCGTCATTAGCAACAGCAACCTAGTGTTGCACAGTATTTCTGCAAGTTATACTGCTTAATTAACCAAGTGATGTGTCATAATACTATATGACATTTTTCTAGAAGTGTTACCTAAAAGGCCTGAACTTCTTAGAAGTGATAACAAAAAAAGTGGTGGTAGAGTTCAGAAAGATAAAGTGCTGCGCGTGGTTTGATATCTCTGCCAGTCTGCATCTACAACGATTTGGTTCAGAGAAGTAATACACAGTTTTGGAGCAAGTCCCCTGGTGGTCTCCACCTTCCGTGTGCTAACTCAGTTCCCAGAGTAGTTTTAGGACAAAAAAGTAGATTCTTCAGAGGTGGAACTAAACAATGGTTTCTTCTCCAAAAGCACACCGCATGTCCCTTGGTGTGTAATTTGATTAGACTCCAGTATTTCCATGCATGACTTCCACCTGCTGCAAGGACTTCCCACGTGCATCTAATAAATCTTCTAACGGGAAGCTTCAAATTGCACACGGAGGTAAGGCTTTTCAGCATAGGAGATGAGACAGCGTCTGATCCACAGTATACTGCCCAAACCACGTGTAATAGCAGCTTGAGGAGCTCAGCAGCAGCCACTTTGATGTGTTCCTAAAATATTTGCGAACATTGATGTAGAAATAATAGCACTGGCCTATTACGCTACATTTGCAAGACTCTACTATTGTCAATCCATATTCATTGGCTTAAGCCCTGTTCTTTATGTAACATTGCAAACCAAATTAAAGAGACAGCAATGTTTCCAAAAATGTTTACACAGAACTGATGTTGTGAATCTACAATTATTTTTACAGTTATCTTCCTGTAGCTGTTATGGCGTAATAACAGCATTTAGTCATTGTTCTTCTGCCTGCTAAGGCGAATAATGTGCTTGTCTAATGTAACAGAAACCGCAGTCAGTAGCAAAATCTTTAATATCTAATTTGCTAAACCTTATTTTGCACTTTTTCATCTGAAATGCAGATTTAGAAATTGAAGTAGTATGTGTAACATTTCAGTGCACAAAATCATTACCAACAGGATGTTTGGATGGCAGATGTAGTTCGGTTTGGGAGGTTTTTTTAGCTGAGACAAATTTATCTTCATGTGCCGGAAGATACTTAAAAGTTAACAAGACTTATGTTGGGTTTTGGTTTGTTTTTGGGGGGTCTGTGGTTTGTGGTTTGTTGGAGTTTTTTTCTGAGAGTTTGGGTTTGTTTTTTTTTTAATTTTATTTAGCAGCACGTAGTGAAACAGTTAACTCCCCCCACACCCTAAAGAATCTCATTACCAGTCTCCTGCACCTGAGGGCTGCCATAAGCTCAAAATGAGGAATTCATTTTCAGTCGTCATTGAGTTTGGTGCTTCCTTGTGCCACAAACATGTTCACATAAGGGATTGTGGGGGATGATCTCTGTCTCCAGCAATACCACAGGAAAAATAAAAGTGATGTTGGCCCACTTTACAGATAGAGGATATCATTGTCACCTAGAGGATATATTTCAGGATTTACATGCCAGTACTCTGCTGATACAAGGACTCACTTTCCAGATCTTGCGATGCCTTTCTCTTACTAAATTCTTCCTTATTTAATTGCAGTCAGGAAGAGCCCACCTGTGATTTAGATAGGATGAATACTGCCCTTGATGCCCTTCACATATTTTATTTTGCTTATTTTCAGCTGCATTTTATCATCGTGCTGTAATGCTCTAGCAAATAGAGTAATTGGGGAGGGTATCATGTCCTATGTTAAACATCAAAGGTATAAAATGGAGCCCATAAAAGGTCATGCTGTGTTTTTCACCATGCCAGCCCTCTTTTCAGCTTTGCAGCAGATCCCCAGTTGGCACTTCAGAACCAGCTGGCTCTTGCCTGGCTGGTCACTCTTAGACCCAAAGATAGGGAAAAGTGTGGTTTTGGAGTAGGTAAGTGGAAACCTCCAGGTGCTCCCCATACCTGGTCACTGGAAGCATACATTGCCCAGGCATCAGGTGGCTGCAGGGTAAGGATTATCCCAGAAGTCACGAGAGAACTGTTGTGGAGTTGTGGGAATAACAAACAGCCTCCCTCACCCTTGCTGGCAACTGACAGGTGAGAAGAAGAAATGTGGGTGTGTTTTCTTGTGTTCCAATATTCTGCCAGCTTGGGAGGAAAGTAGCGCGCCGGTGCAAGGGGGTCACCAAGGCTGTGCTGGGCGCTGTTGCCGCGCCATGCCAGCCTCTTCCAGCTGAAGGCAGCACAGGTGGGTCATGGCGGAGGAGAGCGCTGGGTGTTTCCAAGGCACGGCGAGCTTTCCGACGTCTCTTGCCAGGCCTTTCGTTGGCACGGCGTGAACTGGTGCAGAGAGACCACAGGCTGGTCTTTACATGGCCAGCGCACGTGATCTTTAGTAACGCTGGGGAAGCCGTGATGCATACCAGTAAATGTAAAGCTGTTCCTGTTCAAAGGATGTGGTTGCTGTATATACTGGGATATATAGCTACTGTGTTCTCTGGCGCTGCATATGAGACCTTGTTTGATTTCCCTGAGATTAACTTTTTTTTTTCTATGTAAATACATTAAATATGCCTACTGTAGCTATCCATGCACTGTCTGGATATATACAATTTATATATACAGTTATACAGTATATATATATATTTATATATATAAACAGTTATACAGTTTATATTAAGGTAAATATACCTTAATGTCCAAATATTAGTCAATATAACCAAGAATTAATTTCATTTAAGTATAAATTAAATCATCAAGGTTATCCAAACATTTTTGTTAATCCAAAGCCTATGTACATGGTTGTAGCCCTGTGCCAGGCACTAAAATCAAGATTATGGAAGAACCTGCGGGAGGAAGAGTTAGTAGTATTTTTCCTTGGAAAACCTCACACAGAGGTCAGTACTGTGGTGGCTGCAGCGGTTCTGTGAACCTGGTGCTTAAAGGGACACATCAGCTGAATAACAGCAGCTCAGTAATTCACGCTTATTCCAAGGAATTTCAGACACAAACTTCTGCACAGTGTCAGGTTCTGGCCTTGCTGACTATAGATTACAACATAGTTAGGAAATACTGACTTCAAATACATTTGTTGCTTATAGAGTAATCCCTGTTTATGTATTCAGTTGATACCACAGAAAGCAAAAATTATTTATAAATACAGATTAACTTCCATTAAAGCTTAAAAAAATTATCTTGAAAAATTTTTAGGAGGGCTAAGTGAAAGTATTAAAGCTCTCATTCTCATTCCAGTCCTTCAGGAGAAGTCATCATTCAGTTTTCATAAAAATCCATCAATAACTAAAATGGATTTCCCTCTCTAAGCAGAGCTCAGTGTCTCCTCTCTGGGTGAATAATTGAATGTATCAGGTTATTCAGCACACCGATAGCGTACAAATATTTAAGGATCACATTAACAGTTTTGATCTTTTGTTACCAAAGTAAACAATGCTTTGTAATACTTGAAGCATTCCATTTGACCTAAAATAACAAGGTTAATTTTGAAACAGCTGAAGAACAGTACAACTGGTGCACTAGTGTTGCCAAGGGTCCAGTCATCATTTTTAGAGGTCTTGGTGTTAATGTGATACAGACCTAGGTGTAAAATGACTGTTCTCTTACAGAGCAGTGCTAAGTTTGGTGTGAAATACCCAAATGCTTGTTGGTTCAGGAAAACATTGTGATTCTCAGCCCTAGTGATGAGTACACCCATGTGGGAGGTGAGATATCTGGGGTACAATTTCTAGTCCCCCCAAAATTGTTGGTCACGTGTGCCAACAAAGCAGCATTTAATGCAACAGGGCAGCCCCTGCACCTGAGGTATCTTTCTTTCTGTGGGTCAGGGTATCCGTCAGAGAGGTGAGCAGCCAAGGTTGTGCCTCAGGTGGTGAGCAAGCTGGGCTCCTTGCCCTCCAATGGCCTCAGCCACCCATTTGGCTTCCAGGTGACACAGCTTGTCTCACGTGTCGCTAGTTTACATCTGAGACTTAGCAGTGCCGTGGCCTGAAGTGCAAGTGATGCTAAAGCATTGAGTTTGTCCTGTGATCTGCAATACCTGGCCCTACTGTGCCTGCATCCCCTGCCGTCCCCTGTTCAGGGCTGTCCTGTAACCCACCTGCAGATCCATGCTCTCTCAAAGGGGCACGTGGTGGTGGTGTGTGCAATCCTGGCTCTATTAGTTTGGCTGAACAGTCAAACTGTGTCATAATCCTGAACAGCTTTCCTCCCCTCCAAGCAGGATGTTCTCCACAAAAAAAGTGTGTGTATGTTTCTAAGTGCATGTATGGCATACGTATGTGCACACAAATATGTATCTCTAATTCTATTTGAGTGCAAGATTGCATGGATATTTATTAATTACGTTCTTTTTAGGGTCAGAAACAGCTTGTTTCTGTGTGCCTGAACAAACCTAACACAAAGTTCTGATTTACTTATGAAATTCCTAGACGTTTCTGCAAAATAAATCAATAATAAAAACTTTCTTAACATGCAATCAATCAGTCTATTTACAAAGGTTTCTTTTTTCAGGAACAGGATGAAAAGGCTGATCTTTCTGTTGAGGAATTCTACTAATGAGCCTTTTTTATAGGCTCTGCACTTATTAAGGAAAATATACAGACAGGCAAATACCACATGTCTGTATATTTCTTTCACATTAAGTATACTTAATTAAATATTAAGTGAAACTGTTGTGCTGACAACTTGCTAAAGCAGCCACTGAATCTGTGTAATCTGGAATGCTGTGGCTTAAGTAGTTTCAAAGCCATTTGTTTGTTCAGTACTTTCTTTTGAATCTTTCATTGAACTAGCTTCCCTTAAGCAAGTGAATGTAGTCCATCAGGAAAGTTCTGGGATCAAAAATTCTAGGTCAGTGGGAATTAATACATTTCCTCCTTAAGGCTGTGGTTTTGTCTTTGTAAGATGGAGATGTACTTACCATTAACTCTGATACCTTAGGATCAGAATTACATGAAGTAGAAGGCAGGATTCAAGACTAAGTATACTAAATTTTCAGAAGTCTCTTAATATTGTACATTAGTGCTAAAATTCTGCCTACCTCATCAAACTGCATATGGATTATGGAACAGATGTGGGTTCCTACCGATCCTGATATATATATATATAGAGAGAGAGATCAGCCATATAATGATCATCTAATAAGAGCTGATAATGATTGGCAAACATATCTTTTTTTATTACTTGGCTTTTACCATTCTTAGTATTTTTGCTGTATCACCAATCTGTTGTGTGGCAATTGGCCTAGTTATTTGATTGCAAGCTCTCTCAAAACCTCTGTCCACGGAAGTCACTAAGAGAGTTGTGCCTGTTGTCTCGTGATGTTTGATAACCACTACAGCTAACTGCCCCGTGTCTGTATTTGCTGTGCTGTGTTTTGGTTGTGGTATCTGTGCGTGCTCAGATACTTGCTGTCAGGAATGGCCGTGCCTTGGACGTTCCCTTTAGCACAGTGCAGCCTTGACCTGAGGAATCTTTTCTTCCTTCCTCATCTGGTAATTACTTCAGGAGAGAAAAGGGGAGAGAGGTGCACAGGATTGTGCTGAAGTGAATAAGCAAAATGAAGAAATCTTAACGTGTGCTATAAGCCACTGCAAAATGATTCACGGGTCAGACGCTGCATGTCAATGAGGTGCTGTCATGCCCCACGACTTCTGTTTGGCTAGTCTTGAAAGAAATTTAAGCAAATACTTAAACTGTGATGCCAGTGAGATAACAGCCTTAAAGTTGTATATATGTTGTATGCTTTTCATTTTGTTTTCATTTTTCTTCCGGACTGGAAAGCTCAGTGTCATATAGAATTGATGTACAGATAGTCAAGAAATCACTCTGCTTGACTTACATTAAATCACACTGGACCTCCTACATCTTGTCTTTTGTGGGGAAAAAAGAAACAAACAACAGCACAACAACAAAAGCCCAACTGGAATGACTCTGTAGGGAATGCTGCAAAATCTCATATAAGGTCAATGAAACTAGTCACAGTACTGTCAGAGATTGCCAAATCCCAACCCATGCTATTTATTTTCTGGCTCCCTTTTGCTTACTGTTTGTCAATTATAAATATGTTTTCCCATTAATTATTGTCAAGTGCAAACCCTTTTATGCTGTCCTGATTTATGTATATTTTTAAATTAAATTTTGAAGGACTGTGGTGCTTATGATGTGAGTTAAACACATTTCAAACCTTAATAAGTCTATTTTTATATTATGGTGCTTGAACTACAATCATGCTTAGGGATGGAGGAGGGGAAGAGAATTAATGGGTTCCTCTTGAAGTAGAAAAAATTTATTCGTTTCCAATAAAAGATCTTTTGATAATTTACTCTTGACTACACTACTTGATTTATCTCATCTTCCCATATTAATTTGTTTTTAGTGTTTTTCCCTTGCCTTCTGAGGTTTTCTAGCTTCAGTAGCAATTCTGAGGTGGTTGGATTAATGGACTACAAAAATCTAACAAACATTTTTGAACTAAAAGAGAAGAGCTTAAACACTTGAGCTAACAAGCAATAGAACCTTCACATAATAAACTAGAAATCCAGCTTTCCAGTGTTTTGATATCAGATGCTGGAAGTTGATTGTTTAGTTCATATATTCCATGTCCTTGCTAGGCCACGATAGTTTGACAGTGCAAAACAGGGGGTTTTTTTGTGGTCTCTGGAGTCTTTAGAATGGGTTAAGTATTGGTACTTCTGTTGTTTCTCTCAAGTTACCATTTATAGGCTGATATGTGTTATTGACAGTAAGGCTTTGGGCTGTATCAGCTTCTCTTTCCCTCTTTTTTTCCTTTTTTTTTTTTTTTTCATTTTTCCCCTGTTTTTTCTTTTTTTCCTGTTTTTCATTTTTGTTTTTTCTTTTGTAGTATTTCTTTTTTTCTTGTTTTTCTTGTTTTTCTTGTTTTTCTTTCTTTTTTCTTGTTTTTCTTTTTTTTCTTGTTTTTCTTTTTTTCTTTTTTCTTGTTTTTCTTTTTTCTTGTTTTTCTTTTTTCTTGTTTTTTTTTAAGAACTGTTTAGTTCCTCAAATGTTACCAGTACATCTCCCTAAATCCTTGTTAAGAGATTAGTCTGTGTAACCATATCAATGTTATTACGTGCTAACAAGACATTCTCGGTGCCCGTATTTTTGTCTCATTTGCAGCCTGTTGGTGTGCTCTCAGAATGAACCATGCTGGTCAGAATTAGCAATCCTTGTAGGGCAGGTGCACAGTTGTGTTAATTAATAGAGAGTCAAGATATTACTTGCACCACTATAATGATTTTAAGAACCTAACATGCTACTTAACTGCAAACACAGATTAGAATAATTAAAAAAGCAGTGGAAAGGAGGAAAAAAATCAGAGTGGTTGGAAACATTACAATTCCCCTGGTACCAAGCCCCTGAACTGCACGTTGGCCTGTGTCTGGGTAGGCAAGTGCTTCAGTGCAGACCGTGATGCCTTCGCCATGAGCTTATGCCTGGAACTCAGGCAGGTGTGGAGTACTCCAGCATGATGAATGTTGGTGGAAAATGGTAGAAGTTGAAGAGACGCTGGTTTAACCCAGATGGGAAGAATTTTGATGCAGCTGTGGACTGTGCTTAGGACTGTGAGTGAAGCAAGAGAGGGGGAAACTTTCTGAATTAGTTGGTGAAATGTGACAGGTCAGAAATTGAAGGGTAAAAGTCTTCTATTATATTCTTTGTCAACATTAAAAACAAACAAACAAAAAATAACAAAAAAAACCCGGTTGAGGACAAGGAAGAGAGTTAAATAGACTTTGGCAGATCAGTTGGAGTTAGTACTGAAAGAGGAAAGGTTGTAACCCCATATGCTGGGAAACTTGTTGCTACTTTCCCCACTCCCTGTGTTGTTCATTCTTCAATTGTTTTCATCCACCCTGTTCCCTTCTGTGCACTCCTGTGCATGCATGTTGCTCCGTTTCCACCTGTGTTAGAGCCAAATTTCCTTGACTGTGCACCAGAACAGGAGGAGGTGATACCCCAACAGCACTAATAGGTTTCAGAATACCCGCTGAGGCACCAAACCTGCTGAGACTGACCAGGTGATAGTCTAGATCAGACAGTTGCAAGAAGCAGTTTCAGCTGAGACACACAGTGTGTGCTTTCATGGATGATGGATCATGTTTTATCCTGAGATATATATATAAAATAAGCATTTTCCCCTTTACTAATCTGTTGTGTTTGTCTGTGTTGGCAGCAGCGTAGCACAAATCAATTGAGATTCAATAAGAACAGAGTTTCTTCTTTGCTAAGAAAGATTACGTGCTGCTCAGGACTAAATATCCACTCTCTAGCAACATAAATCTGATACCTTTTATTATATTTATCTTGTGGAAGTGCTGAATATCAAATTGTTGTACTATAATTTTATTTTTTCTCTCGTGTATTTTAATTCTTTTTCTCTGTCATATTCTAATTAATAAGTTATCAAACTTTTTTTAAGGACTGCCTCTTCTGTTTGCTGTGAAGCAATGTATTAGCTGGTCTTTGTTCTTGAACCTTATATGGCTGTTAAATGTTGTGTGCTAACATTAAGAGGATTTTATGTGTACTCTGAAAAATGAAAACATGTACAAGCTGTAACTGTAACCTTTAAAAGATCCTTATTTTCAGCAACTTACAAGTGCTTTGGCAACAGCACTTTTCAAGTGATATATATGACACATCCATCTTCAACATTTTCTTGGTTGAACAGCATAGATGGTGAATTTGGTTTTGAACAATTAATATTTAGTATAAAGCCCAGGTTACTTTAAGTTCTTCTTTTCTATAATCTGATGCCTTCACTCTTTCATAATTACATATGAATATTTTTAAAGCTTTGCTGCTCAAAAACAGATGAATTTTTTTATTTAATAACGATGTCTAAATTGTGTAGCTTTTATTTTTTATTTAAGGCAGTCTGAGAAAGTATAACTTTGTCTCCTTCCTAGGTGCTTGTAGCCTTTAAATGTTGACTGTTTCATTAACGCACACCTACTCTCTTTTCCACACTTTGCTTTTCAGTCAATTCTTGGCCAAATAGCACATTTTCAGTGATTTTGTCCTTCCTTGTTAATTAGTTCCTGAGCGATCACTGATGATGTTCCAATTTTCTGAGCTGTTTAGTTGGTTGGAGTTATGTATGGCATTTAAAGCACCTGTCCTAGATTCTAGGCTTTTCTGGTATACCCTGTGATTAAACTAATGAACGTAAATGTGAAGGAGGAATAAAAGCAGCCTGTTCCATATCATAGCTTTTTCAGTTTCGGGTCTTGTCTTCCAAGTCACTTTTCCATTTCTGTGACCCAAGGGGAGAAATGAGCTTTGCAGCTTACTCTGGAAGGTCAGTGGCCTGGGACTGCTCCGAGGAACGAGGGGAATGAGCCCAGTGCTGTGGCTGCCTGTGCAGCAATCCCTGCTCACAGCTGTTCCCACATTCAGAAGGTTCCTGTGCCTTTGACCACAGCTGGAGCTGGGGGGTTTTTTTCAGGTCACAACAAACAGCTCAGGTAGGGTAACTTTCCCTGTAAACCTCCGGGCAGTGAATGCACCTTCCGCAAGACTGGTGGTGTTTTAACAGGGGAAAAAAAAGAAGAAAAAGAAAGAAAGAAAAAAAGCCTGCTAGAGTGTGTTTTTTTGCATTATTTTCATCATTCAATTCAATTTATTGTGTTGCAGTTTTATTTTGTGTTGAAATCGGCTTAACCTTAGATTGAAGTACCGATTATGTGTAACACCAGCAGAAGCAGCCCTCGCCGCCTCGTCAGCACATGCCTTCCATCTTGCTGAAACCATTGCTACATCGCTGAATTTTTGCTGCCAATTTCATGCCCCTGGTATATCCGTGCCTGACAATGAGTGCTTGAAGTTGTCTGTAACAGTGTAGTAAACTGCCAGGTAAAGTCTGAATCCGTTTGGGTGTTATTTTTCAGTCGATTTTGCTAAATGGTAAGATTTTAAAGAACTGTTCAGAAGAAATGTAAGCGTAGGCAAATATCAGCTCCCTTGGCTCAGGTGTTCATTTTTGTCTGCTCAGCTAGAGTCTTTTGACAGCTCTCTAGATGCTGACTGTGTATTGTCGGTAGGAGTACTGAAAGGACTGGTTAGATCAGTAAAACTATGTTAACTCAATCTATATTTGACTGGAATTTTTGCAGACCTTTAAAACCTTTACAATGTTATGCCATCTATTATATCCGCTCACTTACTGAAATCTATTCTAATTGATAAAAGAGACAGTAAAGTTCTTGGGAATAGGTTTTAGCTTGCTTGCTTTACTTGCTGGGACTCTCTGTAGGCTAGTGATGGAGAGAAACAGAACTGTTCCTCGTTAAGCTGATAGGGAAGGAATCAACACTGTTAAGCCTCAGACAATATTGGTAGATAAGTAAGTAGGACCATGTTTAACTTTAAGGGAAGAGGGGAGGTATGAAGATGCGTGTGTTTTTGAATAGCTTGACTTTCTTTTTCACTTCTCCGGTGGCTTCATTTTCCAGGTGATGCTGCCTGCTTCAGAGAGAGACTACCCAATTCCCACATAGAAGCACAAGTGAATAATCAAAAGTCATATTCATCTGCCATTGTTTGGCTTTTGTAAAAGTTATTGTATATCCAGGCTTAATAAGAAAAGCAGAATGCATTTCAAAATATTTTTTTCTTTTCTCACAAAATTAGGCAATCAAAGCAATTTCTGATAATTTTCCAGTTGTATAGCGTGTTAGCAAGAGCTGTATTTGAGCTTAATGTCAGAAGTCTAGTTGAAGGAAAACTGAAATGGTAACAAAAGAAACTACTCGAAAATCAGATGAAAAGGGTGTGTCAAAAGGGTATGAATTGGCTAGATCTCGATCTTACCATTTTGAAAAGCATATTGAATTTTACAAATGTTTCGCTCATCCATTTTTAATGAGCACAAGTAATCATAATGATTCTTAATCACGGTGAAAGGTTATGGCAACACTGTGTTTTACTTCAACGGGTATACTGGCCTTAACAAAACAAACAAACAAAAAAAAAAATTGAATGCAAAAAATGCCCTGTAACTTTGTAAAAGGAATGAGCATGGGCTGAAAAGAGGAAGACTTAATCTTGCCCAGTGAAAACTGTAGACTGAAAATGTAACCTTCTCACCCCCAGTTCAGCTTTGCCTTTCTTTTAGAAAGCCCAGAGCGAAAAAACATCTATTCTCAGAACGGAAAATATTTGCATTGTAAAAGAATCTCTCTCTCTCTCTCTCTCTCTTTTTTTTTTAATCTTCTTATTCTTTTTTTATACTATTCATTTTGTAGTTTCATGCAGTTTTAATTTGGGGGAGAGTTATTTTAAAACCTATGTCTTAAAGGTTTGGGGTATTTTTTTCTTGTATATGTTTGCAGGGTTGCTTCTTTACTGTCTAAGAGGTGGTATGATTAGGGTTTCTTTTTACTTAATTACCAGTGGGGAAAGCAGCATCTGAAAAGTCAGAATAGTATTTTTTTCCTATGTGATCATCTGTTCCTGCTGTTTATGCTTCACCTGGATGCCTAATCCTTTTAGCAGTGCTGAAGATTATGACGCTACAGACAAGAGATTACGGCTCCAGGTGAGGGATAAGCAGTTGATCAAATGAATGAAGGAGAGAAAGAGATTGTTTCAATGCAAATATCCCCTTCTAATTAGGGCTAGGGAGAAGAACTGAGAAGAAATATGATTAGGATTCTCTCTGTCTCTCTCAGTAAGATTTTTATTCTTCTTGCCCCCCAAGGAGGATGCCTGAAAGTTTTCGTAAGGAATTAAAGCCACTTTTAAAATACAATTCTTTGTGAGACTGGTATACCTGTACAATTAGTACCACACTCTTGTGTCGGGTTTGTGGGTGTTTTTCCTCTCACTTGTTATAGATACATATATGTTTGTTTTCACCTTCCTTTGTATCAGAATTTCATGGGGTCAAGAGCTAAGGAGCAGGAGGAAGGATCTGTCAAGGGTGTATGGTTAATGTTTTCTGTGGCTTTGCTTGCAGAAATTAGACATCACCAATTCATTTTGCAGTTAGCATCGCATATATTTGAGTATTTATCCTGGAAAACACTACCTGAGGTAACAATGTAGAAAAATCCTTTCTCACTGCTGCATCACCCTTCTCAATCATGAAGATATTGGAGCCCACAGTTACAGCCAGTGCAGTCAGGTCCTGAGTATGTTTAACACTTCATTCTTAGTGTATTCTGTGCTCTGACTTCTCCACGAAACAGTTTTCATGTCTTGTATAAAACAAAGAGCCAACTAAGATACTAATTAGCAAAAATAGTACTAGAGGTACTCCATCCTATCCATGGAGAGCAGCACACCAGAACTGAGGCACTTTTCTGCTGGTCTTTCCTGGGACCTCTGGGTGCTACTGCAATTCAAATATTTGCATTTTTCCTCAAGCATCTAGTCATCCGTCTTCCCTTCCTGTTCTCTTTGCAGAAAGTTGTGACCACAGTTGGAAGTTACGGGATTTTTCTAAAGTTAATCCAATTTGCAAATAGAAGCAAACAAGAAAATGTATGCTTAATTTTATCTTAGCATGAGTTGGTGTTTTGTCTTCTACAAAGCAGTCACGCTGTTTTACACCTATATGGCAGGTTTTGGTTTTCCACTTCTCAGAAGACTGCAACAGAAATGAGAGAAGTACCTCTCTCCACATTGATGCAAATACCAGACAGAGGGTGACATGGCTTGTCCAGTCCCTTACTGTTTAACTGGTACAGCCGAGAAGAAAATTGAGTTATCCGGTTCTGACCGCATGCCCTAATCCCTGGCCCTTGCTGCTTTCACTGGTACCACAAGACCGTATCTCCATGCTTTTCATTTTTCTTGAAAAGAAAGAAAAAAACCAAAACACCAACAAACAATGGCTCAAAGACAGTAGGTGGGGTAAGTAAATAGAGAAAGGAACAATTTATTGTGTGAGCTATGCTGTAGGCTCAGGAAACCTCGTAAATTGTTTCCCAATGTGTATATGCAAGACTCAATTAAACGCAGGTAATTAAAAGCTCTTTCACAAAACTGACAAAGTTTGCTACCTATGGAGACATTCATTCTGAAAAGGAATTACCAGTTCCCAAACATTCTTTGGGATTAAAACAGAGACTTGCTAAGCATTTTCATAATATGTTTTATGAAGGGTACTCTGTTGATTTACTCGTGACAGGCATGCTATTTTACAATCCTGTTCTCCTGTTCAGGCTAACAATAAAATTCTGTCATGTTCCACAGAAAAGAACAGAACAAAGAAATGCAAAAGATTGTTTGCCTTTGTGGGTGATTTAAAGTTATGCCACCTAGCTGAGCTGTTTGTAAAAGTGTAAAAATGTGAACTCCACATTCACTATACACTACATGATAGTAGAGAAAATAATAATTTGCAATTTAATTAGGTGGTCCGTACATGCTAATATATTCATCCTTAAAAAAAAAAAAAAAAGTGGATGCTAACACTTGAGTCAGTATTTCAATCTGAGAGTTGCTCTGTTAATAATCAAACTCATTAACAAAGGTATCTGCAGTATATATCTAATTAATTGACTGTTCCACAATGCTAGTCTTTTCCAGCTTTTGAAGTCAGCCAGTATTTATAGCAAAAAAGTGCTGCTAGGGACTTTTAAGTTGTAATTAATAATTATTATGTCTCATTTAAAAGGCTTGTCCCATCAATATGTTGCTTCAGTTTATTGCTTGGGAGTCTTGCAATAATTAAAAGTAAAATGGTGGAAAGTAAATTAAATTTTACATCACAGATATTAGTGGGGAACAGATATGTCTTGTACAATTAACAACAAAGAAGTCAAGTGTTTCTTTAAAAATAGGAGCTGTGCTTCTAGTGAGATATGTGAAAGACTTCAAACACAGTTTTAAATCAAAATTGCATCCATCAAATTTAATTATGAAAGATGGCAGGTTGCAAGAATAATTTGTAGGTTTTAGATGGCACTGGTACGTAAGCAGCCGCTCTCAAGATGCTTTGCAGGGGGGAAGGCAAAGGAGCGAGGCAAAGAAGTGACCTTTCCAAGGTGATAGCTGATGGCAATGCTGCAAATAAATGACTGAAATCGGGCCCTTTTATGACCAAAAAGGCAGCTGTGCTTTGATCTCTCTCGTCTGCTGATGCTGACTCCTGGTTCCTCTCTGTCCCTCCCATGTTAAGCACATGGCGACCCAGCTGTTTCTCATCACTTTGACTGGTGTGGTAGATTTTGGAAGGACACCTTTACTAAGATAACTTCAGTACAACTGGTGAAGCTGCACTAATCTTTTTTTCTTCCACCACCTGAGATGTAGCCCCCGAAGTTGTGCATTGGGTGAGGGAGATTTTTCCTGCCCCTCCAACAAACAGCGGCCACCAGGCCTCACTCTGCTCGGCTGCACCTCGGCCTGGAGGTGGGCTCTCCTTTCTTAACTGGTTTTATATGAAAAAAAAATTATCTCCAGTTAGATTAATCTAAGGTACTCCAAGGTACCTTTATGCTGTTGCTGTTGGGAGAAAACTGTCATGTTTCAGAAGGTGGAAAAGGCTTCGCTGTGCCTGTGTGGTGGTTTCTGCTGGTGGGATGGTTTTTCCTCAGTGATGCTGAATGGTCTGGCTGCTAACGTCATGGTTCACTTTCATCCTTCTAAACCTTACGTTATGTGAGTCCTGATAATCCGAGACGTTAACTTTTCTCCATGAGCTTCCTAATGGTAATTTGGTTTGCTGTACCACTTAAACTATCAGTCCCCCAGGCAGAGACAAGAAGAGAGCCAACAGCAAAGCTCTCGGAGTTTTCAAGGTTCGCCTCACACTGGCCTTTTGGAGGCTGGAGTACCTGCTCGTCAGAGGTGATTTGAGCTACCAACAAAGCCATTCCCCTCCCCGCCCCCCCCCCAATATTTTGTGCCTTAATATGTTTAAATGTTTTTCAATATTTATTTTTCTAACCTCAGGGAAGTACTAGTGAGGCTTCAGAGACCTTTGACGTGTGGCCTGAGAACCCAACATCCAATGCATTCACTGTTTTTTCTATTATTTTGCCCACTTCTGAGCATGACGTGGAGTCCTCCATCATCTGGCTAACAATTGATTCTAGAAACATTTATTTATGATCCCCCTACGTAATTCTTTTCACTCTGTCCCCTGGGTTTCTACTTGAGCATGGGTAGCTTGCGTAAGATGGCACAGAAAGTTACTGCCCTCAGCTGCAGAGTGTAATAACTTCAGTGTAAATGAGCAACTACTTCCATTTACACTGCAGGGCTGCACTGTAAACTGTGGTGGTTTGAAATCTGCTGGGTGATCAGCTAAACATCTTTCCTGCAGTGGCAGGGCAAAAATTTAACTTTGTGACCTCTCCAAAACTAAAGCATCCTGCATGTAATTGAACCCCCTTGCATTACTGTTATTTTCTTTTCCGAATGAATCTCCATTACTTTTCTCTCCTTAGTGCCACATTCATTACAGAATTGCTGTAGTTATTTGAGGAGCAACATCTGAGATTTTTAGAAATTATTCTGGAATGGTGGGACACGGGCAGAATATGGCATGAGTTTTCTGTCCAGCAACATTTAGTGTCTGGAGGAAGCAGATTAATGTTACTTGCTGTTGCTGGCTGTCATGCTGTATACATCTGGCACCTTAGAGCAATTGCTTTAGATTAGAGATGGCATTGAGCATGCAAAGGAAAAATGGTACTTTGTCGTACAGTAAAAGAGCACCTCACAACGGCCCTTTGAACCAGTTCATTTGTTCTAGTCACTGGCTGCAGGTAGTATGGCTTTATCTGGGACATGCAGGCATTAAAAAGAAAAAAGAAAGAAAGAAAGAAAAGCCTACTTATGCTCAAGGTTGTGCAGGTTTGGTCTGTGGGCCACTTTTTCGATGTCCGAGTATTACAAACATTTGTTTATCTATGCAGTTACTGTTAGCTGTGTGCTCGCTCTAGTCACCAGAAACCATGGGCACTCTCTGTATAACCCAAACATGGAACTGCACAGTTGTTTTATTCTTCTGCAATGTGCTTTATTTTTGTTTTGTTTCTCCAAGTGGCCCACTGCACACTGAGTAGCTTAAGCTTCCATTATCTGTAAATAGCAGCACTTATTTATGTAAATGAAATCATTGTATTTGCCTTATTGGCAGCGTACTGGGTAGAAATCTAATGTAATGGCCTGGTTTGCTGGAGCATTCACATTTTAGCATCATGGGGCCTATATCATCCATTACTAGTTAATACTATCAGTGTTTATTCTGGATCTTAAAAATATAAGGTTTACGTAGGAAATATAAGATAAAGCCAACAGGAGCATTTGAATGTTCTGATTATTTTTTTTTAGAAGCAGAAACAAACTGATAGCTGAATTTTACATCTTGAAACTTGTAGTTAACTACCAAATACCCTCAGCTGTTTGTTTGAACTGATGGCAAAAAAAGTCACGATGGATTTTTAAAGGGCAAGTAGAATGATTTGTTCATACAGAAGACACAAAATTTACCTTTGTGCATCTAATTTTCCTTCTTAGATAAATAACAGAGGTAACCACCATAATTATCCATTTTCCCTCTATGTATATATGAGTATTCTTGCAGTAGATGGGAAACATTTGTTCACTGAAGAAATGACATATGGAGATTTAGACTTTTATTTCTGTTCTGTATTACCAAAACAAGTCAGGTTTAGGAGTTTTCTTATGTGCGCTTTACCTTTTGTCTGTGAACAACTAATAATGAAATGGAACACTTTGCGTGAGCCATGGATGTCATTCATTTTTTAGAAAAAAAATCCCACATTTTTAATTCCTCTTCTGTTTGTGCTGTATTTTCCTGAAGGTGTCTCCATGCATCTCTAACATCTCCCTTGCTCCCTGTTTGCTACAGGTGTGTGCCGTTATCCAGTCTTTTGCTGCTACGCGTACAATAGGTAACAGGCAGTAAGTGGATATTCTCCAGACAGGGGAAAAAAATGTAATATAAAGAAATGATGGATAATGTGCTTCTTCAGGAATTTTTCCATTATAAATATATGTATTTTAAAAAGCTTTCTTAGTAACAACTTTACTTCTGGAATATTCATGTTGCGCTGATGCAGTATGACTGTGTTTAAGGCTGTGTTTCACTAACCATTCCCACCTCAGTTGTTCACAGCTTCCTCAGCCAGATCCCTTTTGGTTTACTGTGTTCCATGGTTGGCTTCAGATCAGAAATTATATTTTTGAGAGCAAAGAAAATTTAGTCAGCTTTGGATTTCTCCATATGTTTTGAATCAGGAGAGCTGTCAATATGCTGTTTAAGGGATGATTTGGTATTTGATTTTTAGGTCTTAAGAAAAAGAAAGACAGATGTAAATCCAGTACATGTTGTAGGTTTAAGTTCTGAACACGTTTGATTGTTACTTGTTTTCTTTGTTAATTAATGCAAATCTGCTGCCATTTTTCATATTGTGAAATGGATCTGCAAATGGGCTAGAGAGGTATTTCTTTTACCAGATTTTTAGACCTCTAGTCTCATCTAGACCTCTGCCTTCAACTGAGATCAATCATACTCTGAATAAGCCTGGTTTTGTGCTGAGTACAATAAAAGTCTAGTTGACTAGCTCTCACATATCCATCTACATTATAGATGTCTGTTGGCAGTCAGATGACTTTTAGTCCAACTTCAGGGAAAAGTGCTTAAACTTCCTTTGCCTTGTTCTGTCAGTGTGCATAAAAGGGTATCTTTGAATTTTAATTCATATTTAGAAAACACTTCAGGGAATACTAATGTTGTATATATACATGCATTGTATATGTATCTATATCTATATGTGTATATGCATATATAATAGAAGTGGGGGTCCAGATTGTTTTTAAGGAAAAAATTGATCCAGGAATAAATTTTTTGGTTACTTTAAAAATGCGTATTTGTTTCACAGTAACCATATTTAGCGTCAACAATGCATATTCTAAAGTTTTAGTTGACCTCAGCCTCCAATACATTGGTCAGTAGTTGTGGCTTTTGAGTTCAGATTGATTCACAAGTTTGACTAAGAGAAATGAGCTTCAATTTTCAGAAATCAGCCATGAAAGAATCAGGAAATGAAACAAGTGTACCTGATTTTACCTTTGTTTAGGTATTTTGCTGTTGTGTAGGCAGAGGGAAGAAGGTCCTCGTAATAACCTAGAAGTAGCAGAGAGAATCAAGTACTTTCAATAGTATTAAGTCCGTCGGTACTAATCTTTTAAGCACCCTCGAGCAGATTGGGAAGTTGATCTAACCTTTGCTGTCAGTACCTATCAGCCAGCCTTGCACTCTGGAAATGGATGAGCTGAGCAGGGACAGTGCTGCAAACTTACTATTTATGTTAGTATTGGACAATCTGTTTATAGGTTGGTTTAGGGTTTTGTTAAGTCTGTAGTCTTTGCTTTTAAAAGGGAAAAACATAAAAATAGGAAAAAAATTTTCACTGCTTCCAAAATATTCTTAAAGCTTATTATTTCAAACCAAGCTATGGAATTTTTTAATGACTTGGAGTTATCAGTACTAGAGGAAATCTGTATCTCTGTTGTTATCCTCCCCAACATTTAAAGGTCCCTTGCTTCATGGTTCAATAAATGGTTTTGTATCCTACCTAAACTCCTCTAAAAGTTAGAGGTCACAAAGGCTGAGATGCAACAATGAGAGTTTTGGCAATTCTCCTCAAGCATTTCTGCACAGCCAAAACAAGTTCTTTTTAACCTTTTTGTGATAGAAGAGGTTGCTGCCATTTTTCCTACCTCAGAGCGTGTGTTACAGGTTATTGGGAGTTATGTTGTGAAGTTATGCAGGGAGAAAATTAGAAAGGTGAAAGCCCAGCCGGAGCTCAGGCTGGCCACTGCTATAAAAGATAACAAAAAAAAAATGTTTTTACAAATACATTAGAAACAAAAGGAGGGCCAAGGAGAATTTGCATCCTTTATTGGATGTGGCAGGGAACATTGCCATGAATGATGAGGAAGAGGCTGAGGTACTTAATGTCTTCTTTGTCTCAGTCTTTAATAGCAAGACCAGTTACCCTCAGAGTACTCAGCCCCCTGAGCTGGAAGTCTGGCATGAGGAGCAGAATGTCCTCACAGTCCAGGAGGAAATGGTCAGTGACCTGCTGCTCCACTTGGACACGCACAAGTCTATGGGGCTGGATGGGATCCACCCGAGGGTACTGGGGGAGCTGGCGGAGGAGCTCACCAAGCCTCTCTCCATCATCTATCAACAGTCCTGGCTCACTGGGGAGGTCCCAGCAGACTGGAGGTTAGCCAATGTGGTGCCCATCTACAAGAAGGGCAGGAAGGAGGATCTGGGGAACTACAGGCCTGTCAGCCTGACCTTGGTGTCCGGGAAGGTTATGGAACTGATTACCCTGAATGTCATCATGAGGCATGTGCAAGGCAACCAGGGGATCAGGCCCAGCCAGCATGGGTTTATGAAAGGCAAGACCTGCTTGATGAACCTTATCTCCTTCTATGAGAAGATGACCCAGCTAGTGGGCAAGGGGAAGGCTGTGGATGCTGTCTGCCTGGACCTTAGTAAGGCCTTTGACACTGTCTCCCACAGCATTCCCCTGGAGAACCTGGCTGCTCATGGCTTGGGCAGGTGTGCTCTATGCTGGGTAAAAAGCTGGCTGGCTGGCCGAGCCCAAAGGGTGGTGGTGAATGGAGTTACATCCAGCTGGTGGCCGGTCACAAGTGGTGTTCCCCGGGGCTCAGTGCTGGGGCCAGTTCTGCTTAATATCTTTAGTGATGATCTGGACAAGGGGATTGAGTGCACCCTCAGTTTGCAGATGACACCAAGTTTGGCGGTGGAGTCTTGATCTGCTGGAGGGCAGGAAGGCTCTGCAGAGGGACCTGGACAGGCTGGACCGATGGGCCAAGGCCAGTTGTATGAGGTTCAACAAGGCTCAGTGCTGGGTCCTGCACTTGGGTCACAACCACCCCACACAGCGCTGCAGGCTGGGGCAGAGCAGCTGGAAAGTGCCTGGTGGGAGAGGGCCTGGGGGTGCTGGCTGACGGCCGGCTGGGCATGAGCCAGCAGTGTGCCCAGGTGGCCAAGAAGGCCAACAGCATCCTGGCTTGTACCCAAAACAGTGTGGCCAGCAGGACACAGGCAGTGATCGTCCCTCTGTACTGGGCACTGGTGAGGCCACACCTTGAATCCTGTGTTCAGTTTTGGGCCCCTCACTACAGGGAAGACACTGAGGTGCTGGAGCGTGTCCAGAGAAGGGCAATGAAGCTGGGGAAGGGTCTGGAGCACAAGTCTTATGAGGAGCAGCTGAGGGAACTGGGGTGGTTTCACCTGGAGAAAAGGAGGCTCAGGGGGGACCTTGTCACTCTCTGCAACTGCCTGACAGGAGGCTGTAGGCAGGTGGGGTCGGTCTCTTCTCCCAGGTAACAAGCAATAGGACAAGAGGAAATGGCCTCAAGTTATGTCAGGGGAGGTTTAGATTGGACATTAGGGAAAATTTCTTCACTAGAAGGGTGGTGAAGTATTGGAAGAGGCTGCCCCGGGAGGTGGTGGAATCACCATCCCTGGAACATGTTCAAAAAACACGTAGATGTGGTGCTTAGGGACATGGTTTAGTGGTAGACCTGGCAGTCCTGGGTTAACGGTTGGACTTGATGATTTTAAAGGTTTTTTCCAACTTAATGATTCTATGATTCTATGTAGCTCCTCCAACCCTTATCGTACTTCGAGACATAAACTATAAAACACAAAAGCATGTGAAACAGATCACAAGTACAAGAGTGCAGTGCACAGAATAACTGTCTTGGTGCTGAAGGGCCTGTGAATCCATACCTGTAGGTTTTTTTAGAGGACTATTCAAGGTAGCTAGAGATGGGTTTTTTCTATGAGTGTAGCCAAGATTGCTGTCTTTATAAAAAGTATGTAGTTGTCGAGGCTTGAAATGTGGCTGGAAAAAAAAGGAGGAAATACGGAGAGGGGTCCCCAAACCTGTTACATACAATGTGAAGGTCAAAGTTTTAATTGATCCTCTGCCTGAAGAATGCAGACCCTCACCTGTTCTTTCCCATGAAAGTATCCTAATTGTGAAGCTGGAGGCTAGATTGGCCAGTCTTCAGAAAGAGTGAAGGATTGCCTCCACAGTCCCGTGATAAGGGCATTCCCCAGGCAAAGGGAGGACTGAAGATTGATCCATGCTTCCCAAATCAAGTGCAAAGCCCAGTGCAATCCTAATTACTGCACTGCTATGACACATTTATCATTATTCTTCCCCATCCACTGTCTCTGCTTAGTGTTTCACAAGACAAGGAGCAAGCTGAGAATGCCAGCCCTGTCACTGCAATCCTGGTCTAGAGAGGGACGAAGGCATGGCGATGCCTATTTATTTTGTCCATAAATGCAATGCACTGCTCCTAAGTTGTTAGAAAAATAATGGCACAAGTTCCACTTCGATTTCTAGCTATTTTTAAGAGGAAAAGTGTAAGCTCCTTGTGTGTGCTGAAAAGGTTCCCAAGTCCTGCACGACTGTGGATCTGACTTCAGAAAAACAACTAACGCAGATCACACGGAGACAGCTGAGAAAGATGAGATTTCAGGCATTTCTCTCTTGACATTTTCTTCAAGGTAGTTTAGATGGTCTTTGAATTATACAGAAACCGAGTGCTTAAAATAAGGCTTCTGTAAATTTTGTGGAGGGATGTGTGTCAAAAAGCCAACCATCACCATGTTTTAGTCCTGTCCAGATCTGGACTGCAGTGACAATGCTGGCATTCTCAGCTTGCTTTTTGTCTTGTGAATTATTTTAGTAGAGCCAGTGGAAAAGAATGAGTAATTATGGAGGTATCATAGCAGCACCATAATTAGGATTGCATTGAGCTTTGCAGTTAAATTTTATGCCTAATGCTCCCCTGCTGTCCCCCATCAGTGCACCACATTTGAAGTACAGCTACAATTAAACCATCATAAAACAGAGTACACAACTAGACAAAATGATTAAAAGGAACCTGAATCCATGTGTTGTTAGAGAGAAATGACTTTCTTATGACATTGGTTGTTCTTGCTATAGGTTGTAGAATTCCAAGCACTTCAATTTGGTAATTTCCCCCTCTGCCCCTCTATTAATATCATAGTATGTATCACCTTGGGCCCTATTATTTGTCCAATTGCAACATAGCCTCATCCAATATGACACAAAAGAACTATAAATAATCTTGGCTCTCTTTATGCTTGAATAGTTCAACATGCCTGAGATGCCTAGGCACAGTTTGTGAACGCAGCTATATAATAATCAATGGGATATAAAGCCAGTTCTCTTTTTGAAATATACATTGGGTTTTGTTTTCTTTAGCTTGGATATTCACATCAGTGCTGTTTTCCAGGAAGCAGGCAGAACATGGATGAAAAAGTCTCACTGTGCTGTTGAAGCCCAGAACACCTGCAAAAATCTGCTGGAGTTTGCAATAACCCCGAGGTATTTTTGGGTTGTTCTTTTTTATATAGCATTTGTTCATTTCCTTTTTCCTATGGTATTCTGAATAAGACATGCAGTAGATTCCACCTGCTAGAATACAGACAAGAGGGCATATATGGCTTAATTTGGGGGGGTTAAAAAGCTAAACACTTACATACTAGTTGAATCAAACATAACTAATGATTCAGTTTTCTGGGTTAGGTTTTTAAATCTGCTCACCTCACATCTACATTCCTAAACAAAGCGTGTAGAGTTGCAGACATACCCCAGAGCAATAATTATTAGGCAGCTTTGTGTGGGTCAGGGTCTATAGTCCTATTAAATATTTGAGAGCTGCCTGGGAGGGAGGCAGAAAGATGTTCTCTGTTGTCTTTTTCCAAGCCTTTAGGACTTTGCAGGAAGAGGAGGAAGGGAGGAGTGTGGCAGCTGAGGTCAGAGAGTACAAGAGGTGACTGGGGAGGCACCTTCAGTCAAGTGGAGGTGAGAAAGCAGCATGCGTGTGCGGAGAAGGCAGGTTGCGTAGTGATGGTCTGGGAACAGTCAGCACATGGTTTTGTGCAGCCCTCAGCCCACCTGCACTGATGAAGGCTTGGAAGCAGCGTGGGCGTGGGGGAACCCCCCCAGACCTTGCACTGTTCAGTAGGAGATCAGGGCCTAAGATGACTCCATGTCCTAGAGAGCCTGTACTAGCACTGATTTTCTGTGACTTGGGAAGCCCCAGATAGCCATAATCTTGGACTGAAGGGAGATGAACCATGCAGTAATCACATTGTTTGGGTCCAGTTCTCATGGGCAGAGTTGGCACAGAAGAGTCTCAATTTGTATGTATGTGTAGATATATATATATGTATAGTTGAATATTACCACTTTGCCTGATGGCAGCGACAGTCGGCATCTCTTTGACTAACCCTTTTCCAGGCAGGCTGCCTTGCTGCTGAGATCTCATTCTGCAAAGTGTATAGCATGGAAAGATGGGTTAGAGCCAGATGCCTCTGTGTAGCAGTAACAGAGAGACTGTGTTGTATAGGAATTTGTATTTGCTGAGCTAATGAGACTGACATTTGGGGGTCTACTACAAATTAGTGCAGCATTCTGATGTAATGCTAAGCAGGGATCCTAGCAGCAAGTTTGCATTTTGTTTACTAGATGTTCTGCTTGTAAAACCATTCAGAGATCACTGCCAGGTAAACTATTCAAACTTTGTGAAGTTCTTATTTATAAAGATCTTACTGACTTCAGGAGGAAGATGGGTTACTGTAATTTTTGCAGGCACGTGTCCTGTTCCAGAAAATATTTTGTTGCTTGAAAATACTGTTGCTTTTATTTTCCCTAGAGCCTGCAATGCAGTTCAGAGAGAGAGAAATATATTTTATTCTAGGAACTTTTGTAATAAATGAAATGTTATTTATTCTATTTTCGCTACACTTTGCACTACAAAAGCATGAATATCTGTTAATAACTCATTAAGCTGACAGTCATTACAGTAGATTAATTCAAAAACATTGGTGAAAACAGCGTAAACTGCAGAGGCCAAAATGTGTGTAATCATAAAAGTTTACCAAAGTATGCCATCTAGAGGTCTCTGGCGGAGCAGAAATAACACTTCAAAGTCTTCAGAGAAACACCACAACAGTATCTCTGTAAGTATTTTGTCTGTACACAATCTTAGTTACATCTTTCTGCATGAAACTGTGGGAAGGTGTGCATGATTTGACTGGTGACAGGGAATAAGCTGAGGTTAGTTTCATAATTTTTCTGATCCGAAAAAACAATTTCAAATGGACTTGCAGTTTACAGGCTAGAATTTTTACCTTGTGTATATAGCAAGACTTTAAGTCACTTCATCTTTTTGATGTAGAACATAAAAAAGACTTTTCAAACGGTGCTGCATAATAAATATGTGCATCATCTTTACAGTAAAGAAAAGCAAATGAATCAAAGCCATATGTAAATGTCCTTTTGTGAATATAGATGATTGAAACTATCTAAAATATGAGAAATTAGTGCACAGTAATGATTTTTGTTCCTAGGGCCTGCCTGTATCTTAACAGGTAGTGAAACAAAGCTTTATAATTTTGAAAGCAAAGACATTTCTGATTAAAAAGAAAATAAATAAGTAAAATAGAGTAGCAGTGATGGTGTTAATGAGGTTCATTCTGTAGAAAGGAATTCCGTAACAATCCTACAAGATAATAAAAACATCTTATCACATCAACTTTTTTTTTCCCCCCCTCCACCAAAAAGATGTCTTATCCTTAGTTTGCTTGTTCATCACTTAGACATGGGGTACTTGTCAGGACTGCAATGGGAATTTCATTTCTGTGGCAGGAGTGTAGTCACATCACTTTGAAACCTGGCGAAATGGGCTTTAGAATGCATTTTGCATGACTGAATACAGCAAGAGTGCCAAGTAAACATTAAAATTTTAACTTGAATTGAGTAATGCTTGTGATCTGTGGCTTTTTTAGTACAAAGATGATCCTGAACCTTTGGGTATGATGAGGAAAAATATTGTAGTGGATATCCCACTCTGTCTTCTGTAAATATTTGCCGGGATACCTTTTAGATTACAATTTTCTCATCTCAGTTTCCTAGGGAAAACTTTACACCCTGTAGCTCCTGTTGGTGCATCTCTGAGGGCAAGAGAAGGAGAGAGAATGGGCAGTGGAAGCAAGTGGCCTCTGGTCTTGTTCTGAATGAACTGAGGATTTAAACTGGCACAGAAGTAAGGGGGTCTATATTTCCTTTGTATGTTTAAAAGACAGGAAGGTACAAGTTTGGTCCATTTACATCTTTATTTTCAGAGTAGAATGGAAGTGAGAAGTCCCAGCAGGAGCCTCCCTGTCTGAACACAGAGAGGTTGTGCAGGGACATATAGAGATCTGTCTCAGGCAACTCAGAGCTTTGATTAAAGTTCTACATTTGACTAATTGTGAACTGCTTTTACCTTTTCCTGAAGAAAAAACTGGAGGAAAGATTGCTAGTAAAAGAATTTTCTCCTTTTCCTCTTTTCTTTTTCACTTTGACTGCCCTATACTATAAATGATGGAGCTGAGCACACCCGTTGTTGAGAAAGGACTAAATATTACATTCTGATAATAAATGTAGAGTCGAGTCTGTGAAGGAGATCCTAGGTGAGGGAGAGGAAGATTTCTCAGTGTGGCTTGAGGGGGGAGGGAATAAAAAAGCCTTTCTCACTTTCCAGAGAATCAGAAATAGGCAGCAGGAAAGAAATTGTGGCAGTTGTTTAAGTCTAGATTTCCCTCAGGAGAAATATCAGTCTGAGAGACACTAAGGAATAAAGCAGAGAGAAGCTTGGGTCTCCAGCAGGCTCCGTGGCTTTCTGAGCATGGAAGTTGGATTTGGTCCTTCCTAACCACAGAAAAAAGCTGGTCTGCCTTATTTGTATTGTAATGAAGCATAAGATTAGATGAGATTACATATGTGTATAGGCTTGCTTTTTTATGAACGATTCTCTAATATCTTGCTTCATTTATTACTTCAGCAGACCAGTATTACAAAAGCTGCTGGTCGCAGATTCCCGAAAGCAGCTGTCACAGAGGTAATTTCGGAGGGGCAGGGAGCGATGTTCAGCCTCCAGTGGAATTGCACTTCTGGATGGGCACTTAAAGAGCCTGGGAAGAAGCAGAGCGGCAATCAGCTCAGCAACCTAGATAGCAATATTAACAAGTAATTAAAACTTGATTCCCTCCTCCATCTTCCCCTGCACTATTCCTCTCCTACCTTTAAAAATAACCTAAAAAAATCAGTTATGAATATTAACCTTTCTGTTGCTACAGAGAAATGCAACATGCGGTGGTGGATTAATAATTAAAATCAGGAAACTAAGAGCACAAGCACTCGAGGGAGTCAGCAGCAATAATGTTATTGAAACAGCCAATTTAAGAGTCAGAATTTCTCAAATAATTTAAATGTTAACGTTTAAGATGACCTATAAATATCAAACAACATATAAATCATCAGGAGCTACACCAACTTTTTGCATAATTGAAGGTTTATAATCAGCCTGTTTCTCTGTCTGTCTGTGTTTGGAGAAACAGCAAAGCCTCATAAGCTCAGACAGCTTCTTAAAGGTGGAGTACACAAACAAAATGAGATTTGAACACTTCAAGTAGTGCATGCATTGCAGTCAGAGAAGACGAGGAGAGGGAAAGAAGATAAGTGATTAGATGCTGCCGTCTGTGCAGCCACAGTTAGATTTTTAGCTGTAATCAGGCCTGCCCTAGTATAAAGGTAGTCTGAGTGTCTCTGTGTTGTGTTATAGGCGCTGTTAGACTTGAACGAAAGCCATTTAGGTTGTGCAAGTACTTCTGGGAATTGCTAGCCTTATTCTAACACTGTGGATTATTTATTTGTTTAACCCAGAAAATTTTTTTGTTCCATTTTTTTTGTTTTACTCTCATTATCCTTCTGTCTCTTAACTGTTGAGGAGACCATCTTTGTCTGATCCCTGCTGGCATTCCCCCATAACGAATTGTTCTCCAAGCCCCTTCCTGCTTTGCCCTTGGATCAGGCACCCGAGGCCCTCTAGACCTTGGGAAAATCTCCTGGGGGATGTGAGTATCACACAGTGGTTTCTCAGCAAAGCCAATTAGTCCACACAAAAAAGTCGTTTTAATCTTACTGCGTGCTTCTGGCTAGTGCAAAGTAAATGTGGAAGTCTGAGCCAGGCTTTTCCTCTCTTCTAGCTCTGAAGTTGCACCCATGATATTTCCTGGTAACAGCTCATAGAGCTGCTGTTGGTTTTCTTTCTCCTCATTTTATTTTCTTTTTGTTTGTTTGTTTTGATCCCAATATAGAGGTCATTATCAAAACAATATTTTTTTTATCTCTTCGGTTTTCCAGCTGCTCTCTTTGAATACCTATTTGCACTGAAGGGCCGCTAGATGTGCTTCAAAGGAAGCCTGCCAAAAATTAAGGACCCTGCTGCTTCTCAGTGAGGGCAGACCACCCTCTCAGATACTGATCTCAATAATAAAAAGTTGCTATTATTAATAGTGACTAACAATGGGAAAGGCATTAAATTTCAGTGATCTAAAACTAAAAAGATGAGGAGTAAAAAGCTTTCATGCAGTGAATTTTATTCCACATATGTTACACAAGGAATTCTTGTATCTTCTCCTGCAGTATCTGCTTCTGGGTACCCACAGAAACAAGAAAGCAGGGGAGCTAGTGTTTCACAATGAAACTCTGAAGTGTTTATGAGTGTTAAAGAATGTAGTAATCTTTGCCTTCGCTAAAAGTGCAGAAAATTGCTTGTTTGTCGGTTGAAAAGTATCTCCTCTGCCTTTTCCCCTGTCCAAATGGTCTTGCTGTTGTCGTATTTATTAAAAGTAACTCTCCATTTTCTTACCTGAGGTAAGTCCTTATTGTTAAACAAATGAGGGGCAGCAGTGTGCAGTGTTTTGTCTGGAGCTTTTCTAATTGGGACTCTGCCTGTGTGCTAGAGATCCTTTTGATTTTCAGCACTCCAGGAAGCAAGCTTGATTTAAATCATAACCTTGGAATTAAAATGTGTATGTGTGTGGGGAGATGTTTTTTAAGTAGTTTGGGTTTTATAAGAATCTATAATGGAAAATAAAACCTTGAAAGTTTGCATTTCTTTTTCCCTCTTCATCATTTATGTGATTAGTCTGCTGGTAAAAGTATTAAGGCTCAAAACTCCAGCCTTTCAAATTTAAAGCATGTTGTCTTTTCCCACTGCCATGGCCATGCTTGTTAATGCTGTGTGTTGCAGTAGCATCCAGAACCCAGTATCATGATCAAAACCTTTGCTGCACAGCAAAATAGGGCACCATTTTTCCACTCTCCAAAGCCCCTGTCCTTCACTGTCTTTTGGAGATAACTTAATATCTGTTTTACAGTATTAACTGTTCAGCTATGTTAATATATTACCTCTCATCCATCTCTCCCTCAATGAACTGTCATTAACTGTTTGAACTTCTATGGTTATGAGAGCAAAACTCGGGTTTAAAGAAATGCTTAAATGAATGAAATAGTACAGTGTGAGTAAGAGACAGAAATGTGAATTTTTGAAGCTGAATTGATGGTAATTTGAAGTGAGCTTTGAATTGTCTCCACTACCTCCGTCGTACTTCTAGGCGCCTCTGATTGCCCTGCCTTCATTTCTCTGCTCTCCGTTCTTTTCCTGCACTGTACAGTTTCTTCTCACCCTGTTAGTCTGCTGTACCCTCATTTGTATACAGTGTATTTTCCTTCCGTTTCCAGCACTAGGTATGTTTCTTCCCCTTGAGCGCTTTCATTTCCCTCTCCATTGCTCCCCCCACTTGCCTGAGATTTTCAATCATCATGTCATAGCAGTGGTCTCTGAGCCTCCCTGTGCTCACAACACTGTACCTGCCATGGAAAGAAAAACACATTACTTGATTCATTTTAGAAATCATTTTACAATACGTCAAGATAAAAAGGCCTGGGGATATAAACAAGCTCAGAAATATTTCGAGACCAGGTAGACGTAATTAGAACACAGACTGTTGATTAGATTGTTTCATTTTGCAACCATGCGAGTTTAATCATGTTGGAAATTGGTTACGGGATTTCTTGTGGAGATTAGATATTTCTATCGCGTTTTAGTGTCCTTTAACTACACAAATAAATACGGGTTGTTTACTTTTTTTGGTTTACTCTTTTTCCTGTCGGTGTGCGGATGGTGGCTAAGCCTGCTGCTCAGCAGCCACGTTAAACGCAACCAGCCTGCTTATGGCACTGGCTGGAACGGGAGAGGAGAGGTCCGTGCCCTTTCTCTTCCTGGAGAGCATCACTCCATTACCCGCTTCCTGATCCCTCACTCTCCCTGATCAAAGCTCCGTTCCCTGCTGTTTGAAATCCCAGGCACCAAAGTAGAAGTGACTGTGTCCGGTTCAGGCTATACACAAATGCCCTTCTTGAGCAAAAATGCAAAAATGAGAACATCTTGATGCCTGAGTTTCTGAACATAAGTATGGGGCTCTGTTGCAGCGTGATGCACCAAGGCGGGTCAGAGCTGAGCCTGGCTGGCACGGTACATCCTTCCGGAGCAACTTGGTGGTTTGTAGAGATGCCCCAGGTGCTGTATTGCCATGCCAGGGTAAGTTTAAATGGCCTTTCCTGCACTGTGCAGTGCTGTGGTGGTAGAGCTGGCCCTCAGCTCTTGTGCACCTGGTGATGCTCACATGCACTCTCCTGTGCAGATGCACCCACACAGGTGCACCATGCCTCTTTATATATGTGTATATATATATACATATATACACACACACACACACACAGTGCTAGGCTGGCAAAAATACATAAATAACTTTCACATGGGAAACCGCAGAAACATCTCAGCATTTTTCCTTCCCTTGACCTACGAGGCTGCAGGCTCACTGAAGTGAAAGAAGTCTCCCTCTTGCCTGGCAATGCACGTGAGCTCCCCGCTGGTTTCTGTGTCACCCCTGTGATGTGTGGCACCGCTGATTCCCTGGGGAAAGGTAGCAGATCTGTCTGTCCCCTCCTTTGCCACCGCAGACCAGCGCACATGGCAGTGGGACACAGTGGGTTTGTGAAGGCAGACCTAGACTGGGTCAGGGTTTACACTGTGGACATATCAAGGTCAAACTAGTTGAAACGTAAATGCTTCGCCTAGACTTCTGCTTGCAGTGTGAGACTGTGTTGTACTTCAGTACGACAGAGGAAGTTTATGGAATTCCAGGAGACTGGATGCGCCAAGCTGGGCCTGATAATCTTATGGGAAAACAAATTCATTGTTTTCCCTTGAGCCTCCCACCTTCTGAGCCTCTTGGATCAGCTTCCCACACTGACCTAGTCAGATTATTCACATGCTGCCTTGACTACCACCCTTGTACAGTTTATACTGCATCTAATCCTCTCAGCAGATACCAGTTCTGTGATTTTAATAATATATTATACAATAACTGTCCTCTCCCATAATTATTTCCTGATTGCAGATAACTTTTTTCCTTTTTTTTTTTTTCTCTCCTCCTCTTCTCCCTAGCGCCACCCTGATGTGTCAAATACATCTTTGGCGATGCAGGTCTGCAAGAAGTCTGCTTCAAAAAGTGCAGGTACACATTATCTTGTGGGCAGGTGGCACCATTTCCAACAATTATGTTTCCATAACATTAAGAAATGGATAACCTAATGCACAATTCTGCATTACTGAGCTTTAGGAACTCTGCATTTCCCTGCGAGAATTGATTCGATAAAGTAAATGTTAAAAAATGTTTTTAACAGAACTTTCTCCCTGCAACAGAAGTCTGTTAAACTTGGGTGAACAATCTCTCTGTATGCCATCCTGCATTCCACATAAAGGTGTAGGAGATGTTAAAAGCCAGTAGCTGTGTGTATATATACAGCAATATTGTCATCTTGAGCTTTTTTTGCAGGGAAGGGAGAGTTGTATGAGAGTGCTAAAGGTTTTTGTGGCTCTGTTCCCCTGTGGGTTGATTTTGAAAACTTAATTCTAATGTGTACACTGATGAATTCGCCTTCTGAGAATAAGAGAATCTGTTCTTAAAAATAGGTCAATACAGTGAGGAAACAAAAGGAAAATATTGAGAAGGAAATGAAAAAATAAATTATGTGATGCTGAGTAGATAATGTTGCTGAGAACTCCAAAGAAAGAGATGGTAGTAGAAAGGTAAGGAGAGTATTTAAGTATACACATGTTAAACCTATGAAAACCTATAGATCACATTGGAGGAGATTTTAGTAATAAAATCAAAACTGTAACAAGTTATTTCAAGACATCAATGGAGAACATGTTCTCATAAGGACAGCTCTATCACTTTTTTTATTAGTGAATGTTCAGTCCTGCTCCTCACTTTTTTTTTTCTTCTTTTAATTGAAGGTTTTCTGTAGCAATACTGCATTCCTTTCAATCAAACTACTGTTCCCTTGGTCACCTATAGCTCCAGAAACATCATCAAAACTTTCTGCAGCTCACAAGCCTGTCTCTTACAAGTAAAGTTGCCTCTCAAAAAGAGTAGTCTTAAATTCCTGTAGGAAATGCTTCATAGAGTCAAATGGGCTTTGTGAACCAAAGAAAATAATGTGAGGTTCACAAAATCTCCATCTGAAGAGTTTCCCCCACTCCTAGTTCACCTGGGGCTTGAAGAAACCAGCCAGGCAAAGCAGTTCAAATCTGATGCTGGAAAAACTGTAAAAACTTAACAGAAAAAGGAGAAGTGTTTCTGTATGCCACAGTGAATACCAAAGCATATTTGATAACACTGACTTAATGTAAGTGTGCTAAAGCAGTTTTTAGCATAACGTTCTATATTATCTCTTTGCATAATACCTAGCAATTCTTTGGCAGTGTAATCCATAAAGGCAAAATAATACATAAAAGATGCAGTACACAGAAGAGATGAATACAGGGTGTAGGTTTCCTTTTGAGGTCTGTGCTGGGCCATGAAAGGAAGCATGTTCAGATACCAAGGCGAGACCCTTCTGTGCATCCACAAAGAACAGGATGTCTCACCATCTTTGCAGTTTTGAAACTGAATTCTCATCGCACTGAGTGATACTCTGCCTAGGTTGAAATCAGCAGAATACAGAATTTCAGGATCTCTGGGATCAATGTGTTTTTATTAACCCATCCATGCATTGGTTGAAAGCACCAAGAGAGGTGTATGTTCTCTTGTAGGGCAAATTGTTCTTTTCTCAAGGTCTCAGCTGAAATCCAGATTTTTATGAATTGAGTCTGGGTCATGGAGGTGACAGTAAGTTTACCAGCTACTGCCGGCTGCCCAGCTTCTCCTTCCAGCAGTCTCTGGTCACAGTCCCACAGTGTGTCCAAGGACAAAAGTTCAATGTGTAAGTGATCATGGAAGGATCATGGAGGGTGGTTTGTAGCATGACAGCAGTTCCCTTAGAAGCAAAGAAGGTCCACTGTGGCCAAAGTGTTAGGAGAGCTTATTTACATAGCCCATTTGCATGAAGCACACTGCCTAGCCATTTCCTACCAGTCCTCTCTTCTGAGAGGTGGTTGTGCTTTCTGAGCAGGAGTCAGGAAGATAAAGAAGCTCCTAAGTATCATTCAACATTACTAAACAGTAATAACAATGTTCTGCTGTTCCACATCGTTTTCAGTGCAGCAGTGTCAAAATGTGTGACTATCACTAATGAAAGCACACAACGTATCCCTGAGATAGAAAATCACTGTTCTTATTTTTGTGATGGAGATGATGAAGCAGAACGCAGTAATGTATCTGTCACGAGGACAAACGCAGTTAGGACTGTGGCAACGGCAGAACCGTTAACAGGATTTTTCCGTTGTAATCAGAAGATGGCATTTCCAGCAGACCAAGAACTAGACTGTAGGCTGAGGGTGGATCTAGGAGGAAAGATGTACAATGATTATACTGATTCCTTCTCCCTTGCCATAGGCTTGATGTTATTTAATGATTGTTTTACAGTGGTGCCCCAGGGCTCTACTCAGCTAGGTTCCTTGTGCACAATTAAAAAAAAAAAGATAATCCTTATCCAAAAGCATAGGTTATAGACTGCACTTCATCTGTTATGACTTTCAAATAACCAAGATTTCTCTGGAGAAAAAAAAAAAATCAAGGAAAACTAAACTGAATGTTATTTCAACCAGAACACTGCATTTGGGGATTGTTTCCAATGCTCTCACAGAGAAAGGAGAAACAATACACCATATGTACCATTTACTAATAAGTGACATAAAGAAATACAAAAAAGTAGACTAATAATTTTGTCATTATCATCATCAGTCCATTCCCATCTTTTCTGCAATGCAAACTGTAAAGAAATAGAAGGTGAGATTGACAGGGTTTTTTTACTTTACGCGTTTTAACTTTTTTTCTTTTTTTTTACATCTGAGGTAAATGTGCTGAACAGTAAATCCCAACCTGACAGATTTCATCAGGTCTCTGTATAACAAGCACTCTCTTTCAATCTTAAAATGTCACCACTGCGTAAACCTTTTCAGTGTTCCCTTCTGTTCTCTAAACCCTTTATAAACCCATTATGATTTAAAAAAGATTTTACTTCTTACAGCTACTGCATAGAGAAGGTAAAACCAATTTCTTCATTTCCAGGATGTTGTAACCTGAGGTAATTTCCAGAGTGCTTGAATTGAAACTTTTATGAAGAATATACACACATTTGTCCCCTAACAAGAAAAAAAATGTGAAAGTATACATTGCTTAAGTTGCTAGAGATAAAAAAAAGGCCCATAAATATTGTTGTGTTACTTTAAATATTTGAAATATACCAAGGAAAGTAAATAACACTACAATTTTCACTGCAGCAGCCAGCAGCTGGCTGGCTTTAAATCTTAGTGGAAACAACATTTCTGGATGCTCAGAGCCTCCACTGTTCCATTTCAGCTAAAGGCAGGATTACTTGAGCTGTATTATATCCTCCATCTCATTTTCAGCTCTATTGCACCAATTATGCAGCCTGGAGGCTTATAGAGGCTTATATTGAGTTTCAGATAGATATAAGAAAGCAGTCTATATTCTCTGTGATAAAAATAGTCATTAATTACTGAGACTTGTAAACCGCTTAGCATCCTTCTTAATGTGGTACATCAGGCACTTTACTGCATTCTATAGCTAATCACCAAAAAAGAGAGAAGAATACTTCATGAAGAATATGATCTTTCTTAGTTGGAATTGAAAGCTGGAGTTAGAGGGGTGTACAGAAAAGGCTTAGCCACTTCAGTATGAATTTGCTTTTCAAGGGCTTCATTGTTTGTGTTTATAAAATCGATTAAATGTAGATGTTGAAGGCAGCCCCTTGTGCAGGGCTCACCAATACAATCAAATGCCTTCCCTAATCTGCACAGTGGTGGGATTGCACAGAAACAAAGAAACCTTATCTAATTGGAAAAGATATTTTCAAGTAGGAGGGTGCCACAGTGAACTAACAAAAGCCATTTTAGACTTCTCAAAATGACAAGAACAACAACAAAGACTTGCTAAATTTTATACACATGTGAATAATGCACCAACCAGTCCAGATACGAAATGGCTAATTATCATTCATCTATTTGTGGGCTTTCACATGATGGAAGACAACTGATCAATAATAATTAAAAAAAAATTCAAATCTTGTTTTAAATCCCTAAACTTCTTATTCTAAGTCAGGCAGAATAGACCAAGTGAGTACTAAGTGAATAACTTCAGCTTTCATGGTTTGTTTGGTTTTTTTAAGGGCAAGGTATTCAGTCTATTAAAGGAAAACTCATTTAACATGTGTGGGTTTTAAACATTTCTTTACCGCTTAATTTTTCTTCATTTTGAAAAGTGTCCATTTGCAGTTTATTCTTGATTCCCCTGAGATGGATGATTTAATTACAGAAGCAACTGTTTTGTAGATCTTTTATGGCTTCCATTACCATAGTACGTAACTGCCTCTCTGTGCATAATTCATCCACAGAAACACTTGCCTATCTACTTGAGAAACGACATTCCTTCAGCTCAGTCTGGAAACAGATACGCTGAAGATTTATCTCCAACATGGCATCAAGAAGTCCTGTGCTCCTGAGTTATGTGCCTCAGCCACACACCAAGTCTACCCAAGGATGAGACTTTGGCATGAGTCTTCCTATGCCCCACGTGTTTTTGCGGTGATGAAGCCAGGTGAGGTCATGGTGCTGGTGGGCAGCCAGGGGATCTCCTGCCAGTCGGTGGCTGGAGGGTGGAGGGCACCACAGCATGAACAGCCTCACAGTTTAGGGTAGGTACAAGCACATGTACGTTGCATTCAGCTTATGCTTGTGTTTGTAAATATTAGTCCATGATAGGGAGAAAAATGGATGTGATTTACCCAAGGGAACGTCCTCTGATTTTATGCTGAGAAAGAGAAGCACCAAACTGTTAATCCCAATCTAGCTCCAGTTTCTCTATGGATAAATGGTGCTGGTGGAAATAATGGTATATAGATTAATATTGGCCCAATAAAAGATAGTATCAATCCTAAAAACTTAATCTGGCTTGCATCCTTAAGTCACTAGAGCTGCAAAAGCACAATCAGAAGGTAAATTTTAACAATAGAATTAGTTTATGTGGATTCACTGGCAATCCACTGACCTGACTAAAAGTAGAACTAGACTCCAAACCAAATCAACAGTTAAGAGTAATATATTTAGGGATAATAACTGAATCACAGCACTGGTTTCATCTGTTCCAGATCTGCAAGAGACTGCAGCCATGGAGAATCATTAGTAGATCAGTATTCATTGCTCACTGCAAAGTCCTTCAGGAGCAAAAGGAACATGAAATCCAAAACTTACCTGATATATAAACTCTGGACAACTGAATTTTGGGATAATTCCTTTTATCACCTTGGTGGAAATAAGTGTTGTGACTGACTAATGTTTAGGTATTACACCTAAGAGCCCTATTCTGAAACTGTGAACTTCATTATATTTAGGACACAGGCACACACATCTCTCAGCTTCCAAAATAATGTTCCACTGCTGACAAAAGATAGCCTATTTTTTCATAGTTTTATGGAAAAGTTTCAAATATGTCATCTCAGCCTGCTTTTCTAATATTTTCTTCTCACTTTCCTCTCTTAACAATACTGACAAAATCAAACAGGATTTTACTCATTTATTTCTGGATTTGTCTATATCCTTTTAGGTTTGTACCTCTAGTATTATGATAGAAGGATCTTGGTGATGGAGTATCCAAGCACTGCATGTGGCTCTTGAGCTTCTGTGAGCCAGTAGAGGTAGACGAGTTCAGCCTGGCAGTTTTGAAAAGTATCATAAACACCAGGGACCTAAAAAGAGGTAAGATATTTCAAATTATTTACCATTAATTATTTTTAGTGAAGAGTACACTGAACACTTTAAACATGCAAAGAAAATCTCATGCTGACTGAGAAATGTATCTGCATGAATAGCAATTTTTTATTCTCTCCCAGTATGTATTCCCATCTTTTAAATCTTATCCAGTGTTTTTCCTGACCTTCATATCTTTTGCAAGCAAACAATCACTATTCATGGCGTTTTCCGTCAGATTTGTTTGCTGTTACATATTGGTTCTAAAATTACAGGCCTCATCCAGTTTTAATATTCTTCTTTCCTTGTCACCGATAGTATTACAGATTATGTCATGACTGTGCACCAAAAGCATTTGCAATGCTGCGGAAAGAAGAAATAGGCTTGTTAAAAAATCACATCCATATTTTCTTTCATAATATTCTTCTATTTAGTTTTAATAGGAAATGGGACAACCTGCAATGCAGATTTTATAGCTTTTATACACTAATTTACTCTTGATACTTCTTTTTCCCCAATTTCCTGCAACGAGATAATTGTACTGACTGTGCTATGGTGAGTGAAAAAAAGATTAGGGTATGTAGCATTCCAATATTTTTGACAGCCTGATGTATTGCAACTTGAAATGTACAAGTCCTTTCAGTGTTATTCTCTCTTGCTCATTAAAACTAAGAACAAGGTTTAGGAATCTGACACTACTTTTCCTGAATGCTTTTAAGGAAGAGCAGAAATAAGCCGTTTGCACTGGCGACGCAGATCCCATTCACATGTTCATACTTGTGACCTAAGGGCTAATTTCCTCTTTCAGTTTCGTTCTCATTTTCAGTCTGAGAGTGAAGGAAAATGAGGATGGAGATGGCCAGGCGGCACCTTCAATATCTGTGAAATCAGATGACTTGGTGTTCTCTGCTGACTACCAACTAAGGGCAAGACTTGGCTCTGCAACAATTATTTCTGAGATGCTAGCCTAGGAGGAGGAATTACCTGTCTTTGTGTCTAGTGGAGAGAAGAAGACCAAGTCCAATAATTTTTATTCAATATGACCTGTGAGTTTACTCCACTGTGCAACCTGGGTGTTCTGTCACCAGCTCAGATGTTATGTGGCTCTTGTCCAGTTTGCTAGATTTCTTTCCTGTAGAAACAGGAGGGCTGAGAGAAAGGAGTTGGTGTACCTCTGGCTTCTTTCCTCAAAGAAAGATTGGAATGTTGTGGAATGCAAACTTCTATTTGGGGCCACAGAAGTCCCTTTAGAGATAGCCATCAGGATGCAACGAAACAGCATCCTGTATGGGGTTTCTGGTAATGGGCCAAGTCCTGCACAAATACTCAAAAAACAGGTAACTTCACAGCAACTCCTTTCCTCTACTTCCTATACTTTGTGGAAGTTTATATCGTGGATTTTTTACAATTCAGATCATGTTTTGCCTTCTTCCTCATAATTCACCATGGATAGGTGAGCCGGAAACTTCATACTAGAGGAGGGAATGGGTCACACAGCATAAAAGTCAGTCCTGGAAAGAAAATAATATTCCTGTCAAGTGTTTAAACACTATATATGCTTTTAGTTCCTAAATGGGGAAAAATAAGTGATAATAATTCTGCCATGCACCTCGGGATCTCTGGGCTGACACTTGCCTTGTGTCAGTCATATACCTCCATAGGCGTAAAGATCTGATTAGGAGCACGGTCATTCAGCGGAACAGAGCAAAAGGTGGGCTATCATTCCAGCAGATAAATGTCTTAATAAGTCAATCTGACTTTTGTACTTTGAGTACCATCTCTACAGTATACCAGCCAAGCCAACCTTTTAGATTTAATAGGACAGTCTCTTGACTTTGTGAAAGTTGCAGTTCACTGGGCATTATTCCAGAAAGCATCCATTTCCAGCACTGAAATGACTTTCAGGATCAAACCATGCTTTGCATCCCTGGTTTTCACTAAGATTACACTGTATCCATTACCCTATCAAAACTAAAGACAAAGTAGAAGTGGCTTTTCTCTCTCATTTAATCATCACTGTTAAGAGTTACGGTTATAAGGGCAGTTCCTGGTGTCAGATTTTCACATTATGGAGTACTGTGAGAACTGCCTGAGCCTGACATGGGAGATTTTAAATAAAGTGCCCCGTGAAAAACATAAAAAGCCAAAGTTGTCTATCCACTGTGCCAGCTTAATATCTAGAAACAAAATTAAGGTGTCTTTAAAAGGTTATGTCTTTTAATGTAGGTGCAGTATTTAAAGTCTAGTAAGGGATTATAGAGCTCAGCAAACTAAATGGTAAAACTTCTTTGTTGTGAAGTAGACAGAGCATTGCTGTAGCCTACCTGGAACCGAAATCTTAGTGTTTTCACCTAAAGGCTATGAATAATTAGGCTTCAAGTTCAACTTAAAGGTGGGCAAATAATAGGAAAAATAAATCACAAATATTTGGAATTATTTGGAAAGTGAAACAGCTGGACATGTTTTCCTGCCTTTTATATCCATCTCTCCACAAATATTTGTATTCATGTGAGTGAAATTTTATTTGTATGAAAGTTTATGAGAATTAGATTTTTAGGTTGCAAGCTGAAATCTGTTTCATAGTATATCAAATCCATTTCAGGTAAAAGTGAAAGTAATAGATTTTTGGTTTCCCAATTAAATTTGTCAAAAGGCACTGTTCTCTCTCTTCCCCTGTTCACTCTCTCTTCCCTAGGTTAGAACTTAGAGTAAGAATGGGCCATGACATTAGGAAAAATGTCTTCACTGGAGGGGTTACCAAGCATTGGAACAGGCTGCCCAGGGAAGTGTTTGAGTCACCATCCCTGGAGGTATTTAAGACATGTAGACGTCGCGCTTAGGGATAAAGTTTAGTGGTGGACTTGGCAGTGCTAGATTAATGGTTGCATTCGATGATCTTAAGGGTCTTTTCCAACCTAAATGATTCTATGAAACCCGGTTCCTTGCTGTCCCAACCACCTCTATTGCATATCTCCATATAGCAATTCAGTATCTCCAATGATGAGACAGAGGTAATATTTTGCTTTTTAGAATAATTATAGAAAACTCTTTCTATATCAGATATTTAACAGCCCCATTGTAAAAATTCTTTTATATCCTTCCCTAGCGTGACAGTTAATCTATCGTCATTGTGTTTTTTCTATACTATCTCTCTTTCTTTCTGTCTATCTATTATACATTTCTTCCCAATAAGAATGGTCTTGGTGGGCTGAGAAGGGCATGGTGTTGATAACAATTTGAATCTTGTTCTTGAATATCTAAACAAGATCTAGGGGAGCCTGCTTAAAGAAATTCCCTCTCTCTTCCTGCACATCCCTCTGCCTTTGCTGTTTTCTGTCACTTGTGTGCAGGTGATATCTGCCAATGAATAAGGAAGACATGTCAAGAGAGTTTTTCTTTGAACCAAGCAAATCTTCACTGAAACACACGTTTCCAGAGGTTCAGCAAGAAGATATTATTCTTGTAATACATATGGGTACTTCCCTTAAGTTCCTTGGGGAGGGCTGGACACAGTTAATCAGCTAGCTTGTCACAGCAGTCCTGGTGAAGAGTGGTAAGTAACAGGACTGTGAAGACCAAAATATTCATGCATGGTCTTTATGTGCAAGCAAAATGCTGCTGCACCATGCTGGCAGAGGAGTCTGTGAGGAGAGCGGTTCTGCCCTCAGACTGCAGTACGAGTCAAGCAGCCCCCCGAGCCACAGCAGCAAGCAAGTTTGGATTCAACCATAGACGACTCCTTGACAGGGTGTTAGATAGCTCCAGTCAGCTCACCAGGTACACCCATTAAAAGTTACCTTATGGTCCTGAGAGTCATGATGTGGCCAGGCCAGGAATTGCCAAAGGCGTCACTGCGTCATACCAAGAGGTACATCTGTGTGGCCAGGCACCTCATCGCACAGCTCAACATCAGCTGAAGCAGAGACCTTTCAGGTAGACTCGACTCCAAGTGACACAGCTACATATCCTTGCAGTGACATTCTGAACATTTAGGATTGCAGCTAACTTCCTCAAAATAATCCAAAACCTCTGGCCAGAGGTATTTGAAGGGGCCCAGAAAGACATGGTTCTGGAATATCTTAAACAGAAAAACCCAAACCTCTCAAACTTTGTAATCCATTAACCTGGCTTCCTTTAATTGCCTTTGCTTCAGTCTCTTTCCTTCATGGATGTACTTAAATATAATGAAGTGTATCATCAAGAAAGGGAAGAGCAGAAACATATCCCAAGGTGACCTACTACAAACAGCAATATTAGTTCTCTAAATACACTTTCCAAGCACGTCATAGGCCAAATGTTGCTGACATAAGATCTCCAAATAATTATGGCCTGCAGTCAGATTCATAAAAATAAAAGTATGTTTGTGAACAATTTATTTATTTAATTGTTTGCTCTACATAGCCTATATACAGGACAAACGGCACTAGTACATGTATAGTTCATGTGCTACTTTAAGAAGTAATGGCTTACTTCAGTAGTAATGAGAATATCTTGACTGGTGGCCAACATGAGAAGTCAGTGTGGCCAAATCAACAGTGAGAATGCGTTTCGTGAATGTAGTAGTATTGAACCTATTACAATATTGGTATTTGGCTAAATTCTTTCCTTGGCTAATAATCAGACAGATGATTCTAAGAGCAATCAGGTCACTTCAAAGTCCTCCAGTATTTTCAGGTGGATATAACTTCCTAATTCTCTGATTTCATCTGGCTATCAAGCAAGTGTTGCGTTTTTCTGAAGACAAGCAATATTGTAAGAAAAGGTGTGGTAGATTTTGGTATATGTACAGCCCTTTAACTTGTCCATGTTTTGTTTTTGAGTTTTGGGGTTTTTTTTAATAATTAAATATCTGTGTAATTTTTAACTACTTATATTTTATTCAGATTAAGTATTACTGTTTGAAACTAATATTCAATATGCACATCTGGAAAACAACAGAGGGGCTAGTAAAATAGATTGAAAATCTAATATTCCTCCAGCCAGCACAGCCTCAAGCTAAAAAGCAGTTAACATGCTAGAATCAGACAGTTCTGCTTCCTCAAGAGTCTCTAGCTCTGCATTATAAAATACTGAACTGCATTTTCAAATGCTTTTCCAAAAAGAGCAATCATTGTTTTGCTATTTAAAAAGCAAGGGAATAATCCTATTCATCTTTCACCTGAAAACAACCTGGGAAATTTTAGGGAGTTCTTTGGGTGAGGACCCTTCCCTGTCTTCATTCTACAAATGCACCTGGCCACTGAGTTCAGTGGCACACAGGCTCCTAGACCTCTGTGTTTCTGTGCAAACCTTTAGAAAGCTTTCCTTTATGCTGGTTTCCAAAGTTTGTAGTTGGCCTTGCTAACTACAGCTGGCAGACAGCATGTGAGGTATTCCCATTCTTTATTTCGAACCCAGCTTTTGTCCCTCTGTTGTGTTGCTAAGTGCGGCAGAATGCACTGGCGGACAATGAGTGCTGAGAGGGTTGAGTGTCTTAGAGGTTAAGATGCAAAATCTTCACCCAGATAATGAAAATTGCTCTGTTGATGGGGATTATGCCTTTGAGCATTGACCTTACATCGTCCAAGTCAGTTTAAGATGCAGTTGTATAAAAGGCTGCTTTAAACCTAACTCCATATTACTTGTGGAAGCTTTTTTGGTTGCTGAAAGTAAGCTTCTTGAAAGTATCATGTGTTGCCAGTATTTTTATGCATAATAAGTGCTAGTTCAGCCTGGGGGTTGTTTCATTTTCTATTCCTTCCTGAGGCAGCTTCTCAGCGTGCTGGAAAGCTGTGTTTGTCTTCTTGAACAAGAAATAATTACGATCACATCTTTTCCAGGACTAATGGTGGGGGTAGAGTGGCGTAGGTAAAACAATGAGGTAGCATTGCGGGGGGTGTGTGTGTGCAGAATATTGTAATTTTTACTGGCAATTAACAAGAGAAAAGTTTGCTCAGTAACATGACTAGTGTGTTGTGGTTTTTTCATTGGAGCCCCAGAAATTAAGTATGTGGCTCCTAATGAAAGTCTATTGGGTTTAGGCACCCTTAAGTCTTTGTATCTCTTGGAATTAGAAAGTGGATATGTGTAGCAGATTTTCCCAGCCCAGCCTTGCCTCATTGTAATTCCTACAATACTTGGTTCCTTATCTTTAACCCATTTCTGAAATCGATGGTGTCAAGCCTCTCTGGCTTCACATAATCTAATATGTTTTAAAAAATGATTTTTCTTGCCATCTTATTCTTTCTGCCTCGCTTCTGCATCTTCCATCGACTTTAATTAAGCTTTCCTTGGGCTTGTGACCTTGGTGAGCTTTTAAAAATAAAGTGAACTGACTTGCAAGGTGATTTTTCCCAATCTTTTTTGTAGCTCTGCTGGAAATTCACTTTGTGTGGTGTTTGAAAATATAGGCTGTTCATTTGGGATCATAATATGTGCACAGAGTGGCAACAAGGAGAAACCTCAGCCTTCTAATTACTACATTGTAGTAAATAGTTCATTTCTCTATAATGTGTGCTTTGACTTTTCTACCCCTTCAGGACCTGGCTACACACTGATGGTTTTATTTTAAAGAAAGATAGAAAAATTTTGTTCTTTCAGGAGGGCAGTATTGAAATAAAACCCTTAAAAAAAAGCTAAAATAGAGTGCAGAGTAAAAGATGTGCAGAACAGAGGTTCTACACAGAGGCCTAACAGAGATTCTCAGCATGCTTGTTATCTTCCTTACCATTTTTTTTCCCAATAAAATCTTAGAATAGATGGGTAGAAGCAGATGACTCTTCCTAATTCCATTTATAATTACATTTGGCTGGCTTCCATCAAAGGTCTGAATGGAAGCTCTTGTCCTGATTTTCACTGCTACGGAATCTACATATAAATCACTGCACACTGTCATACACTGGAAGGCTGAATATGAAATACCCCTAAAGCTGATATTATAGGTACTAGATCTACAAAGAGTCTTACGTACAGAATGACTAAATGGGGCTAAAGCTTGAAAGGATTTTTTTTGTTGTTTGTTAGCTTGGTATATTCTTTCTTGGAATCACTCTTTTTGTTAGCTTCTGCGCCTTGTGGATAGTAAGGAGTATACAACTCCATACAGAGCTTTATGCAGCTTTGTAATTACTTGCCTTTGCACAGTCTTCTCTTCCTGCATTCATGGGGGAGTTGGAGAAGTTAGCAGAGTATGTGTGACCTGCCCAGTCCTGGACCTATAGTAAAAATCACATCGTGCTGGAGCACCCCCTCACGTCAAGTACTGAAGGCAGTATAAGATGTGACTGCACACACAGAGCCAACACACAGCAGGGAGAAAAAAAAAAAAAAAAGCTTTTACAGGCTTACATAATGTAGTAAATAACACCATAGCAATCTTAGCAAAGGATGGCATTTTAGTATTAGGTTGAGGTAAACATTGTGGTGAAGACTACAGTGTGCCTTGACCTAATGACCTATAGTAGTACAAGTACTCTTGTTTTTGCTGGGAATATTTTTTGGATTAGTCATTACTTGTTAGGGCAGTAAGCTCCTTTCTTTTGAAAAAATGCAATCTCTTCAAACAGATTGTACTCAGTGTTAGCAAAGACTAAATCTTGAATTAACCATGACTATCTGACATACTGCTAAATTTAGCAGTCCTTCTTGATATGGTGCATTTAAACCTCACCTAATTCCTAGTATTCCTCAAGCCATATTCTAGCACGATGTAGTTTTCCACTGCAGACAAGGCCTTTAAATGAGGTTGTGAACAACGTCAGATTTGTTTTATTTAGATGCCTTAGTATATAGCCCAGCAAACTGCATCAGATCCCTGCAGCAGTATTCAATACTCTGGTTTTTATAACCAGAAATAGTATATCAGTTCAACAAATTGTGATACCTTCGTAACACAGCTGCAATGCCTTTGAAATCCAAGAGCTCTGCCCTGGTGTATACTGTGCTTGGAAGGAGCTTGGGTGTCTAATGCACTGCTGCAGTGCTCTTTATGGACATAGCCTCACTGAATAAGAGGGGATGACTCACCACCGTGAAATTAGGCATGTGATTTCATATGGTACTAGATGAAGGCATAACCCTGATTTTAAAGAGCATTGATTTAGTCATTTAGGTCAAATTTAATGTAAGTTATTAATAATGTCATAAAATTATTAACAGCAACTCCTTGCCATCTATGAAAGGTGAATGTTTCAAACAGCTATGACATTAAAGTCATACCAGCTTTTTTTCTTTTTAATCCACTAGAGTCAGTCTATTGTCACTATTGTATTTAAAAGTTAGAAAAAGAATGCTGAGAGCAGACAGGTTGCAAGTTATTTTTCATGTGCATTTTTTCCCTTTGAAGCACTTCTTGGTATTTTAAAATGTATTTAAATGTTTTTCTGCTCCACTTTTGCAGCCTTCACTAAGACTGCAAGCCTTGAGGCTTTTAAATAGACTTGCATTGAAAGACATGAGATGATGAAGGAATAGAAGAGCCTGGACCTTTGGACAATACAGATGCTGCCTTTAGAACTGGAGAGGCACTGTGGGCTATTCCAGCTCTGTTGTGGACATGAAGTGCATCCTTTTGCCTGACGTTTTACCTGAGCAGACACTATTGCTGTCACAGAATCTGTTGCATTCTGTACAGACATTCTGCTCTTAAGAAACCAATACCTTTTTTTCATAAGACTTGAATTAATTCATAGACGTATTTTGCAGATTAGGGGGTTTTGGGAGTGGTGGAATTCCTTGCCTGTGGTAAGAGACACAGAGATGCAAATGTTTTCCTAGACTTACTGAAGATGAAGGTAAGGCCTTAGATGTCTGAGCATAGATCAATGTTCGATTTAATAAATATGGTAGATAAGGGTGAGGCTTTTTTTGTCATAATCTGGAATATGTACAGTATCAGCAAGAAACTCTCAGGCAATTTTGTTTTGTTATCTGACACTCAGCATCTGTTAAGTGACTTAAAGATAAATTACCACTTTTTACAGTCCCCTTTGGAATCTCTATTTAGTCAACAACATTTAGGATTCAGTTTAAAATAATTCATTGCTCCCTGCCCTGTTGGTACTGGCTAGCATTCATGAAGGATAGATTTACCAGCCTGATTTTCAAGTTTTTTTGCAGGGATGTTTTGAAAATTTCCTTTTCTCTTACAGGTAGATCCAGACCAATGAGTAAGATCTATGCTTCCACTGCCTTAAATTCATTCTACATTAGAGGGAGTGGGTGCTCAAAGTATACTATAGCAGAAGGTCAGATCCATTCTAGGCTTGTCTAATAAGTTTTAAAATAAATATTTACAATTAAAAAATATAGGCTATTTGTATTGACAAACAGATCCTGGCTTAGAGTTGATTCCCTGAGTATGGTGTTGCTTTATCACAGTGTTCTGAATCTGAAAAAACTCGAAGTCTAGTTTTCTGCCCCCTTTCATTATAGGGCAGAGCAGCACAAGAGAAAAGGGCCAGTGTCATCTCCTGTGTTGGCTATCTTACAGCAGGTATCCTGGGTTTAGTTTGATTGTTCTGATACTTTTTATATATTACACTTACCCTCCAGATTTGCACAGGCTAGAATATATATTAAACCAGATCTCTGGCATTTTAAGCTGTTTCAGGTTGATGTAAATTAGAAGTTCATAATGAAATTCCTAAGCAAAATTGCATAAATGGGGATGAGTATGTCAGGTGACATTCCTCTAGATTTTTAGGCCTCTAAAGTGAAAATTAGCTGTATTCTCAGGTGTAGAGAATAATAATGACATGCTTAAGTCAGGGTGATATGTGAATCATTTTGCCTTTATCATATCTTATGATAAAATAACTTGACTTTTCAATATATATAACTTTTCATGTTAATGGTTGGTGAATTTCCTTTTAGTTTCAGATATGAACTGAGCCATTTTTTCTTGTCATACTGGTTTTTTCCTTAGATCAAAAAATTATCTTGCTTTCACTTTTATTTCAAATGTGTTCTTAAACACGGGCCTCACTGAAACATGATTGTGATTCAGTGCATATGTAGTGTGTTTGAAATGGTCCCAGCAAAAATTGATGCCAAAGCTTTCCCTCTGGAGGATGGTTGCTCATAAGAGAACATGCAGATAGAAATTAAATTTAAAGTGGCTGACAACTAATATCCTTCAGGTCAACTTCAACTTCAAAGTGAATTTCTGTTCACATTTTGTTGTTATTTCCACTGTACTCTGTTGGTCCGGGTCATGGACTCTATATGGTTGATGCTTCTGAAGGCTTTGAGAAATCCGTCACTGTTACTCTGAGTTCATGATCTCTCCTGACATGATATTTGATAAACAGGATGCTCTTTATAGTTAGTTCTTATCTTTGCTACGCTGACCATATACATAAGAAGGAAAGTTTGCTGATCCTGAAGAAACTCATGGCAGAGCCTGCATTGAATATAATACAAGCATATGAAGAACACCTGAAAACTTGCTTTTATAGCCCATCTGATCAATATCAGTAACTGAGGAAAAAGAGATTCTGGATCTAGATACACAAGGATGCTTATCTGCTATGCTACAATATTTTTTTTAAGGCAAAATACACAGCCACTTGAAAGACAGTAATTCGTTCTTTAGAGCTTCCTGTTTTCCTCTCTGATTCTTGAGTTGTCATGATCAACTTGTCACAACTATGTTGACTTGAAGAAAGTTATCTCTATGACAGGCAAATATGTGTGTTGCATGAGTATGTATACGTGCCTTAAATCATTATTGTATAACACATCCTCAGGCACTACTGCATTTATTTGCAGAATATCTGTACTTACTGAATTTTAATACATCACCTCTGACCAAAGTATCTGAGAAGGACCCCTATTGCTGGAACATCCTCTCTTATGTGTTCCTAAGCCTCTCCTGGGTAAAAGCTTAAACAGGTTGAGAATAAGCAAGGACCAAGATGAGATAAAAGCACAGAGAGATGGACTCAAGGAAGCAAAGACTGAATAGCTACAGTATGGTGAGATGAAGTGCTGCCAAACATGAAAGCCCAGAATCACTCCAGCTGTGGCAACCGAATCCAACTCCAGCAGCGTGTTCTACCAAGTGTGCTTATTTTGTTTGTATTTGTCAAGGCCTTCTGTCACCATTCAACGATGAGTTCAGTTACAGTAGGTGTTGGATAGTGCGTGAAGGTTCAGGCCATTTCTGAACAACCTACAAGCTAGACAGAAGAGTTGAGTTATCCCATATTATAATAATCATTAGGAAGTAAGTGCCCAAATAGATTTATGGATCTGTTTCAGCATGCCTACAAAGGTCAGATGGGTGCCTGGGGTCCATGAAGAACTGAGTCTACTGGCCTTGTGACCAATTTGTTGACTGGAGTGCAGGCATCACTTTAACTGCTCTCATTGCTAGAAGAGCGTGAAAAGGGAATGACGCCTTTCATATTCTCTAACATTTTGAGCAGTACATGAATATTTTTGGTACATGAAGGAATAGAGTACAGAAATCACTTTGGCACTGCTTGTGAATAGGGGATGCCAAGCAGCTAACTTTCTGCCCAGTAAGGCTTCTTCATGTTTTGACCATTTGGCACCCTATAGAGATATATATATTAAATTTTCACTGCAGCCAGTGCCATCATCACCCACTTTGACTGGGTAGGATTGTAACTTGTCAATTTGCTGATGAACTGATGACTAAGAATCAGCTATTGTCTATTGTAGTGATCTTGTACATTCAAAAGATATAAGGGAAATAAAAATGGTTCAATGTGACAAAAAGAACAGTGTAGGAAAAATGTAAGTAATTGGTATATCATTAAGATTTAGCTGCTATCAGCCATGCGAATTGGGCGGAGGAGTTCTAGGAGGCATAGGAATACACAGAAGCAGATTTGTCTTGGTAAAATATTACCAGTAAGAATAATTTAAAGGTCTAAAATAATTATTTGAACCTTCTTAGACTTCTTCCTGAGTGTTCTTTACCTGTTCACAGGCATCTTCCATTTTAGTAGAAGTATGGATGCTATGACTATCTCACATGGAAAACCTGTTCATATAAAAGAATTAATATGAGTAAACTAAAAATGGAGAACACAGGAAGGAGAGCTCGGAGGAATTCAAAGCAACATATATGTAGCCTTCATACTGGAAACGTTCATGTTTTGTTTGTTTAAATTTTATTTGCTTTCCAGCCCTGTTGATGATGAAAGTTTCTCTCTTCCTTATGTTAATATAAATCTGGAATTTTAAAGTGCAAAATTTTATGGTTTTATTTTTCTGAAGTGACTTTTTCTACTTTTATCTCTTGTTGTTGGAAAAAAAAATTATCTCACTTCCATCTTCAGAGGATCTTGGGGCAAATTTATCTTGTCAATGTTAGGAGAAGTTAAGCAGCTATGGAAAAAAAAATTGCTTATGACAAAAATTTCCGCTTTCTAGTACTGTATTAAATTAAACATCTGTGCTGCTGTCTTTGCTCTTTTAAGTACCACCACAATTATATTGGAGTCAGTGAGTGGGCGAACTTGATACCCCATCTCTGGCTGAGCTTGCTCGCTGGTTCTTTTACTTTGCAGCTCTTACTGTGGTGAAAGTTCAGATCAGCTAAATATGTATTGCTCTATTTCAATATGCTCCATAAGGGATATAAATACCTCTCTCATAAAACCTGCTGTGGATAAATAAGAATTTGGACCAGTGTATTTCGCCGAGACTTCGTGCTTACTTCAAGGGAGTTATATCCAGCTCTGTTCAAAAGATGTCACACATTTTCGGAGCTCAATGAATTGTCTTAGTAAAGAAGAATCCCTTGCTCGTATGTTTTGGGATATTTTTTTGTGTGTGTGTGTTAATGGGAACAGGTGTATTAGATCAGGAAATATTCTCATTTCAGAGACCTGAAAGGAAACTCCGGCTGTCAAAATGCAGCTGAAATGCGAGACAGGCAGTCTTCTCATATAAGAGGGAACTGAGGTGTACTGACTTATAGCATCCAAACAGGTAATGTATACTGCTTAACACTTTTGAAGGCTGACCATTCAAGATCTGTCCTTCAAGGATGCCTTTTTGCTGCTGCTCCAATTACACTTGCTTAAGAGAGAAAGAGTGGAAAAAAAGACAAAACAAATGGCCCACAACAGGCTTCTGGTTGATAGCATGGATTCAGGGGAGCTTGTTATAGTCAACAGATATTACTTTCCAATACTTCTGCACTAAAATTTTGCTGTCAGCAAGAATCCATATTTTCACTGAAAAATAAACCAAGATTGTTTAGCCAGATGTATTACAATAAACCTTGGAGTGTGACTGGGAAGAACACATGGCTAGTAAAGAAATAAATCTCTAAGTTAAATGTATTTATTGCCCTTTGATATAATACAGGTTTTTATGTACTGCATCAACTTAAATTTAATGTCTAACCAAAAAAGAAAGCACTTGAAAAGGGATAATATAAAAAATAAAAAGAGAGAGAAAAGGGAGAGAGAAATGATTAAAATCTGTGCTAATAGGTTGAGATCTGCTTTGCTAGAGGCATGTTTAGCATTGGAGAACAACCAGAATATACGAATGAGATGAAAGCTTCGCAGTAATAATGGAGTTGTGCCATTAATATGCATTTCCAGAGCTGCAGAAAAATAAAAATATGATCAGTTCTTACGGGGATTTGTTTTAAAGTGACTGATACAACTACTAGGTTTTCTACTAGATACGAATCCCAGAGATAAGATTAACCTAAGTTGTCACAGGTTTTAAGATTTGGGGATATGCTACATGCCTGTAATGAATTATAACGTAAACCATCTACCACAGTGCCAAGCAGCACAGCAGTTTCTTCCTTCCCCCCCCCCC
>JAVJGI010000014.1:110773434-110789660 GCA_035590275.1 Ibycter americanus | reverse complement strand
ATGAGTTACTATATAAAACATTTACCACAGTGCCAAGCAGCATAGCATCCCCCCCCTTTTTTTTTCTTTTAGAATAATCAAAATGTAAGTACCTCCTATTTAAGTGCAAGAGCTTCTTGCCTTTCTAAAACTCTGGCAACTCTCTGAGTCATGGGAAAGCATAATAGCAGATGGTTCCAAACTAAGTCTTTTGCTTCACCCGTGTGTTGAAGATTTTTTTGAATTCTGCCTCCTCTATGAAGTGTTCTAAATTTGCATGAAAATGGTTAGTAAAATAGAAAGCTTTAAGGATTAGTGATAGAGCAAGTGTGATAGTGGTGTGGGTTCCTGTAACCATGCCATAGGTTAATAAAGTCAAGTAATTACAGAAACTGTGCCTTGTTTTTTCATCTTAAGGATTATGTTTATATTTATTGATTCCAAAAAGATATTGTGAGGCTTCATTAAATAAGTATTGCCTTTTACAGAAATACAACTAAATCTTACCAATGAAGCATGTATTAGCTAAAAGCTAGTGTTGATTTGAAGTCAAAGTGACAGACCATTTTATTGAAGGAATACTTGATGTCATTTAGTAAAACGCTAAGGTTTTCTTTTATTAATATTTTGTAGGTTCCTAAGTATTGAGTATAAGATACTTGCAGAACTGTAAATTCCTGCTACTATTTACCCACCCTGCTTTCTGCATGTAGGTTCTGGCAGCTCATCAAAAGTAGTAAAAAAATTCCAATAAGTCTTCTTGGATTTTGTATGTACAGGATATGAAACAAAAGACATTCTTGTAGCTTAAGGATCTTTAATGGGAGTAATCTTGAATGAAATGGTTGGTATTTTTGTTTGGTGTTCCTTTTCAAAGACAATCTGCCGCTGGTTTAAAGCCTGGTAGGTAGTTCCAGCAACAAGTTAAAGGTAAATCTGTCAGCTGAGAGCAGATAACCATTCTGCATTGATCTAGTTGAGGAACTAGCTTCAGCAGCACTGTGCCATCGATGCTGCCACAAATGAAGTGAAAGATGCTCGCAACCGTGATGTTCCCGTTAATTGTCCTGATAATGATACTGGAAATGATGATCCTCATCATGGAGGTGATTAGCCTGCATTTAAAGGGTCTGCACCTGCTTTTATTGAGTTCAGAGCAGCTCTGAAAAGGGTTAAAGTTAGCTGCTAACAGTATATTTGCAGTATAGCGGGAGTAAGCACACTTTTGTCCATTCCCCTCCTCCCTCTTTTTTTAACAGCAATTAATTTCAGCAATTACTCGTCCTCTTTTCTGGTTTATTGCTTGGATACTGCTAAGGCCACCTTTGCACCGATGTTGCAATACAAGTATCAGTTAATTGGAGGCTTCCTGCATAGCTCCCACAAACCATACTGATTACTGACATGGGTGGTATTACTGGAGCATGAATAGTATAGGAGATACAAGGGAAGGAGAGGTTTAAGGCTGGAGCTGCTGAAAGAAGTATCTGTGAGGCCATCTTCAGATGCCAGGTCCCAGCAAGCAGAACTGGCTCACAAGTAGGCTACAAATATGCAGCCTCTGTACAACTTGAGCATCATTTTCAGTGAGTTAGTATTCCTGTGACAGAGGCAGTCATGCATCCGTTCAGCCCACACTTGGAGACGATCAGCTGGGATCTGGAAGCTTCACAAGTGCATGAATTCAGGGCTGACCCTGCCATAAGCTGGATGAGAAACATGGCATTTCAGTTCGGATTGAACTCCACATCACTCTGGCTTCCAGACTAGAGCTGGCTTGTTTCTTGGTGATTTGGAGGACAAGCCACTAGAATTAGTACCCATGGGGAAATGAGTTTGTCTGACTGATCTCCCTAGTAAGAGTAAAATGGGGATAACATTATGCAGTGTGTAAAGATACAAAGCAATTAAAAAAACCAACAATGGTGTCTTCAACAAAAAGCAGCAGAAAAAAATATTTCATTTCTTTCGTCTTTTGTCATATATTCTAGTGTGCTGTAACTGAAAGAATATTTACTTTTTGCTGTGTTATGAAATAATACGGGTTAACACACTTTTATTTAATTTGTAATTAACTTTTTATTTTAAAATGACTGGGACAGGCAAGTGGTAAAAAATCTTGCTTATAATGGTTTGAGAACCATTTTAAATATTTCATTCTGGACAATATGCAGTGTGGAGAAAAACCTAGGCATACTTGTATTTTCACATTGTTCAAAAGGTTGTTAAAGTCAGAATAGATTATTCTGGTAAGAACTTGATCTCCTGCCTGTAGCATGTGCCACAAAACTTAACTTTGTGAAAGAAGTTTCATTTTCTTTTTGCTGCCTTTAGCTTACCTTGACAAACTTACTGTGAATATTCAAGATCTGACAGTCTTCAAGGAAAATAAAAAGAATTTAGAAAACATACCCATCAAATTGAATGGGTGGATAGTCTAAGTCTAGTGTGATGTTTTCAGGGGAATCAATCACTACAGCATTGTTCTTTTCATTAGTGTTTATATGTGCACATACTTCCTACTCATCCCGAGTGATTAAACACTTAGCAAGAATGGCTTACCTTCTCATAGACTTTACTGACCTAATTACTGCAGTGGATGAATTAACATTTCTGAAGATGTTTTCTTGCACAGCTCAAGTTTTTCACTTGAGGCCCATATTGGGCTTTAAGATATCCATCATGGGCCTTATGGCACACAAAATGCACAACTAAAAATTATTATTTTCACATCAGAAGGGAGGATATGTAGCAAAAATCAGGTAGTCACCATCATCAGCTTCCATTTTTTGATTACTTCCTCAGTCTTCTGAAAAACAAACAAACAAAATAAACCACAGCACACCCCAAAAGCAGATAATACTCATTTTAGCGTAGAGACAGTCTATTGACTAGGTGAAGGATTACATTTGAGGTCCCCTTACTCCACAAGTTTCTAAAGCCACCTCTGCTACCACTAGTTCTTTTGTAATGTTACTTATATTTTAGGGCTTCCTGTGCCAAAAGGTTTAGGGGAACGTCTGAGAAGAACTATTGTATTAAGTCAGGTTAGGTAGAAGGAGGCTCTTCTCACTTATTAATCATTGTTTGGTCTTTAATGTTCTCAGTGTGGGGAAAAAAATATCATTTGGGCAAACCTTTTTTTACCTATTCAGGTCTACTTCAAGGGCTTGTCTAATGGAACATGGCATAAGAGTGAAATGGAACAAGAACCATAGGCTGAAAGCTACGGCATAGACACAAGCAGGTGAGTTACCTCTTGGCCAAGCCCAGTTATGCTGGCACTTGAGAAAACGTGACAAGATTATCAGGGCAGCTTTGACAGAATTAACATGGATCGGAGGCTTTTATGCTGACTTAGGGCTTACAGCAGAGATGACCCAGTTAAGAGCAGTGCCCAAGTTGAACGATCACTTGTGCTTCATACGTCTGCGTGAGGAAAACAAGCAGATCCCCTTAACTAACCACGTTAGCACTGCTGACCGCCCTCGCTGTACCTCGAGGACTTTTCAGCTTTGTTGCTATGCCAGTGGGGTTGCGTGTGGGGGTTGGCGAATGCACGTGCATCGGGCTCTCCTTTGGCTTGTTGAGAGCGTGGTGGATTACTCTCACAATTTCATGTTTTGGCTGCACTTGCAGAGAACTTCTTCAACAGCTATAGCTGCTATTTTTAAGCAGCCACAAGAAACTGATTTGTCTGTCAGTGCAAGAGAATGTGCTTTGCAAAGCAGTAAGCTACGTATCTGGGTCACACGCTGTATGGTGTGAGGCAACTGTGTGCAGTTCAGTCAGGAATTAGCTATCAAATGTTGTTTTTTGGGGGAAGGAAAAAAGAGTCCTCAAACAGTGGGGAAGGACTCATCTTTGGGATAAAAATCACCATATGCTAAGCTTCTCTTTTGCCACAAGCTAGACAGCCGTACTTTAAAGACTGTCTAGAGGAATAAAGTAGATCGGTCTCTTTATTCCACAGTTTTTAATGAAGAAGAAAAAGCAAGCACTTTTTTTCATTGGTTGAAGCTTTGTTCTGGATATCAATAACAGGAACAGGTACCCTTTTTTAAACTATCCTAGCCTATGTGTATTACGACTGTAATTTTAAAAGCATTGGCAGGGGTGGGGAGTGGCGGCGCATTTTCATTAAAACAGTAGCCTAGCCTAGCATTCTTTAGGGTAGGAGAGGGACAGAAAAGCAGTCTTTACCCCTCCTGTGGGAGCCTGAGACAGGCAGGCTTGTTAGCTCCACCACTGGTCTCAAACAGCTTCACTGGAAAATGAATTTGCTAACCATTGGCTGTAGCAGCTCATGAAGGGGAGAGTCATGTCCCTCAGCTTCCATGAAGCTCCCACCTTGAAACTATGAAAACTATGAAAACTGCAGCTCACATGGCTGAGGAAGCTGTAGGCTCTCCTGGAGAGTGGAAAGAGGCTGAGCTGTAGCGAGAACAATGCTGAGGGAAGATTGCCAGGCTGAGGAAAGCACAAATAATTTCAGCCCAGGAATCCAGTGAGAAATTGGAAGACATTGGGGAGTTTGCTGCTTGAGACCATGGTCTTAGGCTTGAATCTGCCCCTCAGAGAAGGTGACAGGGCGTAATTCTACTCCTTTGACAATATAATCCTTTACTGGGGAGAAAAATTTCTTTCTTTTATCTAACTATGAAGTCCAGGCAGGCCAGAAATGGATCAGATCGATCAGTACTGCTGAATCCTTCTAAAGCAGATTCAGATAACATGCTGGTAACATTCCTAAATTCAATTTTAGGTTGGTGGCTTTTAAATGACAAGAAATTCCATCCTGTCTCTTTGGTTTGCTGAGGACCTGCTGATTAGGTATGTGCTGATGTGGATTGACCAGGGTTAGATGCTGAAGTAGAACTGGTAGGGCTTTGTTGGCAAGTACATGTGCAATACAAAGCAGCAGCAGAGGGAACTCTTTACCTTTCAGGATCTTGCAACAGCATGGCAGTAGTGGCAGTGTTGACATGGTCAGAGCACAACCATCTATCTGAAGACAGAGGACAAGACAGGGAACACTAAGCTCCAGAAGCTAATGAAGTGTCATCATTGTGCCATTCTTGCCTGGCATGGCCAGGACTGGTGGACCCCAGACACCACACACCTGAGAAGAATATGTGGCTCATGACAGCAAGTCTCCAATGGGTGGATAGAAACAGAACAGAACATGGCATGAGAAAAAACTGTAACAACCGCTGACTTAAGAGGAATTAAGGATGTCCATGGAGTGTTGTATTATATTGCCATCCTATTTTTCTTCCTAATTTTCTTTAGTACAGCAGGTTATTGTAAGTTTTTAGCTTGGGTGGTACCCTAATACAAAAATCTTTGAAGATAAAAGACATAATAATCGGATCAAGGCTGCTTTGATTCTTTGCTTCCTTTAGTATTTTTGGGTTAAATGGTCCAATTGGCTTGGATAGAAGTGAGTTGGAAAAGGTAGAAGTTTCATTCATTGCTTCATATGAGCTCATCAGACTGGTTTGAAGCTAATTGGTTTATGTAAAAACGAAAACAAAATAAAAGAAAAAACCCCAAGCCCCAAAGAAACCCACAAAACCATGAGAAGTCCAGCATGATTATTTTCAGGAACTCATTTTCATTCTGTTCTCCTATAACAGTCAAGTAGCAGTGACCTAAATTTAGCAGCTGCAAACTAGAAACTATTTCCAGTATTCAAGGCAGGTACAAGATAGCCATATCTGCCTTTTGAATGCTTTACTAGGAAATTTCTCTTTACTTCCCTTCTTTCCTTTTTCCCCCTGTCCTCCGGTCCCTGGTCAATCTAGCTGCCTCCTGGCCGGCACTAACATGGCATTCTTGTGTTGGCTGCCACTCAGTTCCCCCAAATACACTCACGTTCTGTACTTTATTATACCCTTTTCATGAAGTGTTCGGCTGAGCTGAAGCTCCCTTTTTTGCAAGTCCTGGCTTTCTGAATATAGTCCAAAGCTCATTAACACTATTTATTTCTGCAGGGAGTTGTAATCCAGTCAACAGCAAAACAGATTAAGTCAAATGGACCTCTTCCTCATATTACACAGAACTTGTACATTGAGGTTATTGAGGTGCTTATTACATTCTTATATGCTTTCCAAGATCAAATAATCAAATATATATATTTATATAATTAAAAGGATACAACCTTGTTTTGACACTCTGAATTCACCATTGTAGTGCCAGTTGTGCAATTTAAATGGGTAGCAAGATATGTTCGCTGGAATGAGAAGACAGTTTCTGATTTGCATGTGTTTGAATAGCAGCCGATGTTACAGGGTTTAGGTAGTTCTATTTCTGAGTTTAGTGTGCCAGGAGAATTAAAGCTGTAATATAAGGAAGATTCTAATCCATTTATCTGACATGATATATATGAAATACTGTACGTCGCTTGTTTGTATTTTATATTTGTGATTTGATATTACTGAATGTGGGAAAAGGGAGATCATGGCATATATATAATTCACAAATAAGATTATTACACACACACACACACACACACACACAGAGACTTAGGACCAGTGCCATGATGATTATAAAAAGAGGTAATTTAACATAATAATAAATGCATGTACAAGACTTCAAGATGCAAAACCTTACTTTGGATTCTTAGGTTTTTGTCAGCATGCAGCACTTCAACTCATATACTCTGAGCATAATCCAGCCAAATGTCCTCATGATGTTCAAGAAAGGAATGATTTATGCCTTATTTTTCTGAGGGTGAAACTTTGTGCCCCCGGCATATTGCAGGTCTCCAAAATAACTCAGGCCTCCATCAAGGGATTCAAACACCTTATTTTCATAACCTTTTACATTCATCTCTATGCAGGAGTCAGCATGCGGAAGAGCTTGCATGGAAAACTTGCGTTTTTCCAGTGTTTTTATGCAAAAATGTAAAAATCTCCATCTGGCAGTATGCATTGATACCTACTGGCCAGTTCTGTTGCTGAGATTTAAAAGCTATAGTTAAGGTTAACCAGTACATTTTAAATATTGCATTCAGATTTTGAAGACCATACAATGTAAAATATTGTTTCGCTAATGCACTTTTTGCATTCAGATTGTGTGTGAGGTAGAAATTAAAAGTCTTTGCTGAACTTAGACTTAACTGTTCCTTTTTATAAAGGTTGGTAAATTCACAGGGAATTACATCAGTCTGGAGCCAACCCTTAAATCTGCCTTGCAGGCATAGTATAAAACTTTCCTTTTGATCATGTCCATGAGTTTTATTCAAAAAATAATAATAACAGGATGTCTACTCTGCAAAAGTGTAACAACTTTAAGCAGTTATCTGAAAGGTCCTGTACTATTCTAGCAAAATTACTTATTAAACTTGAATAATATGCATGTAGGAAGGGATTGTAGGGTAGAGGACCCACTTGAGTCAAGTGTTTCTATGACAGAATTAATACAAGCTACTGTAGCTTTAGCTCAGTGTTCTCTCATGTAATTACATGACTTAGGAAACCTTGTGAAGTGATGTTGAACTTGTAATTTTCATTCCGTTTCCTTCTTTTTTTTTTTTTTTTTTTTTTTTTTGAGGTATCTAGTGCATATAGAATTCAAGTTGAAATTGTGCTTAAATATATTGAGTGGCCATAGGCTATTTTATTATAAATAGTACTATACGCATTTATAGATTATGGGCAGATAGCGTTACAAAACCAGAATAGTTTGAATAGCCAGAATAGTAGTCCCTCAAGTAGCACCAGGGGAAAAATCCATTATATGTATCTGTATCTACTTTCAAATTGCAAGTAAGATTTTTCTTTTCAGCAAAGTGAAGTGTTTGAAATTCTTTCAAACAAATTCATTTTGTTATGGAATCCTACAAAATAAAAGGATTGGCCAAGGCTTTAGACATCCCATTGTAAAAATGTGTATTTCTGATTTTCTTGTTTAATCTGCTATGTAATTTATGTTTTATTTATAAAGCATGGAAAATAAGCACAGCAACAAAGAAGTATCTGTCATTAGTAAAAATGAAAGCAAGGTAGATATTAACTCTAGGAAAGAATCTCACGTTCACATTAAAGCCAGGCCATAAAGGAAGGTGGCTGGACATGCAATTAAAGCTCTTGTGTGGAATTCCCCAGTGTAGATATTTTCCTTAGTAGATTTAGCCAAAATGTCGATTCCTGTAATTGTCCACAGACACAGGGCACCGGGTAATTATTGCTGTCTGGTCCAGTAAAGGAATGCTTTGCAGAGAGGATTATGTGGGGTTTACTTCTAAAAATTGCAAAGGTGTTTGGGCTAAATGATTCTACATACATGTAAAAATCATCGTGTTGTTCACCACCTCTCCAAAGAAAGAGTTCACAGGTTTTTGTCCCCTCAACAAATAACAATTTTCCTAAACAAATTTGCCATATACTGACACATAACTACGTACCACATATTTATTCTGTCCTGACAATCACTGTACTTTTAAAAAGCTATCTGTCTGGTTATGTGAGAGAATACAGTAATGCTATCTGTGGATTTTCAGAATTTGTTTAAAAAAATCAAAGGAACAATATAGATTTACATAACTGCACAAGTGGCAGAAGTTTAAAGATGTTCATGTTCTGGCTGGAGCTTATCAGAAGCACGGTTTGAAATCTCTGCTTCAAATCGCATTGGTGGATGTGGCTGTTGGGTTTGCAGAAAGCCGTAGTGACTGACCTTCACAGAGGCAGGGTGACTGGCTGCTGGTGACTCAAGTCACACCAGTAGGGCCTTCACCTCTCTGGAAATCAAATTACAGCAGCACATGAGATCTTTTCTATCAGTGGAAGGAGAAGTTGTTTCCTTCCAGTGAGTTCTTGTGGACTTGCAATATTTCCTGCCAAGTGATGGTTTTATTTGCAGCCCAAAGACAGAGCACAAGGAAGGCTCTGGAGCTGGTCTGGGAGCTCCTTCTGTGCCCCTGACCATGGCCCAATTTACTGCTGCTCAGGGCCTGTGTAACTACCTGTCTTTCCAGAAAGCTACCAAGGGTGAAGGATCTGGCAGTGAGTGTGAAGGCTCGGAAAAAGGAGTAGCCTCACCTTTTTTTGGGTGGAGGGAGGCCAGGCTCCTCTTTGATGCCCTGGCACTCCTGGACCCTCCTGAAAACCAGACAGGTCTATGCTGCCATTTGTGTCCCAAACAAAGCAATAGGCTTTTGTCCCAGAGACCTCATTACTGTGAAAAGGATAAGGTAAAGGTCTTTCCCTTGAAGATGGTAGTCTGAGGCTGGGAGAGTCGTTTAGGGAAATAATTTCCGACTAACTGTTAATGTATCTAACTCTTATATGTTAAAATTTTATGCCTTAGAAGTCTACAGACTTCCTAATATGGAAATATATTATAAGTGGGTAAGCAGATTTATTTTCAGGGGTAATTTTGCCACAACAATTCTAGAAAGTTGGTATTTTAAAAATGAATGCAGATATTTTTCTCAAAGCAGTGCTAAGTAATTACAGTCTTCCTGGTGCTCACATATTGCTCTAAGTTCATTTTATTACCCAATGCATCTTTCCTTCCTCCAATTAGCTTAAGATAATTCCCATGCTTGAACCTCAAAGCAGAGTTTCAGAGTTACAGGGATGACGTTACACAGCCTGTCCTCTAGGCTTGCAAAGCATATTTCTTTTAGAGTGCCAGGAAAACAAATGGACTAACAGCTTCTGTAGGCTGTTGAGTAGAAATACCTCCAAGTATCTTCAGATTACTGTTTCACATCCAAGCAGAGAGACTTGTAAGTCAGAAGGAGTCTTTTCTGATACAGACACAACCTTACACATTTTAAAAGCCTGCCTACTTGCAAAATCTTCACCTATGTTCAGATTTGAGGCTGACATAAATAAAAATGTGTAGTTTGGAAAATTACGTAATTAGGCACTTTAGTTCCTGGCAATATTTCTATGTCAAAAGAATTTCCTTTTCGGAGGAGTATTATTAAAGGCTTGGGATAATTTGGGGCACCTATACATGGAAAAAATAAACACTGAACCAATGGGATCAATGTCCTAATCTATTTTAATACTTTATTGTTGTATTTGGATTAGTTTGCTACTCTGCAGCCCTGCCAGTGACTGGGGAAGATCTTCATCAGTGCTTGGACCTGAGTAGCCATTTTGCCTTCATCTCTGTACAGTAATTACTAGTGTAGTGGGGTGGACCTACTGCGTATGTGCTTCCCCTATCAGCTGTACTCGCTAGAGTTGTTGTCAATTTGTTGTAATGAAGGGGAGGACAAGGAACAGAGAGTGATAGATGGAAGAAGCAGTGACTGTAGCATTGTGTTTGCCATCATATGAGGGTGGTGTTAGGTGCAATGTTAGGTGCAAGGAACAGAAGCTGATGAGTAGAAGACGAAGTGATTGCAGTATTATGTTGTTTGTTGTGATCTGAGGGATGTTTTGATGCCTTAATAGCACAGACTGTTTTCCAGTCAAATGGAGAAAAAACCCTCTAAAGCTAAAGTCCTACAGAAACTTATATGCATTCTGAAGTTGGATTGGAATTTTAATTTCCTTTCTGATCTGCATATGCTAGTGTACATTCATATGTTTACACTAAGTTTATTAATATTATAACCTATTATCTGTCATGTATAATCATTGAAGAGTGGGGATGAAAATGTACTCATAAAAATTACCACTTGCCATAACTCTTGTCCCACATCCCATCATAAAACAACATCCTTATTTGTAACAGGAGATATAGACTGAGTTACACTCTGCACTGTATGGTATTTTAACTGTATAATTACTTCACTAGTTAACAATGTTAACTACAATGTGATTCGTGGCAGCACTCCTGCAAGCATCTCTCAGTAAATCAAAGTAGATATGCCAGGGCTGTTACTCAAATTCCTTCGCAAATATTTACAGGAGTATATCAAGCCAACTGAATTATAGCTACTAAATTGCTGGGAATGTACTCATGAAAACAAATCCTGTTTGTATAAGAAAGAAGGTACAATCATTCTTCAAACTGTACAATAAATCTTATTGCTCTGAAAAGGTTGGAAGTCATTTGCATTTGGCAGAGGTAATGAAATGCATCTTAATGGACTTAAATGTTCAGCATTGTTAATAAAGAACAGCAGAATATAACCATTTTATGGGTGTGATCAGGTGGGTTCTGTGAAATTAAGGCTCGGTTCTGCAGCTGGATCTTGTTCATTGCCAAAACTCTTATTTCTTTGTGGCAGCAAATCATGCAATAGACTTGCAGACAAATATAGCATCAGAGCTATTATCTTATCGAAATAAACAAGATTCATTTGTTTAGTCAGCAAATGTATGCTTAATAAAGAATACAGACTACTATATTTTCAGAATTGCTGTTAACTTGATTGGTAAATTGGTCTCTTTAAAGAATTTCACTGAACTCAGGAACAATAAAACATAATAGAATCGGTATCCCCAGGGGTTTGCATGATACTATGTAATTGTGAGAAATTAGCCTTACCACAGCAACTCTACCCAAAGGTAGTTCTATGCAGTCTCTCTCTTTTAAGACATAGCTAACATTTGAAAATGTGCAATATTCTTCATTTCTCTTAAAACTTGTTTTAAAATAATAAGCTAATTTCATGTGCAGCTTTGCAGACTCAGAGTGCAATCCATTCCTATTAGAAAATGAAGCTATGCCATAATAAAGTCTGGATGCTATTTCAGAATAATATTAATACTCAGTGTTCTTTTGTGTCAGGGAACATGGTTGCCCCAGGTGAAAACTTCTTTCCTTCTGAAGAAAAACAGTCAGCTTTAATTTTTTCTGCCCCTTTTCCCTTTCGTCATAAAAATAATTGTCATTTGTCTATGAGGAGATGTTTATTCCATCTCAATACCAGTGCAGAATAAAAATAAATGCCCTTCATATCTTAACATCTTGTTTATACCACCTAGCTACATTTCTGTCACTGTGTATGTGCACAGCAATGGTTAGACACTGTACACCCAGGGAAGGGGAATGAAGCCATTAAAAATTCATTCGATTCTTACTGTAAGAGTCTCTGTATGGAAAGTTAGCTGTTTCCATCTTTTACAAGTTATTGATACATGCTGATGTTTAAATCATTGAGGTGCTTCTTTTTTAGACTTTGACTATAGACATATTGTTTACTTAGGGCTCAATTCTTCACAAACTTTGTAATATTTGATTGCATTTTTTCCTAATTAACAGGTAAACAGGCATAAAACATAATAACAAATAACCAGCAAAAAAGGCAAGGAATAGACAGTTGTATATAATAACAAATAACCAGCAAAAAAGGCAAGGAATAGACAGTTGTATAGGTCAGCACCTGCTTTTGACTTTCTCTTCTGAGTTTTTTGATCTCCAGAGAAACAAACTGAAAAGGACTGCACCCTCTCCTGTAAGAAACAGCAAAAAGATCTACTCAGGTGATCCACTTGTGCAGCACTATGCTGTCTTTCAGAAGAGTCAGAGGGATTCTCATCTGAAGCCCAAGAACGGTAAGCTTCACTTGTTATTTATGGCTGTGTGCATTCTACGAAAATCTATCAAATATTGTAGAGGAGAGTGAACCCCATATCTATCATGCTTCTGCCAGACCCTGTTTAAAAAGTCCACAACCCAAGAAGAGCAAGAGGGATGCCAGTGCTCCCTTGAAAGTGTGACTTCTTTTTCTGTATTCTCTTTTTCTTGTCGCAAGACACCTCTTTGTTGCCTTGTCTGCCTTTGGTGCCAAGTAACTTCCTCCACTGCAGAGCTGCCTTATCCTGCCACATACCCAGGTGACCAGGACCATGGCCATGGCCAGCGTGAGTCAAAAGCTTCTGCTGTTTCAGCCCCAAGGGAGCCTACTTTGCAAATCCCTGCGCTGCCCAGCAAATACCATCCAGCTTCTTAACAGGCCGAAAGGTCTTTTGGGAAGGTCTCAGAACTGTTTCATCCACCTGAGTGCTCTTTTCTGAAGCAAACAGTTTTGATGCTCTGAACACCAGCATTTATATCTAGTCCCCAAAGAGCAGCATCTTTTTGAACTGAGGAATCAATGTTACCTAGGTGGATTATTTGAAGATAGTTTTGTTGTTGCTGCGTAACCTTAGTTCAGTGACAGGCACTGTATGATGGGGTAATTCTTCTGATTCATTTGCTGTTTCTTTTGTTTGTTTTATCGTGTTTCACTAACCTGTCCTTTGCTTCTGACAATAGCTTATATGATCTTTCTTTCAGTTAGATCATCTTGTATGATTACAGAGACATTTGATAATGCTTCTGTATGATTTTCAAATGCAAACAATACAATAGAATATACGTCAGGGTACTTTAGCTTACAGCCAAACAGAAATAAGAAAAAAAGCTGGTCTGTGATTTGTAATTTTTTGACAACAGAAGGACTTTGTGTGCCATATGATACTGTTTTAAGCATAAAGTATGCCTAAAAGTTGCTTATATTACTTTAATATTTAAGAAGATAGCAGCTGGGAATGAAGGTGGCAGACAAACCTGTATAAATTGTGTAAACCTGAAAGCAGAGGAATTGCATGTATAGTGGTCAGGGCTTTTTAACTCAAGAAACAACAGAAAAATAACAGCAGAATTATTCTATGACATTCGCACTCTGAGATAACAGCAGAAACAAGTAGAGTGCTTTGAAATTCACCACCTATACCAGGAATATTTTTAAAACTGGAATCACCTTTTCTCCCTCTTATTAAATACCAAACACTACTACTCAATGAAGGAGATGCATTTGAAATTTAAAGAAATTCAAGGGGTCACTTTACAGCCACAGTTCCAGAGGAATTCTGTTTTGAATAACAACAACAAAAAAAAGTTTCCTCTTTCCCCAGGATCACACATGATAATTGGCTTTCAGCTGCTCTCAGAGCAGCAGGAAGGGCCAGTCTCTGAGTGCAATGCATTTGAGAGACAGCTTTGGTTTCAATTCTGAATTGGGTTCTTGTGGTGTGAGGAATGTTCTGAATATTTACATGTGTTTTTTCCTAGAACAGTATTGTCCTGAAATGTGTGATGTTTCTGGATTGACATAATTGCTCTGTTGGAGCCCTTTGAGTCTCTCAGATAAATGCAAAACTGATGCAAGAGTCTTAAAATGTGTATTGTGTGAATTCCATTTACTTATCTGACTAACCTTCATTTTTGGAACTATTATAATCTGTTGTGTATATCTGTCATTAAAAGCTCATTCAAAAGCTCATCTGTAAGCTAACAGATTGTGACAGCTTCTTCCTTTATTTTTTTGAGCAGTCTGAGGTAGCATGTGAATGAATTTGTACAGACCTTGGAATCCATGGATTATTCATTGATCATGAATATGTGCTAGGACTGCAAGCTGAAAATCCCCTTGAGAGTTTTATTGGAGATGTTACTGCATTTTCAGCCTCGCTTTGAGACAAAATAACATCTCAATCATTTTTATTTTTCTCCTTGAATAGTCAGCACATAGCATTTGAAGAAAGTCTGTAAAGGTAGCTTCATCACCATTGTGCTAGAAAAGTAATTTCTCTTCCATTTTGGGTGTTGTACGTTTTCTTAGGAAAGCTGTCCATGGAAAAGGGGGGGTGTGGGGTGTGGGGTGTGTGCCCTTGCTGGGCAGGTAAGAGAGTCACAGAAGCTGGTTAGAAGGGGGAGAAAGTGCCACACTGAATGCAGTGATTTGCTCCCTTGGGACAGGGAGAGAAATCATCACAGGGACTCACAGGGGTGCTCAAGTATTTTCATAGGGTGGAGTTGATTGCACAGAGCTCTCATTTTGAGCAATCAGTTATTAATTTAGATTCATTTCTTGTTTCACTACATTTTTGGATTAAAAAAAGTTATTTCTTGATTTGTTGGCAAACCCAACACGAATTAAAAGAAAAAAAATCCAAACCCAAACCTGCCAAATGTCTAATAGCTTTATTTTTTTTTTTTTAATTTCCTTTCTACAATTTACACAGTTTTAAGGGGTTTTTTTTGCTGTTGATTGCAGGGATGAGGTGGGGCGAGCAAAGATACGAGTTCCTTAGAAAACACCTCAAGGACAAAAATCTTTTCCTTCAAAGTTCTGACTGCTGCTACCACACCAGAACACGAAAGGAATACATCTCTCCTCTCTTGCTGTAATTTGAATGGGAATTTGATCTTCCTAAGGAAGGAAGAACAAATATCCTTTATCGAAGCACAAATAAGGAAAGGGAAGTGGAGGGACTAATCCTGTTTGACATTGTCAGAGGTAACATGTACCCTACTGCTTAGCACGTTACACACCTACCTATGTCAATATACAAAGAGTGTGCCTGTTATAGTCCCATCTAGAGACCTCAGTTCTTCATTTCAGACAGTGGCAACTGGGATTTTCAAATTTAGAGATACAGCTGTAGTTTGACAGCCTTGAGCTCAGTCTGTACACAAGGGATTAAATGTGCTCATTCAGGCTGTAGACTGTGCAAAGAAGGGCTTGCGCACCAAGTGCGTCCCCTCTTTGAGTCTTTGTTAGAGTAGAAATAGCAGCAAATGGAAGAAGGTATTAATAGGGGCTTGCTAATAAGTCTAACTGCTATTTGATACAGCATGCACGGCTGGCTGCAGGTGGACCCAGGCTGCCTTTCCTTCTTCTCCGCACTTGGTTAGATACGAGTCTACTATTCCTAGGTGGGATAGATAGCTATCACCCACTTGGCTCCGATAGTTTTACAGCGCTGGTGATCACAATAAATTACCTGCACTAATGTGAAGAATAACCCAATGAGGACAGTTATTTTGTAGTGAAGCTAAACACCGCATGAACAAGGAATTGAAGAGTTTATATTACAGATTTTATTTGACAGGCTAATGCACCATAAAGTTTTGTTCAGCTTTGAGAGAGAGAGGTTCAGAGATGCTGTTGGAGAAGAGAACCAGTCTCTGCTGGAGTCCTTCAGCTCCTCATTACAACGCCCTCACAGGACCAACAAGAGATGAAATTGGAGGAAAAGCATGCAAGGTTTTTTCACAAAATTTTTTTCAGTGAAGTACTTGTTTTTTCTTTTCTCCTATGTCTGTTTTATTAATTTTTTTATTTTGGTAAAAACTTGTATTCTAGACCTAAATGTTGTGTGCTAATAGAATTTTATTTTTATTTTAAAAGCAAAAAAGCAAAAACTTTAAAATCCCAGTGACTATGGGTGTCCTGGTTTTGGCTGGGATGGAGTTAACTTTTTTGTTAGTAGCTGGAGCAGGGCTGTGTTTTGGATGTGGTGTGAGAGCAATGCTGATGGCACACTGATGGGTTTGGGTGGTGC
>JAVJGI010000014.1:110754740-110773182 GCA_035590275.1 Ibycter americanus | reverse complement strand
GGAGCCCTGCTCCCCTGGGGATGGCTGGACACCTGCCTGCCCATGGGAAGTGGTGAATTAATCCCTTGGTTTGCTTTCCTTGCATGCGCAGCTTTTGCTTTACCTATTAAATGGTTCTTATTTCAACCCTCAAGTTTTACATTCCTTTCTGATTCTCTTCCCCATCCCTCTGGGTGAGGGGGAGTGAGCGAGCGGCTGCGTGGGGCTGGGTTGCTGGCCAGGGTTAAACTGTGACAATGGTTTAGAAGGAAGATATTTTCTCTGCCCAAGTCTAGCTGTGAAATAACTGACCTGGAGGAAACTACAATCACTCTTTGCCCTTGCAAAGCTCACCATCATACAGCTGTTGTTATAGTTGTGCACTGGACATGGTTAGCACCATAACTTGAGCAGATTTTATTATCTTTCCCTCAGACAGATATGAACATTGTATATTTGTTCTTTATACATTGTTTGTGCCTGGAAATCAATAAGAAAGTTCAGACAATGCAGTAGTCTTATTTCCTCATGTTTTGAAACAAAATCCCTTTGTAATGCCTGAAACATCTTCAAATGGTTTCTCCTGTCCTGTTTTCCCCTTAAGGGCCATAATATGCTATTGATTATTTTTTTTATTATTTTTTATTTTTGTCTTTTTTTTTTTTTTTTACTTCTTCTTTTAAAGGTAGAGCTTCCTACTGAAATCAATGGGGAGTTGGGGAGTTTGCTTAAAAATCTATAGGGTGTTATGGCCATAAAACTTAAGAAAATGGTGGCTCCTTAATCGTATCAGAAAAGATGATTAAGATGGCACAAACAACTAGTAATCCATAGACAAAGGAACAGCTGTTACATTAAGAGCAACCACCTTCAGCAGAGCATAACTCCGTTTAACTTCAGTGGGAGCTTTGCCTGAAAAGAAGCAGTAGAATCAAGTCAGAAATGTGAAGCAATGTCACCAGATTTATTAATCAAACATTTGTTGCTGAACTGAGGTCACTTATCAAGAGCAGAGTGGTCTTTAAATAAGCTACATAGGCAACATCACTGATTTCTAGGTTCAAAGCGCTTCTGGTCCTTGTGGACTGGGAAGGCAAGAAATGAATGTGGATGTTCAGAGCATCAAACTGCCTGTTCCCGAATGAACAAGCTAAACTGATGAAACAGCTCCAAGTCTTTCTCAAAAGACCTTTTGGACCCTCAAAAACTGACTGGACTTTGGCATGCATAGTAGGGATTTACAGGGAAAGTGGGAAGGTGGAGTGTACAGTGACAGTACAGATTGCTTCTGGTTATTCCAAACCTTCTGCTAGTCCAAAAGGGGTGCGTTTGGATTCTTTTTCGTAAGATGAAAACAAATAAGCATCTTTAACATTTTTAATCTGCCTTATGTTTTGTCCTTTTGCAATCTACAGCTCTGATCCTTGACATTTGTGTGAGAGTTTCCCCATTGTTTTCAGTAGAGCTCCGTATCCATGCAGGGGACAGGGAGCTAAGAGGACCCTGACCAGGAATTTGTGTTCACCAGTCCCATGCTAGGATATCTTTTTCACAGTTCAAATTTTGCATATAGTTTATTTTTGGCAACTGAGTATTATAAAGCAAATAAAGCACTCTAGAATAGTGTTGTAAGCAGTATGGCAAAGATGGAGATGGCCATATTTAAATAAAAATGTAGAAACTGAAGACTATGTTTCCCCTTTAAAATGTAGCAATACATTTATTTACAGTATTAGAGATACTTCTGAGAAAATTACTGTTAGGAGAAAATATAGACAGAAACTGTATGTGTGAGGTTGGTCTTAAAGAGGTGGTACTTCTGTTATCTCCTATATCTAGTTGTATCTAGCTCTGTGCTCGAGGTTAGAAAGCTGGTCACAAAGTGAACTTGGTTTTTATTACTCCTCTTGGCCACTTCTACTTCATCTTTAAAAGTGAGTTTAAAGAGTTATCACAGTTTTCAAAGGTCAGAAAAAGAATTGGAATCCAGATTAGTAGTTCAGCCTGTGAGTCAAGAATGATTTATTTTCTAAAATCTGATTACATTGTTTTGCCAATGAAATCTGAGCAAGGCTTTTGTTCACCTTCCACATGCGCTCACTCCTGCAAACAAGTAAGTTTAATTTGTTTTGTAAGCTTGTTATGAGAGGTGCAGTGGAGAACAAGGGCTGAAAAGAACCTCCTGCCTCTGTGGTTTTATTAAGAATTGTTTTCTCCAGAGAACTCTCAGCCTGTCGGATTAAAAATCTAAAGAGACCTTTTACTCTAACAGACTCACAGTTATCCCCTTAGTAAAGTTTGCTTTTGTGATAATTACATTTTACCATCAACAGTGTTTTACTAAATGAACAGCTTTTCTCTGCTGTTTCTAGCCTTGACAGTTTTCCTCTGAAAATTTGTGGTTACAATGAAATATTTAGAAATATGTGTTTGCCTTCTGTTTGTTATTTTCCTTGTTTTGTTTTGATAGCAAATTGTTTTGATTGTGGTTCTGGTGATTATGGACCACAGGACTAGTTTAGGAATTATGCCTCAAGTAACGTAGCATTAATGCTGCTGTTTGCATTGAGAAGAAAACTGCAGGCTCATTAATTTTCCCCGGTAATAGAAAAGGATCCATTCTGTGTTAAGGAGGGAGTTCCCAGCTTCCAGGGTGCCCTGAAGAGGCAAGACTTCAGGATTGCATCCTCTCCAACACTAACAGGTTTTTTTGATGGAAATATTTAATGTGTGAATGTGTGTGTGATCTCACCCTACAAAATTTTTGCTTTCTTTCAGCTTTGTAGCAAACACTGAACATCTGCTTGCATGTGAAACTATTATTAATATATCAAACCATAATACTTATTAATATTGATGATTTTTGATCAAAAAAATATATATCCAAACTATTTCCTATGGTAGTGGCATCATTGCTCTTTGAACAAAGAAGCAGGTAAAATTTTGCAAAGGTCAGTTTAACCAGGCGCCTCTATATAAAATACAAATAAATATTTTCTCATTTTATTTCAATGAATTTTTTTAATTTTAAAGCAGGTTTGTTTAGTTTTTTGCAGTCCAGCTGATTTCAAATCATGTTTTGTTATGACTGCTTTACATTGAAAAATGTGAATCATAACAAACTTGATACAAACCCACTTTCACTTATAAATCAGTATGAATAAAATTTAAAATCTTTTAAGTATGAATTAAACCCCAGCTTTAAGCCTCTGATTTTTGTGAATCCTTGTGGATGTCACAAGAGTTTCTGCTCTACCTCTGCCACTTAATCAGGTCTGCTCAGTTCTAAAAGAAGCTACTCAGTAACAGCTGACAGAGGACAGAATTAAAGGAAGAACACAACACAACACTCTTGGCTGATTAAAAATAAAGCTGGGATTTGAAATTCTTATGATACTTGTTTTTCTGCCTGCACTTCGAAGGTAGCCTTCTGTTGCTGAATGGAGTTACGAACCTTCAGCCTTCTAACTTCCTAGAAACAAGGGCCATCAGCAATATACAGTATTGACTTAAATCTAAAATGTGATTTGGAACCTTGCTATTTCTGCAAATGTAAGTCATAATCTTGGGCACAAAATCGAGATAGTACTAGTAAATTTGTACATTGAATGAATCAGTGTGATCTGAAAAAAAAGAAGAAAAAAAAATTCCGGAAAAGAGCTCAGTAGAGGCTGACATCTTTTTTAAAAGTTCAACTGTAAGAGAGTCCCAGCTGTCTTAAGAATAGGGCAAAAAGTATTTCTCATCATGGTGACATACCTAATTGCCAATGCTCTTGTCATCTGTGCTATATCCTTTGTTAGAAAGGCCATTGATAATGCAACACTACCGGTAGTCGGACGAGATATATTTCTTCATCACATCCCCTCATACTCACTTTCTCTCCCCCTCTTCCCCAAGGTCTTAGTATGAATTTACCAGGAAGGGTGAATCAGCCTTGCTGAACTCAGCAAAATGGGTTTCAAGGCCAGATACAGTTGTCCTATGCTATCTTGGAGGGGTAGGGAAGAACAAACCCACACTACTGTGGCATCTTAAGCCTGTAGACCCAACTACATGATTGCTAGTGTAAAAGACAAATGCTTTTCCATGGCCACAGGGTTATCAAGCAATTCTACCATTTTCCATGCTAAGTCTCAATACGGAATAATGTGTCCATTCACTCTATCCTCAAAAAAAAATGTCACAAGTCTCTTGCTGAAGGTGGAAGGTCTATCCTTGAACCTAGGAATGTGTTAATAGGGAGTCAGGAATCTTAGCAAGCTGGTACACACACTTTGCTCTTTTTCTTTCTTTGTAATACAGAGAGTAACTGGCTGGATTAAAGCATTAGCAGTTTAACTGTTTAAGCCCCCAAATTGTCACACATTCTGGGCTGAAACAAGGAATATTGTGTTTCTTATGGCTACTCTGCATATTACCACCACTGCATCAAGCAAGAAAGTAACAGTGCCAAGTCTTCATTAAAACCACATTAACAATGTGCCGAGCAAGAAAGCAGGGGAACTCAGAGACAAGGCAGTCCCTAATCCCTTCTCAGATTCTCAGCTGTCAGAAATCAGGAATCCAGGCACAGCGCTGCTTAAATGCCACTGTTAGAGGCTGACAGCAGAGTGTCTGTAAGCACGGGCAGTGTGGAGCAATTTACTTGCTTTTTAAAAAAAGCATTTGAACATTTTGCACTTGCTCAGGTAGTGATGAGCTTCATCTATGAAAATAAAAATCCTGAACTGTTTTACACGAGCAACTGATATCTTTATACTGATAAATACTGCAGTACTGTAACAGTGCGGATAACCTCCACCCTAAAAGAGTATACAGTCTAAACAGACAAAATGAATAAAAGGTAAGAAATGCATTGCTATTCTTCCCTTTTTAGAGAAGGGGAAACCAAAGCACTGAAAGGTTAAGTGGCTTGTCTCTGGTCACACAGGGAGCCCATGGCAGGGCTGTAAATTAAATGCCACTTCTTGTAAGAACTGCACTCTCTCCTTAGGAAATATGAATAGTAGAAAGGAGGGAAACTACCTAGCACAAATTTACTGCATAGTACTTGAATAACATGGCAGGTAGCACTGGAGCAGAAATAATGAACTGATAGCTGAGAGTGGACAAAAATGTATTATAACACTGAAGAATGTAAGGAACTTGGTAATTTCTTCTCCCTCTCTAAAGCCTTTTTACTCATGGCAACAAAATATATGTATTTACTCTGTCAGTCCCTCCACCTGTCCACTTGCGACCAGCCAAAGGCAGCGCGTCTGAGGATACCACGTTCCTCTGCCTGTTGTCAAAACTCGCCTCCTGAGCAGGGGACAGACCCTGCTATTTATGCCCAGAAATACTGCGCTGAGAGCCTGGTGGCTACTCATTCGGCTTGGCTGGCCAAACAGCATGCACGGCTGGCACTGAGGATACCAAATTCTGCCTCATGTCCTGCCCGTGGCTCCAGTATGTGTGGAGAGTCTGTGTGCCAGGCTGCTGGGGCAGGGGGATGTCCACAGGCATGGGGGAATGGGGCAGAATGGCAGGGGCTCCCTGTAGCCGTGATTGGGAAACCACACGGGCTTTCTGGTACAGAAAGACTCTTGATGGTGAAAGACTCTTGTCCATAGGTGAAGAAGAACAATCTAAAATCATTTTAACCTGTTCCTTATGGGGTTTGATATGATTTTCTTATTTGCTTTAGTTATTTTTTTCCCTTCCTCTATTGCCCTAGGCAGTTCAAGTAGTGCTCCTAATTATTTTCACTTTACACCAGTATAAATTCACAGCTTGACATTGAGGCTCATACTTGGTAGAGTTTGGTTTTATTATTTCAGACTTTTCAAGCAAGGGAAGTTGGCCTATTTTCAACAACTGCCAAAGCTACCTGAGCTGCACAAAAATAAGTAGTGATTAGCTAAACCTTGATAACAGGTAGTTTGATTAGTTAGTGTGAAACAACCATATCAAACCAAGAATTTTCCAAAACATCTGATTCAGCCTAAGGCCATTTAAACTTCAGCAATGCTTCTAGTTTCTTGTAAAAACCCCCAGCTGCAGCTTTTCATTTTATAGTTGCAAATAATATAAGAAAAAATACTTTTGAAATTTATAGACTAGCCAGATTCTTGTGCAAGCTAACAGTGTTTTCCATCAGATGTTTCAAAGATGCGGCCTTGAACTTCTTGATTGTTTATAAGGTCTTTTTTACCTTTCCCTTCTATTTCTATAGGCTGGACATTGTACCATGTGTATGGACTTACCTAATATAAGGTTCTTTCAAGTAGTTTGCACAAAATGTTATATTTAATGCAAACAGGTCTTTGTCTCTCCAGATAACTTACTGACATGACTAGAAGGATATCAACTTATCAAGAATCATTGTCCAGTCAAAATTTTTTTTTGTTTCTTTCTTTCAGCTAGAGGTTCTTCCCTAGTGTATTGGGTCTCGCTGAGCCCCCCAGCAGCCCTCATAGTGCTGTGCTTGTACTGGTAGCTGGAGAGGTGGTGATAACACCCCCGTGGTTTGGCTGCTGCTGAGCAGCGCTCGCACAGCATCAGGGCTGTCTCTCCAGCATCCTCCCCTCCCACCAGCAGGCTGGGGGTGAGCAGGACCTTGGGAGGGGACACAGCCAGGACAGCTGACCCAAAGTGACCAAAGCAATATTCCATACCATACGACATCTGCTCAGCAATAAAAGGTAAGAGAAAGAAGGAGGAAGGGCGGCATTTGTTATTTATGATGTTTGTCTCCTGGAACAACCGCTACACATACTGAAGCCCGGCTTCCCGGGAAGTGGCCGAGCATCACCTGCTGATGGGAAGTAGGGAATAACATCTTTTGTTTTCCTTCGCTTCTGTGCATCCATCTTTTGCTGTTGCTTTGTTAAGCTGCTTTTATCTTGACTCACGTCTCGTAACTTCCAGGATGCATGCATGTGTTCATGTGAAAACAAAACAGAGCACCCATCATTATTAGTAAAGAAATTTGAAAAGTCCAGTATGTTGTCTTTTATTAATCATATCATTCTGTATATCTGTAAACACCATTTTTCAGTATATTCTTACAGAGAAATGTGCTGTTTTCCGTCTTTATAGTTGTGAAAATGCTTGTTTTCCTGCACATTTGTTGTCAGGCTCTTGTTCACTCTAAGAGAAAGAAACAAGAGGAAGAAAAGAGCCTAAAAGAAGATAGTATTTCTTCAGGAAAGCGATGGACTGGGGTAGCTTGAAAAACAAGCTTTTCCTTATGAAAAAATGATAAGCAATGAGGAGTTGGATAATTCAGTGCTTTATCTTTTTGCCTGCTGTAACTAAACTAAGAAAAGAATTCAATAGAAAATCAGATATGAAATTGCTCTTCCAGTTCTAGTGGTGTGAAAAGAAGGGGAAAAAGGATATGGCAGCTCTTTTTCAAGAAGCAATCTACATGTCAAAAGAAGCATTATTCAAATTGTTTCATGAACAAGCATCAACTTAAATTCCTGGATCTAGTGTGTGCAACCCAAGCTTTTCCTCATCTCCTATGTGCGAACAGGAACTCTGGAGGCATTTCTCTGCTCTGACACATGCTGGCTGCCTGGTCTTTATTGTACCGCTTGTTATGCAGAGACGTACAATCACTTGGAGATGAGGAAATGTTATTACTGCTTCACAGTAAAAGATCAGCTCAAAAATTTCCCTAGCTTCTTTGTAACCTACTCTTTGCTCCTTAGATGTCCTGGATTTCTTTGCTTGTTGTCAGCTCCCCACAATAAAGCTGTAAATGGCTGGGATCAAGGGGCTTTCTGAGAATATGGGCAAGGGACAGTACGATTGCACTGGTGCTCTTGGTGCTGGAACTGGAAATAGCTGCTTCTCGCTCCATGTCACCTACCGCTTCTTTCAGTGAAACAAAAATCCTGCTCTTTCTTGGCATAAAACGTCGTATCTTCTCTGGAAGAGAAGGCACCGGAAGCTGAAAGAAATTTCTGTGGAGGTTGTGTCCCTTACACCTCTGTAACATTCAGTTATTGGCATCTTCCATTCTTGAAATTTTGTGTGAATCACACAAAACTTCCATTTCTGTTTAAACAACTTCCTAGTAGCACTTCTCCATGCTTCCTCGAGTGCCCACTATGACTTGTTTTGTTTTATTTGTTTGTTTGATCCTGGGACACAGGTACTCTTTGAAAACTAGTTTGTGGGAAATGCTTCCTGTGCTTTATATAAGTGTCTCTGGGTGGCATAGCCTGTGTATTCAAATTCAGTCATGTGCTATTACTCCAGTACTGTTTGTCTGCTGTTTTCAGCAACGTCTGAAGATATAATCTCAGACCACCTTTGTAGTAGCACGCTTGGAGTGATGAAGTGGTCTTTACATGTTCATGCCTGCAAGTCAGATCAAATGTTTGTACCTAGTGGAAAATTTTGCTGTTAGACCCTTGATACTAATGAAATATGTGGAACATGTTTCTGTGTGCCATACACTGCCTGTGTCTGAGCAACAGCATCAGCTCTCTGTTTTTAAGTACATGCCTGGCAAGGGACGTTGGGTTGTTCCTGGTTAAAAAAAGCACACTGCTCTTTCCTCTGGTTTTGTTTCTGGCTGTCAACTTCTGAAAAACATTTGAAAAGTTTAAAGAATGGCATACTATTACACACTATAGAAGGGGAAGTTTATTGGCATGCACTTTGTGGTGAACAGTGATTAAAAGGCTGGACTTACTGTTGTTTAATATGCTTATGAGCATGTCTACCTCAATGAGGAAGGTTGGCTTTTATGAATTTTGCTTTTAGACATGCTGGCATGATATGCTGAATAGAGAGAGGCTGCAATACAAAGAGAATTTTTTTCTTTCTCTTCTTCTGTTTTCCCCTGCTGTATACAGATCTCCTGCTGGTTAGAGTTTGCATGTGCGATGTGCATGTTCAGATTTCTGCTCGGAACTGGGTGGGAAGAAAGGTTTAGATCCTGGATCTAAACACCACAATGAGCTCTGGTCACAGGTCGTCTTGGACATGAGATGTTTCTCTATGAAATTCTTGTTAAATGTTTTCCATTAGAAACTGTTTTCTTAGAAACTAACAACCCAAAGCAAATGCAAGAAACTATTCCTCTGCATCCCATGCAGCTCTGTTCTGTGGTAGTGAAATGGTAGTGAAAAGGATGACCTGACATTTCATGATAGACAAGGCAAGAAAAATTAATGCAAGGGTGCTTGAGACAACCGTCCCATTTAATTTCTGCAAATTTCTTTTCAGTAATGGTGCCTGATACTGAAACACTCTTAGCTTTTCTGCCAATATTCAGGGAAATGCTTTTCCTGTCTTCACTAAACTTTTACTTTTAACTTAACTAAAATTCTGCATCACAATGATGATTGACTTTAAATCAAACTTGGTTCATAAAAAGAAAGTGAAATAATTTTCACTTTCTGCATCACATAGGTAGTTCATCCAAGTAAAACCAAATAAAGTAGAGAGGGCATTTGTGGGGAAATTTCTTGGTTTTGCTGTTTGAAATCTAGCCTAAAGAGAAAGGAAGCAATTTTGCCCTTCTTCAATAATGTATAGGGACTCATGTGAAATAATGCATGTGACTTTATTTTAGCAGCTACTTTCTACTTGTTGCTTTTGACAGTTGATCAAATCTAAGCCTCCACCTACAAAACCAGCTCTAGCTGGCTTCAATACTGCAAGCAGATCTTTTTGGTTACGGGGAACTTCACTAACCCTCTGCGCATCTCGTAGGCTTCAGTGAAGATACAAGAAGGGATAAATTTGGTCCATTCTTTTCCCATTGTCATCTTCTGTGTGTAGAATTCACATGCTCACTTTGATACAACAGCCAAAAACTTTACAGCTCAGAATATATAAAACCTGAGACTTCATTCTGACATGTTAAAAATATAAATATGTATTTAAAATTAAGTTTTTATTCTTACATTTTACCAGTTATGATTTTTTTACAGTCAAATTGGTGAATCAAATGTGAGTTTAATGGTTTACTAATTGCTAGCATGACTTTTGCCAATATTGCTAGAGTCTTGGGAAATAGTACTTACTTTAATGCCCTTGTGAAATACTCTCAGATGATGACAGAAATGATAGAAGACATCATGTTGTCAGTATTTGATAAGAAGGAATTACATCTATGAAAATAAGCCCTAGTCCTACCTCCTTGCTGTCCAACAGGACACGGCACTCAGCCTGCTTCCTGAGGGGCAGAAGAAACAGCAAAATCTGAAGTAGATAGATCAGGGTTTGGGAATTTCCTTTCTAAGAATATTGCATAAATTTGAGATGAGAGATAAATACAGTGCTTCTATCTTCAAGCTGACTTTAACTGTGATTTTAATGCAGGTAAAAATGGTGGAAATTATGAAATGAAGCAGCATCTGGATTTGGGAAGTTGTAGATTTGTCCTAGGGTCATGTCATATCTCTATGCAGAAGAGAGCAAGGTCATTTTCAATTCAGGTTCTCTTTTACAACTTCCATCTCTTTCTGTAAGTATTGGTAATTTGGGGGTTAAATGTGCCAATATTTCCAGGGAAACTGACAGTGAAATTATTCAAATAATAAAGTACTGTGTGGTTCTATAGCAACCGCAGGTAACACTTTTCCAATGTCACATTGTTTTCTCACATTTCTATTTGTTTGCTAACAACGTTTCTAATTTGGTGGTCAGATGGTGATCTATGGGTAACATCTCAAAACTTTTCTCCTCCCCTCAGAGTTCATCTGTCTCTACAAAGATTTTTGCAAATTTATTCCATGGAAAGACTGACAAAAGTAACTTTCCCAACTCATCTTTCCTTCCCCTGCACGATTCTTTCCTCCCTGCTGTAGATATTGATGTTTCTGATTTATTCTCTGCTGGGTTTTGGTTGTTTGGCTGGGTCTTGTTGAAACCATTCTTGATTCCTTCATCAGTATTTCATCTTACTCCCCTTTGGTTCATTTCTTCCCACCCCAAATAAATGTTGGTGTCCAATTTGTGTCTGCCTGAAGTGTATCAACTGTGTTTCCATTCCAGATTTTCCAAAAAATTAGCTTCAGTCCCTGATAACCTACTTTTCCAAACAATTTCCAAGCCTTTTATTTTTGTTTCCTAGCCAAAACTTTATTTCCTGAGCTGCTAATTGTGTCCAATGCTGTCACCCATACTTGTCAAGGGATTGGTACTTTTGCTGGCTTTCTTGCCTCTGTTCTCAAGAGATCATCCTCTGACTCCCTTTCAATGTATAAACAGAATTATTCTCCTTATCTTCCTTCTTGACACTATAATGTTTTGCAATCATTACAAGCAAGAACTTCTAGACCTGAAAATTTAGGCAAGGTTAAGCTTAGCACGTTCACAGGTTGGATCTTAGAGATGTGAGCAGATTAGTTTTCTGCAAGAATTGTATTTGTAATACATATTTAGGGGATAACTATGTTATTTAAAAATAGGGAACTACAGTGAAGCACTTCCTTGATTGTAATAAAGGGTACAAGTGACAAGGGAACGTTAGAGGCATATACATGGTAAATTACATCCACATTGATTTAAATTGGTTTTAGAATTAGCCTAAAGAAGCTGGGAGGGAGCATAGCCAGGACAGTTGACCCAAAGTAGACAAAGGGATATTCCATAGCATAGAACATCATGCTCAGTATATAAACTGGGGGGAGTTGGCCAGGAGCCACCGACCACTGCTTGGGAACTGGCTGGGCAGCAGGCAGCGGGCAGTGAGCAATTGCGTTGTGCATCACTTGATTTATTCCCTTGGATTTTATTCCTCTCTCTCCTTCTCCTCTTCATTACAATTATTCTTATGTTTTCTTTTTGTTTTAACTTTATTTCACTTCTTAAACTGTTCTTATCTCAGTCCATGGGGTTTCCCTTTTTTGATTCCTGGTGGGATGGAGAGGAGTGAGCAAGCAGCTGCACAGTACTTTGTTGCTGGCTGGGGTGAAACCCCGACAGCCCTTTCTGGTGCCCAACGTGGGGCTGGAAGGGTTGAGATAATGACAGATCTGACCAGAGAGTGTTAAAACAAATTGGTTACAAGCATTCATGGTATTGGTTTAATAGTCACTGGTCACATTCTCAATTTTCTCGCTCTCAGGGTTGTGTTGTGTAACACCTTACTTACACCATGTGTTTGCTGTTTTGGTATTTATTGCCTTTGGGGCCTGGGCTAAGGTTCTTGTTTTGTTGTGCTCTGTAATACTGGCTTGTGATATGATAGAATGACTGGTCGTGAAGCTAGTCTGGTCTGTGTACTCAGCATTGCCATCACCTCTGTACTTCGGGAACCATCTATTGGGAACTATTAATAATTACACCTTTTGCCTTTTCTCCTCAGAGAGCCAACCTATGAGGAATACATCTTCCCACATCTTCCTCTTCCCCTCCAGGCTAATTACAGAAGCGTTTGGGAATTTTGAAAATTTTTTATATCCTTGGGATGCTGACACCAGCCTATTGCTGGTCCTGGTCACATTGCTAGGAATGCTGAACGTGGTTCAGATCTTGCTTAGAGTTAAGCAGCTATCTCCAGCTACTCTGACCCCTGTGACAGGCACTGAGGCTACCCCAACCCCAGTGACAGGCACTGCAGCTACTTCAATCCCCACAACAAGAACCGTGGCTACTCAAACCTCATTGACAGGCACTGCAGCTACTCAAAAACTGGCAACTGACACTACAGCAACTCGGACCCTGGTGATGGGTGATGCAGCTGAACCAGAGGACCAACCCATGTTGGTATTGGTCGCCCCTATACACAAGAAGAAATGGACACAAAAGACAGCTTGTTTAGTAAAGGAAGATGAAGCAGAGCCATCACAGTAACAGCAGGAAGGGTTCGAACAAGAGGTAACCACTCGATTCCTATCCCTGAGTGAGCGGGATACGTGAAAAGATTTTGGTCATTGTCCATGTGAACACATTATCACCTGGCTGCTCCAATGCTGGGATAACGGGGCTAATAGTTTGCAATTAGAGGGGAGGGAAGCCAAGCAGCTGGGATCACTTTCTAGGGAAGGGAGTATTGACAAGGTGATTGGAAAAGGGACACAAGTCCTCAGCCTCTGGAGGTGACTCCTGTCAAGCGTAAAGGAAGTTTCCCTTTGACGTAAATGTTATATGTTGCCCAGGAAACTGGACCACAATAGAGAGATATATCCAGTACCTGAGGGGCTTAGCCATGCTAGAGATGATTTATTACAACCCAAACAACATGCAGTTACCTGCAGGTCTAAATGAAGTCCAATGCACTCAACCCACATGGCGTAAATTTGTAAGGAGCGCACCATCATCACATGCCAGCTCATTGGCAGTAATGAGATGGAGAGACCAAGCAGGACCAACGGTGGATGAAGTGTCTCACCAACTCTGGGAACATGAAGACAATCTCTCTTCCTCCCTCATCTTGGCTGTGGAGAAACTTGTCCAGCAACTTGACAAGGATCGATCCTACTCCCCATCTGTACAGACCTGCATCTCAGCTATTAACAGTAAGAGTCCTTTTGCTCAAAAGGGGGGATATAGAAGCACACACTACAGGGTACCCTGTGGTTTTACCTGTGGGACCACAGAAAGGACATGAGAAAGTGGGATGGAAAACTCACCTTGACCCTAGAGGCACAGGCATGTGAATCGCAAGGAAGAACAATCACAAATGGAGGTTCTTCCAGGAAAATTGCTGCCCCAGTCTCCAGTGGGCAGTTTCCCAGACAGAGTGGAAAAGCTGATCTTACTCCTGATCCTACAGAAAGAAATTCTTATCCATTTTTACAAGAAGTAGAGAATCTTATGACCAGGACTAGAGGAGCCCTGCCTCCAGCCAGATGGAGGAGAGGGACAACCGGATTTACTGGACTGTGCGGATGTGATGGCCTGGCACGTCAGACCCACAGCAGTATAAGGCTTTAGCAGACACCGGTGCACAGTGTACCCTAATGCCATCAAGCTGTGAAGGGGCAGAACCCATGTGTATTTCTGGAGAGACAGGGGGATCCCAACAGCTAACTGTATGGGAGGCTGAAATAAGCTTGACTGGGAATGAGTAGCAAAAGCACCCCGCTGTGACTGGCCCAGAGGTTCTGTGTATCCTTGGCATAGACTATCTCAGGAGAGGGTATTTCAAGGACCCAAAAGGGTACTGGTGGGTTTTTGTGGTGGGCGACTGGTGTAGCAGCCTCGAGTCGGAGGAACTTAGGCAGCTGTCTACCTTGTCTGGTCTCTTAGAGGACCCTTCTGTTGTAGGGTTGCTGAAGGTCAAAAAACAATAGGGGCTGATCACTAGAACAACGGTGTACCAGCAGCAATATCACACCGAGACTCCCTGGTTCCCATCCCTATGCTGATTCATCAACTAGAATGCTAAGGAGTGATCAGCAGGGCTTGCTCACCCTTTATCAGCACCATATGGCCAGTGCAAAAGTCTAATGGAGAGTGGAGACTATCGTGGCCAGAATGAAGTCACACCACTGCTGAGCACTGCCATACTGGACATGCTAGAACTTCAATATGAGCTGGAGTCAAAAGCAGCCAAGTGGTATGCCACCACTGATGTTGCTAATGCATTTTCTCAGTCTCTTTGGCAGCAATGTGCAGGCCACAGTTTGCTTTCACTCGGAGGGGTGTCTGGTACACCTGGAATTAACTGTCCCGGCTTGGAAACACAGCCCTACCATTTGCCATGGACTGATCCAGGCTGCACTGGAAGAGGGTGGAGCTCTGGAACACCTGCAATGTGTTGATGATATCACCATGGGGGGCAATACAGCAGAAGTTTTTGAGAAAGGAAAGAAAACAGTCCAAATCCTTCTGAAAACTGGTTTTGTTGTAAACAAAGGAAAGCCAAGGGACCTGCACAGGAAATCCAGATTTTAGGAATAAAATAGCAAGATAGATGTCGTCAAATTCCAATGGATGTGACCAACAAAATAACAGCTATGTCTCCACCAACTAGTAAGAGAGAAACACAAGCTTTCTTAGGCATTGTGGGTTTTTGGGGAATGCACATTCCAAATCATAGCCTGACTGTAAGCCCTCTCCATCAGGGGATTTCACACGGGGCCCTGAGCAACAACAAGTCTCTGAGCAAGTTAACAGGAGACAGTTCATGCTGTAGCACTTGGGCCAGTCGAGGCAGGGCAAGATGTAAAAAATGCGCTCTACACCACAGCCAAGAGCAATGGCCCTACCTGGAATCTCTGGGAGAAAGCACCAGGGGAGCACTTGAGGTTGCCCCTAGGGTTTTGGAGTCAGGGATACAGAGGATCTGAGGCCAGCTATACTCTGATTGAAAAAGAGATATTGGCAGCTTATGAAGGGGCTTGAGCTGCTTCGGGAGAGAGAGGTACTGAGACACAGCTCTTCCTGGCAGCCCAGTTGCCAGTGCTGGGCTGGGCGTTTAACAGGAGGATCTCCTGTATACATAATGCAACTGATGCTACATGGAGTAAGTGGGTTGCACTGCTCACACCACCATCTCGAATAGGAAATCCCAGTCATCCAGGAATCTTGGAAGTGATCATAGATTGTCCAGAAGGCAAAGATTTTGGAATGTCATCAGAGGAGGAAGTGATGTGTGCTGAGGAAGCCCCACTGTCTAACAAATTAGCAGAAAATGAGAAGCAACATGCCTTGTTTGCTGATGGGTCCTGCCATATTGTAGGAAAGCATTGAAGGTGGAAGGCAGCTGTATGGAGTCCTGTACAACAAGTTGCAGAAACTGCTAAAGGAGAAGGTGAAGGTGAATTGAGCCAGTTTGCAGAGGTGAAAGCTATCCAGCTGGCTTTGGACATTGCTGAATGAGAAAAATGGCCAATACTTTACCTCTGGACTGACCCATGGATGGTGGCAAATGCCCTGTGGGGGTGGCTGCAGTGATGGAAGCAGAGCAACTGGCAGTACAGAGGTAAACCCATCTGGGCTGCCGCATTGTGGCAAGATATTGCTGCCTGGGTGGAGAACCTGGTTGTGAAGGCCCTGCCCAATCCAGACTTTTACATACTGTAGAAGGGGATAAAGTTCCCGTAGTGCACATTAAAAATATGTTAGAGAAAACAGTTTGGGTTATTCTTGCCTTAGGCAAAGGCAAATCCATCCATGGGATTGCTTTTGTTCAGGGACATGGGTGCACTTGGTGTGTAACACAGGAGGATGTGTACCTCAAGGGGATTTGATTTTGGGTGAGAATAGCGAATGAATTAAATTGTATGATGTTGACTGATGGCTACATAACACTTTATATTATCACATCTATGGTGGCTATATGCCCATCACAGCACTGGGCACCTCATGGCATCTGTGCCACTCCAGATTGGGGGATCTGAGCCCGACTCCTGTCCAATTGCCACATTAATGAAGAATGAACATTAATGAAACCAGACAAGTGCGGTGGTAATGGGATCAGAACTGGCTTCAGCGTGCAACAATCCAATACCACACACAATCTTTCCTGCCCTGAAAGACTTATGACAGATGGAGCCAAAGTTGTAGACTAAATGAACTCAATGGACATTTCAGAGGGATGGCCCACAAACTAAGGGAATGGTATCTGTCTGTGTGTATATCAAAAGACAGGAAAGTGATGGCACATTGGAAACTGTGGGACCCAGGCATGATGTAAATTGTCCTCGTTTTGGCAGGGATAGAGTTGATTTTCTTCCTACTAGTTGGTACAGTGCTGTGTTTTGGATTTAGTATGAGAATAAAATTGATAACACACTGATGTTTTTAGATGTTGCTAAATAGTGTTTATACTGTCAAGGACTTCTCGGTTTCTCAGGCCTTGCCAGTGAGAGGGCTGGAGAGGCATGGAAAATTGGGAGGGGACACAGCCAGGACAGCTGATCCGAACCAGCCAAAGGGATATTCCATACCATGGGACATCATGCTGAGTATATAAACTGGAGGGAGTTTGCTGCGGGGCAGGGATCGCTGCTCGGGGCCTGGCTAGGCATCAGTCAGAGGATGTTGAAAAATTGTGTTGTGCATCACTTGGGTTTTTTTCTTGAGTTTTATTTCTCTTTCTTTTTTTGTTATTTCCCTTTTCATTACTATTAGTAGTAGTAGTACTATTATTGTATTTCACTTTATTTCAATTCTTAAACTATTCTTATCTCAGCCCATGGGTTTTGCCTTTTTCCAATTCTGCTCTCCATCCCCCCGGTGTGTGGGGGGTGAGCGAGCAGCTGCGTGGTACTTAGTTGCTGGCTGGGGTTAAACCATGACACACTTCTAATTGACTTTTGCATGACAGGTGCTGAAAACAAAACAGGAACATGGCCTAACTTTGTTACATGTAATGGACAGGCCAGAAGCAGCCCCTCACCATACATTTTAAATAAACACAACAGAAAAAGGAGAGAGTGTCTTGCCAAAGCAGTGAACAGTATGATGGTTACTGAATTGGAGGCATTTAAGGGAAGTTTTGACAGAAAGGAGTAAGTTTAGTGAAAAGCAAAACGAAAACAAGCAGAGAGGAGTAAACTGAAGAGGAGGCAGAGGAAAAGTCAGCACAGCATGAAGGAGACACACCTGGATTAAAATCCTGTCTGGCCTCTGTAAAACTGACTCCTTCCTTGAGCCAGTTGTGCTTGCCAGCATTCTCCCAAACCTGGATAAAGTGGGATGTGACCAAGCAGCCTCAGAAAGCTGAAAGTACACAGTCCCCATCAGTGGCACGTTCAGGTGCTGGGTGGGAGCGCTGGGGCAGATAGCTACCCACCCTGGGGCTCTAGCTGTCCTGCTGTACCATCCTTCCAGAGCAGACACAGGGAACTCTCAGATCTTTAACCTTCTTCTCCAGCAAGGCAAAATATCCCTCTGTTAGGTTTCGGGGGGAAAAAAAAGGGAAGAATTATTCACATGCTTCAGTCCCATTAAAGACAGAGGGAAGATGTTTATTTTAGCAATTTTGTAATAAATTAATATACTAAAGCTATTACAATTTGCTAACTAAAAATACTCAACAGAAGGCATTTTTTTCTTAAAATTTTTATATTTCATATTAAAAAAATTCCCATAGATGAAGCCTTTTGGCAGAAAAAATGTTCAGACCAGCAGTCAGTCTCAGCTTGCAGTACTTATCCGTTATGATGTAAGTCAAAATAAGAAATGCTTATTAAAGTGAAAATCAATTACTGAATGAAAATAAATACATATATATGTAGTTATGTACATTAAGTACAAAGAGGCTATGGCTTCAGCCAGTAATAGACTTGCTTCAGAACTGTAGTGTGATCAACTGTAGTTGAGGTTGAATTTTTTTCTTTTGCAAAGTTGCAAAAGAAAATTACATTTTCAAAATGGTGTAAGAAAGCTTCATCAGTTGAAAGGGACCAATGTTCCTCATTAAAGCTAGTGCAAAACTTGTGGAAAGCTTGGAAGATGTCAGAGGAGTGTACATTTGTAAAGGGTTTGCGTGGCCAGGTCTGGGTGGCGGGGGCTGCAGGGGTGGCCTCTGTGAGAAGCTGCCAGCAGCTGCCCCCGT